>CM031238.1:749705318-750054315 GCA_018340775.1 Taxus wallichiana var. yunnanensis
TGAGATACCTAAATCAAAGTTTTATCAATATGACCTTTATTTCTCGTATTTACTTCCATTAATTGGATAAAAACAAAGGATTGATAGCTATTCGAGGAAGCATCACGCTTCTGGATCTTACCTTCTGTACTAGAATTCCTTTAACTCTTACTATTTAATATCATTTGGTGGTATTGCTTTGTATCTACAAGTAATCCTTCCCAGACAAAAAGGAGTTCTCTACAATCAGCTTGGATAAATTCAAGTAACACGCTCATTTAACCTTGAACCTATATATAATAGGTATTCCTCCTTAAATGTTACCTTACCTATTTTATCACAATTATTCGGTGAAACACACATAGTTCTCTATAATTGTTTGAGCTACATTTGGAGAACCTCTGTCGCTTGAAAGATCAAATTTTCTTTTTTCCAATTTTTCACTTCCTCTAGAATCAGCTTTTCTTTTTCCTTTAGTTTCTTCTCCCAACAGTACACATAACTGGCGGTAGTGAGATTCATACACACCATATTTTTCAACAATATTTTTTAATGCATTCTTCCAATACATGATTACATGGATATTTAATTTTTATATATTTTAGAAATTTTTCTCTCATCCTTTTGTCAACTTTTACTCTTTAGCAATATCTAAAGTCACCACTATGAATCCTACTTGATGAGCAATTTAGCCATATGTTCCCTTCAAGCACTTTATCTAGTAGAATTGATATCTCCTCATCGATCATTCCTCTTGCAAGCATGAAGTAATTCACCGTGAACCTTTCCAATGAATTTGGTTGAAAGTTAGGTTGGTTATCCTTAAGAGGAGAACAAGCCACCCACCGGATTTAAATAACTCAATGGTTGTTTTCAATTTTTCCATATGTCCTCAGGTAAATATAGAAATTTCATTTTTTCATGAAGGGTCTCGCCTTAGACACTTTGAAAATAACAAGACATTGCATCTCGAAACACTTGCATTGAAAGATGAAATAGTATATTTATTTTCTACATATTACAAAATTAAATTTTAAGAACAAATTTGCTAAAATTAAGTTTCATTACCTTCAAATCATCGACTTTGAGTTTCCCACTCTAGGCCTCGAGGACATCCTAGGGATCTCCAAATCATTCGAGCCTTGCAGTACATCAATAAAATTTGTATCAATCCAATTTTTGTTTACATCATTTTGTTATTGGAAAATTTTAACAATATCTTCGCAAGGAGCATGTGAAGACATAATGTGAGCCTTTCTAAACTGAATCTTAGTATGTAATGACTTGTATTTTCTTTCACTAAAAAAATTGGTTAAAAATGGTATGTTGGTCGTCAAGAATGTAGAATTGTACTTCATCCCTTTTCAGGTCATCTGGATCCTTGAGTTATACAAGTTCCTTTGTAGAAGGTAAAAAGGGAAGAAGAAGTGCATCCCTCAGTGTAGGAATAACATTAATCAACATTGAATAGACAAGAAGGTCAACATTATCATCATGCACAACATGTAATTGATATTGTGGAGGTGCTAAATGGCACCTAGAAACTTCAATTGGAAAAGCATCACCATTGAACAAAAACAATTTTAATTGTTCAACATTTGAAGTTTTTGTTTGCTCAAATATACTAGTCACTTTCTTCAACAACAAAGCCAATTTCTTATTCTTTTGAGCCCTTACAACTTTGACTTAGATGGATCTATCTCTAATTTATAAAAATAAGATCTCCTCGGTGTTGTAAATAAATTTACATGTTCCTAAAATGGAGAAAGTAAATCTTTTATATTCATATAATGACAAATAGAAGAGGTATCCTCGCTTCTATACAATTTTTTGAATATCAAATTCATGTTATTATGAAATTCAAGGGCATTTCCACAACCTGTTTTTCTGACTGCATGAAATTTCCCAAATTCCAACCATATTTAAGACAAGAGCACGCCTTATTTTCTCTAGAAGCCTTCATTTCTAGTTTCTTGAACAATGAAACTTCCAACTCCATGTCAAGAATAAGGCACTTATTTAGTTCGACATTAATGTGTTCAACCTAAATATGTAATGTTTTCTCATCAATAAATTTTTAATTTAGTACCATACCGACTTCTTTGACAACGTCCTCATTAACAAAAAATAACCACAGATCACCGTGGTAATTTTCCGGGGAATGCATTTCTACAAACCAATCATCGTCTCTCTTTTCCAATCCTCTTACTCCTTCAATCAAAGGAATTTGCATGAATGGATTGTAGCCAATGGAAGACATATTACCTAAAAAGGAATTAAACAAATTAATATTTCGTAAGTAATTGGAAAGGAAAAATATTGTTTCTCAACATGCTAATAACAACGAGATGTCGTATCGTAATGTCATTATTTTCATAGAGTAAAAGTCAATAGGAATAAATATTTATAGCATAACGGTCATTAGGCATACTTTAACCCTCCTTTTGTTATAAAAAACAAGAAAGCATTAATAAAAAAAAATATACATTGCACTAAGAAATTTAAACAATTAGTCGCTATTAAATTTGGTTTGTTCCAAGTAGAGAATTTTTTTGCTAGAAGTGAAGACTAGTCACCCATTAGTATATATATATATATATATATATATATATATATATATATATATATATATATATATGGCACTAGTCTTCACTTCTAGAATATATATATATAACCATCACTTTGTAAAAAACATATTTGAGTTACACTACATCATCATGTGAAAACTAGAATCCAACATTGGTGATAAGGGTTGAGAACTGATTATTTAATAATAACAAATTATACATGTCATGATGTGTTTGGTTGTTGTAATTAGGTGCCTTTTATAGTTCTCTTGTGATATATCTTGTATATCACATAATTAAAATCTGCTAGTATAAGTTGTGAGAAATGAGAATGGGGATAATATTGTGGCGAGTTCCTTCCCTCTAAGAGATATCACTTGACAAAGTTACACTTTAGCATAAGCTTAAGCCCTCTTGGAAGGTGTTCAACTCGTAGTTTCTAGGGGTTGTGATTCTCTTACTCGTGGAAGGCGAATTGCAAGTCATTATTCATGCAATTACTTAGGGTTCATCGCTTTCTGACATCTCAATTTTTACATCTCCAATATTCTATTTTGGATAAGAAAGTTAAAAAATTGGAGTATCACTCATATCTTCAAAAAGCAAATCACACCGCCAATTTTATAGATAATGTTTCCATTGATGGGTCAGACGCCGCCAGGATCTCTTGTAATCTCAAAGGCTAGAATGGATTACTCAAAATTATTTCACATGAAGGGCACTATGGCATCTTCCCTCAAAATTAATAATTAATCTTGTGTGACAAATATTTTCAT
Source organism: Taxus wallichiana var. yunnanensis (assembly GCA_018340775.1). NCBI lineage: Eukaryota > Viridiplantae > Streptophyta > Pinopsida > Cupressales > Taxaceae > Taxus > Taxus wallichiana. The sequence continues at coordinate 749,708,641 of CM031238.1, forward strand.
CGATTCTTTCATCCCTAATTTTCTCCTTTCTTGGTTCGGTTCGTTTTTAATGGTGTTCCTAGGTTTTCCCCTTCATATAGATTCATGGAGAACAAATGGAGATGACCCTCACCTCGGCTATTTCTCGCGGGTGACTCTCTTATATCTTCATCATTACTTGTTATTCTTGTGAAGTTGAGGCAATTTAGAATGTGTTGGGAGAGTCCTATATGCATGACTCTCATCGATCACAAGCTAACTAAGACATTATGGTTACATTCATCTCCTTTTGTCTACTCATCCATCTAGTTCCTCCTCGATGTCGAGCTTGTCGCAAAGACCTCATTTACCTAGTTCACAGAGGCGGCATGCATGATGAATTGGTCAACTTTAGACTTCCAGACCCTTACTTTGGGTCGAGGAGGTGGATGAACTGGCGATTGGTCCTGGGCGAGGAATCAATGGCTCGAGAAAAAAATACCATAAAACTACTTCATTATGCATAAAATGTGGGCTCCCTTCTTTAGCATGGCCAACTAGATCCTCACCTTTTTCCACCCTTAGACATCTATGAAGCTCACTTTTTGTCATGTGGTTGCTCTAATTGCTTTGCATCGTCATGTATAGCGTGGGTCTAGTTTTCACTTGTTCTCTCTTAAATCTACGTTTTGAATCACGTATATTCAGAAAAAAATTAAGTAAAAAATTTCTTATCTTGGAGTATTTATTGTCTTATCTTTTCTTGGAACATCAAAGAAATGTAGTAAGCATCCTCCTTGGTGGTTCTCTAGTCTTGTAAAATTTAAATACAATAATCGAGCATAGTTAGTTTTTAGTGAAGTCATTAAGAGCAATGCTTGTTTTATGTTTACCAATTATTCGTTGATGAGAATCCTAGCAGCCACTAGCCTCTAAAATTTCAGGGAATCCATTTTAACGATGCAAAAAAAATCTCAACAATTTTTTTGTCATTGTTTGTAATTATTTTATATTAGATGGAATATCCCTGGTAGAGCCAAGTCCTTCAAAGGTAAGCGTTGTTAGTTAAGTTTGGTAATAAAGATAGACACATAGTTAGGCAAGTTTAGATCATAGTAGAGGAAATGAGCCAATTATCGTGAATCCTAATGTAAGAGGTTGTTAGAGCCACTTAACAATCATAACAAAAAAAGTAAAATACCTTTTAATAGATCATGTTTTTATAATATGTCAATTACTTTTACACATTTAAATTATGTGGAGAACATATCCTTAAGGGATTTAAAATAAGTACTTTTGAGTACAAAGGAATTTAAGGCAACCCATTACTTGAGAATAAAATCACCTTTTATGGGTTGTCTATGTGTCACCATTTCATTAGATAATTTATTGATGAGACTTGATGTGACTTACTTTATTGGCTAGTTTTTATTTAATTTTTAACTTGAATTCAAACAACTAATGGTAGCCATGAAAAAGTAATGGGTGACTAATGACTAGAAATTTAGTAAAATATTAAATGTATAAATCAATAAGTTTAAGTGTTGGAATGCTATTTGTCCTCGGCTAATGACTTGAATAGTAATGAATTAATTATTAGAAGCGACTCCCATATTAATACGTCGTCGTTAAAACATAGACCTTGTCAGGAAAAATCAATCTTGTGTCATTAAAATTCCCTTTTTATGCTCTCATTAACTCCATATTGGACCTTAAATCTTATCTATTAAGATAGCTACTAAATAGGTAGATTTTGTGATAAGATATGCAATAAATATATTTATTGGTCAGAACTCATCACCTTTTCCAATAAACATTGATATTAAAGTCACCTGGAAAGTTTGTATTAATTTCAAGCATGCGATGGCATATTCACTCCATATATTTATCTTATTGTTCCCCCTTATTTTCACACCTTTCGAGTTTCCTTCACGAGATTTCATTTATTCTGTCATGGCCAGACCAATGTTGTCTTTCATGCAATTTTCCATGGATGTGAGTGAAATGAAATTTATACTTTTGAGAAATTTTGTGTTGGCGTTTGAAATCCATTTTTAGGATTGAATCAGAGCAAGACCTGGTTGCAATTGAGGGAGTTCTTGGAGATGATCATCTTTCTTTAGAGGGACGTCGAGGGTAAATGCGGGAGTTTCTTTGATGTTCATTTTTCATCTTTTTATCATACACCCGATGAAGTATTGGGATTTGGAGATGGGTCGTCACTAGATCAAGCCAGCATATAGGGTTGGCATGGAAGTGGAAATGGACAAAACCTTGAGTTCATTATGGCACTTTCTTTCTAATTCTCACTATCAACAGGAAGGTTTGGTACACATAGATGTTTTTAGAGAGTTGTTCAAATGGTTTAATGTCCTAAATCATTTCTTATTTGAAGTGGAAAAATTGGGTGAGACATCGTCGATGGGAGGTAGGTCGCTCCACTTTCCTGACCTAGATGTTATGTCTACTCTGCTACAACAAGAACCAACACATTGGGATGTTCTTCACAAGAAAGGTCGTGAGGCATACAATTGGTTAAAGATTCTAGCCCGCTTTAGAAAAGAGCATCTTTTTTTCAAAAGCAACGATGGAAACCATTTTCATGCCCATTAAGGTGGAGGTTACAGAGATGTCATCGATTCAGATAAATAAATGGTTCTAAAATCCACTAGGTTATATATTTGTTTTAGTTACTATATAGCATTGTCATTTATATTATTATCAATCATACTGTTTGCTTATTGTCCGAGGTTTTTAATTTTTGACCACTTCTTTTCTTGGCATTGGCCCTTGCATTTTTTTCACGCCAAAGTATTGTTGTATCGTTTGGGTTTTATAATGATCCTCTTATTTTATCTATAATGTGCAGGGAAAGGGACCCTTCACCCTCCTTCAATTATAAAATACAAGAAACCATTAGTAGAATTTTATGTCATATTCAGACCGAGAAATTTAAATAATTAATTGCTATTAAATTTGGTTTGTTTCACATTGTCAATTTGTTGGTAGAAATGAATACTAGCAGCTTTCTAACATCTATATATTCTAGGATATCTTTCCGTCAATGTAAAAAAATTCTTTATAGCTTTAGGTTAGAGGGGTGTTAATGCAAGACAAGAATTATCCTACAAGCGCTTAATCTCAAGAATGTGTTATGTTTTGGGTTAAACTTGTTGTCCATAGAGGTTGTGATTCAATCCTAGTTGAAGGTGATTCACAAATTATCGTCCATGCAATTGTTAAGGGATCATCTCATTCTGACATCTTAATTTCTACATTTCCAACATCCTTCATTAGTTAGGTAAATTAAAAATGGAGTATCAAGCACACATTTCATGAAATAAATAGAGCCGCTAATTTGTTTGCTAATTCTCTGCTATGGATACACGAGACACCATCAAAATTTCAAGTAATCTAAAATATTAGTTTGGCTTATCGTAGATCATTTCACATGAAGGAAAATAAGGTTTCCTTCACCATGATTATGTTAGGAAATATATATTAGTGCTCCATTTGTATGGGTGAATAATAATTACATGTAATTATTATTATGATAAATTAGTGAAAGTACATTTACTATGTAAATGTAAATAGTAAATGTAAAATGTGGTTAGTATGTGGTAAGTTAGTAAGTTAGAATAATAAAACAATTAGTATTGTTTTATTATTATATTGGTGAGAGGTTGAAACCATATGGGTGTATGGTTGTATATGAAGACAAATGTTGTTGTAAGGATTGTTATTTTACATCTCCTATATAATGGAGTGTATTGAAATAGTGAATTAATAAAATATAATATAGAGTTGTTGATTTCAATTATTGTCTGTGTAGCTATTTCATGGATTCTTTGTATTAGATCAGATTAATTTCTACATTTGGTACCAGAGCAGGTTAAATCTGTCTCGAAGATGATCTCGTAACTTTTGTTTTGCGATCTGGGTTTCTCCAAAATTTTACGTGTGGAATGATCTATTATACAGGAAGCTACAGTAGAAATTTCAGAAAAACCCAGTTCGTAGTTTGGGAGAAACGTGCAATTTACTATACAGCACATTGATCACTGCTGTTTTTTTGAAGAAATCAGAGAATCAAAGGTAATTCAAATCTGCATTCAATTATTTTTTTGATATTTAGATTCAGAAAAATGGATACACCATTAGATAAATTTAATGGGTTGAAATTCCATACATGGAGAGTAAAAATTCAGATGCAGTTAATGAATAAAAATCTATGGAGGATAGTAGATGGAAATGAAAAAGCACCTACAGATGTAAGCAAAATTGTAGAATGGGAAACTAGAGATGAACAAATAACAAATGAAATTGACTATAATTATGAAGAATTTCTATACTAAGTGAATTTATTGGAGGAAGGAGGCATACGGAGGTTGGAGGTCATTCAAATGACCTCTCATCGATTCACCAACGACGGGCCGCATATCGGCTTTGGTGACATGTGTGTGTGCGCTTTGATTTTAGTGCTTCCAGAAGTGTGGTGTGCCTCGGTTTGCGGTGATCCTGTTTTGATAAGTGGAAATTTCACATTGAGGGGGGAACATGATCCAATGTTCCATTTCCAGATGTCGACTTTCTCTATGTATGTACGAGCAATGATTTCAAAGAGGATTTCCTATGTTATTCCTGCCAAAGTGAGATAGTGATGAGAGTTGTTGATACTACTTGCATCATCATGATATTGTGGTTGTTAGTTATCCAAAAAACTATTCGTTTGGTTGTTGCCACCATTTCGTCCTCAAAAACCATCTCCATGTGGTTGTTGGTTAACCACTTGGAAAACCATCCAGAGGTTGTTGGTATTGTCCTCAAAACCATCCAGGATCATGAGCATGCTACGTGGCGGCACGTTGCAAGATGACAAAGCGAGTTTTCCCATGTTCGCACTAAGGGGGAATGTTAGGAAATATATATTAGTGCTCCATTTGTATGGGTGAATAATAATTACATGTGTAATTATTATTATGGTAAATTAGTGAAAGTACATTTACTATGTAAATGTAAATAGTAAATGTAAAATGTGGTTAGTATGTGGTAAGTTAGTAAGTTAGAATAATAAAACAATTAGTGTTGTTTTATTATTATATTAGTGAGAGGTTGAAACCATATGGGTGTATGGTTGTATATGAAGACAAATGTTGTTATAAGGATTGTTATTTTACATCTCCTATATAATGGAGTGTATTGAAATAGTGAATTAATAAAATATAATATAGTGTTGTTTATTTCAATTATTATCTGTGTAGCTATTTCATGGATTCTTAGTATTAGATCGATTAATTTCTACAGATTAATGGTGCCTCGTGCATCTCGGTTTTAAACCCTCCATCGGTCATTTCTTCTCTACTTTCCTCCTTTTCTTATGTCTGGTTTGTTTTTAATGGCTTTTTGGGTTTTCCATTCATCTCCCTTCATAGAGAATAGATGTAAATGGAACTTACCATGGATATTAATTCTCATTGTCTCTCGGATGTATTTTAGTACTCCTCTACCAAGGAATCTAAAGCTATTGAGAACATCCCGGTGAGTCCTACAGTTTAACTTGCGTAGAGATCGTGTCAATTCTCGATATCGCGGTCACCTTTGTTTCTTTTTGCCTTCTCATTCATCCTGCCTCCAGGTGATGTAGAGTTAATGGCTAAGGATATCATTTACCCAGCACACAGAGGAGGCCTTCACAAAGAACTAGTGGATTTCCATTACCCTCGACCCTTATTATGGGTTGAGGAAGTTGATGAATTAGCAATTGGATCTGGGAGGGGGATTCAGTGGCTCAGTGGGTAATATAGAGACCTGCTTCATTTTGCTGAAAATGTGGTTACCATTTTCATGCATGGATGGCCATACCCTCAACTTCTCTCACCCCTGGATATTGATGAGGCTTGTTTCCCTCTACACTCTGCAATAGACAACCTTAATGAGCTGAGGGATCACGTCAATGTTGATTTTCATCTCTTGTTTCAAGAATCTTTGAGCGTGGTAATGTAGGTGGCATGGATCATTTTAGGATCTGATATTAGCAAGCGATGGGGGTTTCCCCCTTTTTTGCCTATTCTTTCCTTTTTAGTAGATTTTGGTCTTCTTTTTAGCCTAAGTGGACATTTTGGTAGTGTCTTTTCTGCGGTTACATCTGGCTCGCTTTAGTTCTCTGGGTTTCCTTTTCTTCTCGAGAGGGTCTTCTTTTCCATTTGAGTTCCTTTTGTCTTTTTTTCATTTTCTTTGTCTTTATTTTTAAGGGTGAGGTCTCTTAACCCTCCAGCTTCATAGCTCTAGTTAAAAGCATTTAAAAATCAAAAACAAAAAAAAATAAGAATGTGTTATGTTACACCAATGCCAAAATATAATCTACGACCTTAAGGACACCTATCCTTCGAATATCATGTGGTGGACTTCAAATAACATATTGAACTCAAATGGCTACTAGGCTGAAAATTTCTTTTTGGAATATGTGTAATCACAAAGTAGTGATTAAAATTTGTTATGTTACATGAAGGGAGTATAATAAGCTTCAATATTACGGGCTACGTGTAATGAAGAAAATCGTTAATATTTTTCATGTCTTCAAATATTTTTTTAGATGATTTAACGCTTTTGATGGGAGCTTAGAACTAACCAGGGATTGATAGTATCCCACCTAATTACAAATGCAAAAGATAATCAATAAACCACATGACCCAACAAAACAATACTACATAAAATAAGCCTGGGTTTAAACCAAACAAACCCAACATCGATAGAAACGAATATCATGTGGTGGACTTTGAATAACATATTGAACTCATGGTCGCTAGCTAAAAGTTTCTTTTTGGAATATGTGTAATCACAAAATTAGTTAAAATTTGTTATGTTACATGAATGGAGTATAATAAGCTTCAATCTTAGGGGCTACATGTAATGTAGAAAATCGTTAATATTTTCATGTCTTCGAATATTTTTTAGATGATTTAATGCTTTTGACGAGAGCTTAGTGTTTCAATGCTTTCACCATTTTCTTTACGTTTTGAATGTGACAAACAGATAGGGTCATGGGCTAGGAGGAATACCTATTATATGGGTCACTTGATGGTTATTGCATGCATTTGGACTTCTTGATCCAAGGATGATCATGAGAGATTCCCTTTGGCTAGGAGGAACAACCCAAAAATAGAAAACAAGACCACAAAAGAAGAGTTAAACAATATATGAAAATGGACTCGCTAGCATGTGCTAGTTCTAGGAAGTTTGATACTTCCTAGATGGTTGTCAATCCACTGTTTAAAAAAAATTAATGTGAACCAAAAGTAAAGTCCTACTATAGTTGATATGATTTAGGTACCTCATTCAAATACAATAAGAAAATCCACTCATAACAAGCTAGGCTATGGTTAGATCTGAAGGGTGAGGTAACCATTGAGATGTTGAAATGGTCGTGTCGTCCGATTCTCGGTTGTTTAGGTCAATTGCTAAGAGGTTATTTGGTTTTGTTTTGGGTCAAAGTGTAAAACACGGAGACCGGCATCGATGCTGGGTATAACCGATGACGGTTTAATCATAACCGATGACGGCTGGATAAGCGGTGTCGGTAGGGTTGGGGTATAAAATACTTAAGGAGATCTGGTTGTAGGGATTGATCTATGGTTAGATAGATATGGTAGAATGGACAAAGGGGTTTATAAAGATCTCGTATACTCAAAAACGAAGAAGCGGTGAGAATGGGTGATTTGGTAATGTGGGTGGAGGAATGGTTGAGTTTAAAGGCCGAGTAAAAGGATGGGAAACAAACATGAAAGTATAAACCGATAACGAAGTAACAAAATCTACTAAAATAAAACAAATAAATGTTGGTTCAATGAATACTTACTTTGTAGAACTAGTTTGACGGCTAAGCGTTGGTGAAGGTTGATCGATGATGAGTGGTGCTAGGTGTCATGGCATTTTCCCAAAATGCTTCCATGAATACAACACCTCTAGATCTATCCCGGTGATGGTTGTGGATGTCGAGTGCATGAAAGGATGTTGGTTCCACTTCGCATGCAGTTTTCCTTCTCTCGCTTGATCTCCTAATCTACCAACCTCGAAACAAGGTCACAAGGTGAATAAATGGTAACCGACAATGGTTCGGCTTCGACCGGCGTCGGTTTAGGTATGACTCGCACGGTTAAGGTGGGATTCCCTAGGTTTACTAAAAATGGTAGATCCTCTCCATCATCCCCAAATCATAACGGATATTTTCCTTTTAATGAGCATGAATGTTGTTACTGAGAGATAATAGGCATTGATTGTTAGGGTTGGGCTAAGTCTTAGTTGATAAATGGCAGTGAGGCTAAGTCTTAGTTAGTTATGGTGAGTGGGAAACATCCTAAAAATAGGTTTAGGGTTTAATGAGGTGTCTAGGTGAGGTGGTGGGGTGAGGTGGAAATTAACTTAATTAGAGTGATTAAATTAATTAATAGTGTGAGGATCTAATATTAATTTAATTAGGTTAATTAAATTAATATTGACATGGGGTGGAAGGGGCCATGGTTAGGTGAATATGTTTGGGTTGGTTATTTGATCGGGGCTAAGGGGGAGTGTGACCAATTTTAGGTGTCTACATTTTCCCTTTTTGTCATGTAGCTTGTATTGGTAAGCGACACTAACAAAAACAAAAAAATAAGATGTGGGTGCCCCATGTGTGGTGAAGGTGATCCCCCTCAAACAAGGCAAATCGATGAGGTGGTAGATGGAATTGGTGAGTAGTTTGATAACATGTAGATGTAGTGAAAATGAAGGCAAGTGGGCTTGAGTGTGGATGTGGGCATATTGGGAAAGGAGAGGTCAAAGTGAGCCAAAATGGGTCATGGTCAAAGGTAGTGCCGATTAAACACACGCACATGTTATGAACCGTGGCATGGTACTGTGTTGAAGATCCCGCAAACTCTACGGTTTCAAGGTCGATAGGTTTATCCAAACAAGGGTGAAGTGATTCCGATATCTAAGTTATAGGATATGGTATGGAAACACAACGTAGGTCGGCCGCAGGAATGTTTAGGTATATTCTAGTACACCAAAGGTTGGAGTCGGGATAAAGGGCACGGTGATAGGAGAGGTAAGATCATTAGGAAAAACAACACAAGTAATAGGGCCGTGGTATAGGTATAAGCAAACACATGGGGTCAAAGGTCACTAATAGTGGTGCAGGTTCGGGAATATAGATCATAACATGGGTAAGGTTGAGGTATGCATAAAAGAATAGGTCCTCAAGCACAACAAGAGGGTAGGAGGTAATATGGGTTGGTGGGTAGGTGGCAAGAAGGGTGGGTAAAGACTACAAGGTGTTATAAAGGTGAAGTTTGGGTCAACATGGGTAAAAGATGCTAAAAGGGCATGACAGTAATTGATGTCGGTTATGCAATGACCGACGTCGGTTGGGTAGGGCACGAGTTAACCGACGTCGGTCATGTCGATTTGGGTATAAAAATAAAAAAGACGTATAATACGGATTCATTTGTACATTTTGTCTTTTGGGAAAATGACGAGATCACTGAAAGATTTGTGCTTTGTCGAGAGAAAAGTACAAGAGATGAAACCTTATTGAGGTGGAGAGATCCAGTTGGAGGGGAGAGCCAACTAGACGGGTCCATGAGATCGAGTGAAGCAAGGTGATTTTTAGAGACATTAGAGGTGAATCGTGACATGGCAGGCGGTGGAGAGGGTTTGGGTGGACCACTAAAGACAATGGCCTGGACGTGCCACCATGGAGGCAACATTGAGATGAGGTAAGATCTAATCTATTCTTCATACTTGTTATGGGAAAGAATGGGAGAATGGGTTGGGAGAGTTGGTTAGGTGAAATAATTAAAATTTGTGTTTAAAATTAATGTAATGCGGGATGGTAGTGGTCATAGGTAGGGTAAATAGGTGTGAGGATGGATTTAGGTTAGGTTTGGGTAGGGTGAGAGGGGCTGTGTAGGTGAATGGAGAGATTTTTATTTTTATATTATATCGGCTTGCGTGGCAGAAAGATTTTGAGACACTCGTATTTGGTACTTATGTATATGAGAGATATTTGTAGAGATTTGGCACTGTGTATACATGTATGACACACAAATTTGATGATATATATAAAGAGATGGTGATATTTACGAGATGATGTGTATGATGTGTATGATTGTGTGTAATTATTTATTATGATTTTGTACATGTGATAGAAACTAGGTAATTTAGGCATGATGGAGTCAGGTTGGTTTAGGCATGGATGGAGTTAGGTCATAGGCATGGTGGAGTTAAGTTGGTTTAGGCATGGATGGAGTCGGGTTGGTTTAGGCATGGATGGAGTCAGGTTGGTTTAGGTATGGATGGAGGAGTGAGGCCATGGCATGGTGGAGTCAAGTTATAGGCATGGTGGAGTCGAAAGTTGGTTTAGGCATTAATGGAGTTAGGTTGGTTTAGGCATCGATGCGGTCGGGTCATAGGCATGGTGGAGTTAGGTTAGTTTAGGCATGGATGGAGTCAAGTCGATTTAGTCATGGATGGAGTTAGGTTGGTTTAGGCATGGATGGAGTCAAGTCGATTTATGGTTATGATTTAAGTTCCAAGTTATTGGTAGAAAGGAAACAAATGGTGAGGTATATGCATGTTTATGGTGTAATTTTCCAAATATTTAATATTTTGGAAATATGAAATAATAAATTGGTGAATAATATGATAATGTGTGGAAAGTATGTGTAGTAGTTATGTTTAGTAATGGATGTGTATTTGGTTTTAGTTCCAGTTTTTGGTATAAGCAGGAAATCAAGACAGAATGTAAATAGGAAAAAAATGGGGGGGAAATAGGTGAGGATAAAAGAGTGGCTGAGCTAACCTCCAAGGGCCCCATGCCCTCAGAGTGTTGCCTACATAGTCTTGTTGAAAGGGACCTCAGACCGATGTAATTCTCCCATAAGCTAGGGAAGAATATAATGAGGTAGAGAAATGGATTGATAGGTTATAGGCATGATTAAGTCTAGGAAAAGTAGGCATGTTATAAAGTATAGGGGTTGATAGCCATGTACTGTAGAAGAAGATTAATAGGTAATGAATAAGGTAAAATGTGAGAGGAGGTAGTGGAGATACCGAATTGATAAGGATCACAAAGGGTGGACGATACCACAAAGAGGCTTATGAACGTAAGTCCTTAAAAGGCATTGCATGAGCGATTATTCGAAGGGTGAAGGAAGTCACATGATCACAAAATGTCACACTTGCAAAAATTCCCTTGAGGCGGTAAAATAAGCATGGAAAGGAAATAAAGGGGAAAATGGTTGGTGGTATGTAATATAGTGTGGGCAAGAGACCCAAGATCAATATAAACAAGTCCATGATGAAAAAGTTAATATTTTCTACGGTTTTTCTTTTGATAGACCGATTAATGTGGGAAGTCCATGTGGGATGACTAGATTACCTCCTTGAGGTCTTCATGAAGCCTGATCGATGTAGGAAGCTTCTGAATTTTAATTGAATTTTTGCAAGAATAGTCGTCTTGTGTGATAGACTATGAGTTATTAGGTTCTAGCTTCCTATAGTTCCTTGAGGAGCGATCTATTTATAGAACGATCTAGAAAGAAGAGATGTCCTTTTTGAGGGATTCATCTTTTTTTTGGAAGTTTGACTCAAGGATTTGAATCCCATTTATAATTTTACTTTTGTCGGGATTTTAAGTCATGGACAAGGCTATAGAGAAATGTATTAGGTTTGTGATGCACGAGGTGAAACTGGAGTAGTTAGACGGTAATGATGATGGAGGTGTAATAGGTGATGAATGACCATGGATTCCAGCTTTAGAAAAGATGAAAAGTATCCATGAGAATCAATGCCATAAGTAGAGTCGTGGTACTCATATTAAAGATAATACTAAGAGGTGATGGGTAATTTCATGATTCTTGTCTAGTCGCTTTTAAGGAAAATGGAAAAAATAAGAGGTGTACAATGGCGCTCGAGGGATGAGCATAAAATGGGCTGAAAGTGATATAGGAATTGATGTCAACAATAGAATGGTCGAAGATGCAAGGTGTTGAGTGGCTTAGTTTTGGGTTTACCTTCGAATGAAGACAAACGATAAGCACCTGATCTGTAGGCATGAGTCATGATATATGGTCTGAGCCAATTAGGAGAAAAATTGCCCAACTTACTTTTTTCTTCTTTGGTTACATGTTGATTTTCTTTAAGGACGAGGTCAGCGACTTGGAAGGTGTGTTCATGGACATGTTTTTCATAGGCATGTTTGATATGTTTCTAGTAGATTTGGAGATAGTCAAGTGCATGGACACCAAGTTCATCTAATAACTCAAGTTGTACAAAACAATCATGGTGAAATTCATCATCAATGAGCATATCTTTAAGTGAGATACGAGAGATGGAATTTGGACTTCGAGAGGTAGATGACAACCTCATGTCATGACCAGGAGAAAGGCATGGCAGCAGCATTTGAGGTACGAATACGGTGAGATAAGCCCATAAGGTGAAAGAAATGTGTATGTGCCAATCCTTTCCAATATCGTCAACAACTTTTATAAGGATTTTGTTCAATATCTTGTTAGTTGATTCTGCACGCCATTAGTTTGGTGGTAATATGGTGAAGAAAAACTAAGTTGAATGCAAAATGCATCACGAATTTTCATAAGGTTTTGTTCTTGTAACATCTTGATCATGGCTTTTACTACAATGACTTCCATTTTGACACTCAGTAAATGTTAGTATGTGAATTGTCATATGAAGTTGTATTTTTTGACTTTGAAAATCATGTTTGCAATTACTAAGTATTATTGTTCATAATTCATGCATACTATAACTTTGTTTACATGGAATGATTTCATTCTATCTTGCGATCCACAAGTTGTGAACCTACTGCAATGTTTTCATACTTGATATGTGTGTGTGTGTGTGTGTTAAATGCACACCTTGAATCAATTCCATTGATCCAAGGTATGCTTCAGTTCTTCTTTATTGTCATCTTGTTAATTGACCTTCTAAATCAAATGTATTTTGGAACCGAGCTGGGTTTTGTTGTAAATTATAAAGGACCTGGTTCTAGGTATTCTTACTTGGCGTCATGCTGCCAACAGTAAGATTGGATCTCCTGGATACATAATTTATAATGCTGGATAGCATGAGAAGATAAAAGGTTTGTTATAAGGATATTAAGGAAAATATTTTAGCCTTGGATGGAATGTCCTATACTATGTTGGTTCTAACCTAAGGTGGAAGATCTACTTGGGACCTATTACTTTGAATTACTAAGGTCTATGCTTTAACCTATGTTGTAATGTCCTATCCTACTTGGACTTTAACCTAAAGGTATGTAACTTAACCTAAGATGAATTTTAAAGACCTGAGAGCTAAGGTGAAACCTAACTAGTGATAAGATGACCTAAACTATTATTAATCCTAAAGGGGACCTATGGGTTACGTGGCAAGTGGGAGGATGGTGGCATTGGTTTCTAGAGTATTACTTTGTGGAGTAAATTATAGTCCTTACATCTTAAATTTCCAAGTTTGGTGGAGGCATGAAAGGTTAGGGATGCTCAATTCGATGAACTAACCCGTGCTAGAAATTTTTGCATATGGATTATGTAAGTGTTAGAAGAAGACATGTTCTTTTAGGATGCTTCTCCTATTTAATTAAAGGTTGGATATTTTATCAATTATTAATCCTTTCAAACGAAAAAAAGGAAAAGTTGTATTCTTGTTTGAGTTTATCAATGTTGATTGGCATGAGTGAAGTCTGAATGTTTGGACTTGTAAAATGTATATATTTTACCTTGAGGAATGAGAAAAAGGATTGAGTGTATTTTTGTATTGATGTATCATTCACTTGGGATTTATTATAAAGGAGATTGTGAATTTATTCCTACTCTCTTGTGTTTATACCTATGTTAAATATGGCGTTGGACTTAAATGAAATAATGGGAAAGAGGGAATTGATACTCTATTCTTCTCTTAAATGTAACTTCTAAGTTGAACGTAAAATGATTATTCCTTAAGTTAATATGGAATTATTAATTGACATTAATAGAAGAGTAAAATACCTATGAACTTGATATAAGTAATAATTGGAATGGATCCTAATTAATGAATGATAAGGAAGGGACAATTAGTTTTAGAAATAGAAATTTGTTAATACTCTTTTGGGGTGACGTATCCAAAGGATATTCGGAAAGAGGAAATCATACCTCCTCTTAATAAACCTTAAACTAAGGTAAGATAATTGAAAATAAATGGATACATGTGTATAAGAAATAGACTTCATTCTAATGAAGTCTATTATAAAGAAACATGATTTAAATCCAGCCATGAATGAACTTGGTTAAGCTTAGTAAGTCAATCTTACTATGTTAAGCTGATTTGGACTATAAGTCTGAAACTTAAATTAAGAAACCAAGGAATGATATACAAGCCCTCGGGAAGAAGGGTAGGCTATAGAATTAATCACATATGATGAGTTTGGAGTCGGTATAGCTTCAGAATCGTAATGATCAAAGAGGTTAGAAAATCAGCAAGGTTGCTAAAACTAAATCTTAAATTATTAAGATAAGAAATAATTAACCTCTTAGTTGGATATGTATCTCTAGATGAGAGGATTCCATGTGGGATGTTGGTACACACCAACTGCAATAATGTGTCATCATGAAGATTGGGGTCTTCATGATTACACAATGTTATGCCGACATGACATGTCCACAACACCCTTCCAATCGGATCATCTAGGATTACATAAAACTTGACTTGACTTGGTTACACTTTGGTCCAATTTAGGAACATGTCCTTTATATGAGAAAGACTCTCGATGACTAAAGGTAACTAGACACACAATCAACTTGGGTCGATTGAGTATGTCTATGTACCCTTAGTCACCATGAGTGGTCCTCTATACCAATCTATGTTGCTAACTTGGGTTATGGTTAAACCTTGGACAAGAGGACTGACAGAGTCAGTGAAGACCATTCTAGATAATAGATGAAGTGGGGTGAAGGACGTATTCCATTGATGAGTATGCCATCTAGGAATATGATCATGCAAAGCATGTGAAAATCTTTGGCCAAAGTATCGCAAGCTGTTGGTTGCATTGTCCTAAATCACCTAGTTTAAGAAGCAGGATTTCATATGGATATTGGTAACAAATATTCAGATAGGCCTCTTAAATGGAACACTTCAATACCCGAAAGGGTAAGAGAACCAAGTATACTTAGTATACAATACATCAAATTAACATGAAGGATCGTAAGAAGCCGAGTCATGAAATGAGAGATCGACAGTTCATCGAGTCATTACAGCTGCATATGGTTATCTGTTATGAGATCTAATGGCATGGAATGTGTGTTCTATATTATAAATATAAGAATAAAGAACATTAATTAAGAATGGAATGTTCATTCTAAATAATGATTATTTAGAGTGGAGAACATTATAAAAAAAAAAATTCCCTTGTTCTAGAGTCATAAATGGGAATGTTACATCTTGGTATCAGAGCTGAAGGTTGCAACACTTGGACCTATTGTGTCCATAATCTAATAAAATTTATATTTTCTTGTTAAATAGAAAATGGTTAGAACAAGAGGAAATGCTACAAACAACCCACCACCAGGTGGAGAAGCAACTACTACGCCCAAAAACTCGATGAGATCCTTACTACCCTCCTAGACACAAGAGATCATTTGGCTTATGTTGGAATAACAAGTAATGGGCAATGAGGAGGAGGAAGAAGATGTTGATAATGATGATCAACCACCTCCTATGGACAACACCAATGGAAGGAATTAGGTGTTGATAATAGTAATGTGAACATGCCTAATCAGCCTAAAATAAAAGGGCAAGATTAGCATGAACTCACCAATGATATAAAAATAATAAGTCCTCCTAAGTTTGATGGAACTACACTAGGAGATGGGGCTGAGAATTGGCTCAAGTGAAATGGAGAAGTACTTTTCTATAAGAAACTTCTCTGAGGAAACAAAAGCAATATGGGGAGCGTATCAACTTTCCCATGAGGCATCTTCATGGTGGGACAACCGTAAGGATGAGTTGAATATTTTCAATCAGACATAACTTGGGATCAATTTAAAAGTTACTTTAGGAACAATGGTTCCTCAACTTTATTATGATCAGAAAATGACTGAATTTCAGAACTTATCTCAAGGAAAGTCAACTGTGACAGAATACTAGGGAAGGGTTTACTAAACTCCTTAAGTATGTGCCTCAGTATCAGACTGATGAGAAGTTCAGAATATGAAAATTTATCATGGGGATGAATCCCATCATAGGTGGTGAGGTGGATGTTCACGGTCCAACCACTATGGAAGGAGTTGTTGAAAAATCCATAAGGCAAGAACAAAAATTAAGAGCAATCTCTGCTCATATAGAGGAAATTAGAAAGAAGGTGCCAAACTCTTCTTCATCTCTTGCACCAAAAAAAGGGACCTTGAAGAGGTTTGGCATGAAAATAAATTTTCCACTGATAACAATAAGAAAATAGGATGAAAAAAACTTGTTGTTAGTATGTAGAACAACTTTGTCAAGAACAATAATAATGGACAAAAGTCCTATGGAAGCTAGAATGATAACTTCAAGGATAGAAATAAATTTGAGCCTAGGAAGGGGCCTGTTGGAGGTTGTTTTAATTATGGAAAGGATCATTATGTGAGTCACTTTCCTTTGAAGAAGGATGACCACAATCAAAGCGAAGCATAGGATACATGCCGCAGTTGGACAACAAACAAGCTTTAAAAGCAAGCCACACCCATAGAAGTTCTGGGTAAGTTATTTAGTATACCTATGACTATAATTTTTGATAATGGAGCTACTAAATGTTTTATTTCTACTAAGTTAGCTTCAAAATTAAAAAGAAGAGCTCAGAAAATGGAAAATCATGGATGGTATTATGGAAATAATGTTGTTCATACGGTTAGTATGTGTCTTTTTAGGGTATTCCTTGACTTGCCTAGTTTTTCCATAGAAGTTGACCTTTATGTTGCTCCTTTGGGGTCTTATGATGTAATCATAGGTGTTAACTGACTAGCTGAGCATAAGGCAAAGGTTGACTATTTTGAGAAATAGATTAGTTGCTTAGATGACCTATAGAAAATAACAGTCATTCAGGGTGTAAAACATGAGATTTCAATTAGAAGGTTATCAGCAATGCAACTTAAAAAGGCCAAAAACAAAGGTTGCACCTTATATGCAGTAAATATTTCTAAAAATACAGAAGAGGGTAATGATTTTATGAAAAATAACCCCTTGTTACAAAATTTTAGGGATGTATTTCTAGAAGAATTACCAGGTCTTCCACCCAAAAGGGAGTTTGACTTCACGATCGAGATCAAACCAGGAACCGAGCCCATATCCAAGGCACCTTATAGAATGACTACCATCGAATTGGTAGAACTTAAGGCTCAGTTGTAGAAATTTTTTCCAAAGGATTGATAAGACCGAGTGTCTCACCTTGGGAGCACCGTAATTTTTGTGAAAAAGAAGGATGGCACACTTAGATTGTGCATTGATTACAGAATGTTGAACAAGGAAACTATTAAGAATCGATATCCACTTCCTAGAATTGATGATCTATTTGATCAGATGCATGGAGCATCGGTGTATTCTAAAATAGATCTTTGATCTGGGTATCATCAGTTGAGAATAAAGGATGAAGACATACATAAAACAACTTTTAGAACAAGGTATGGGCATTATGAATTCACAGTTTTACCTTTTGGATTGACTAAACACACTGCCTTTATGAACTTGATGAACAATATTTTTCAAGAATACTTGGACAAGTTTGTGTTAGTATTCTTGGATGATATTCTCATATACTCTAAAAGTGTTGAGAACACCATGAGCATTTGAGGATAGTGTTGGAAATCTTGAGAAAGAGAAAGTTGTATGGTAAGTTATCTAAATGTTCCTTTTATGACACAAAAGTGCACTATTTGGGGACATGTTATAAGCAAGAATGGAATAGTTGTAGATCCTTCAAAGATCATAGCTATAACTGAGTGGCCTACACCCAAGAATGTGCATGAAGTTAGAAGCTTCATGGGTCTTGTAGGTTACTATAGAAAGTTTGTTAAGGACTTTTCTAAGATTGCTTGCACCAATAACTTCATTATAGAAGAAAGACAAGAAATTTGTTTGGAATGATAAATGTGAATCTTCCTTTTAAGATTCTAAAGGAACAGTTAACTACAACACCTATTTTGACTATACCTGATCCCAATGGGAACTTTACTACAGATGCATTTGGGGAGGGTCTCGGAGGAATTCTATTATAGGATGACCATGTCATAGCTTATGAAAGTAGAAAACTCAAGTTACATGAATGGAATTATGCTCCACATGACCTAGAGCTTGCTGCCATTGTTCATGCACTTCAAATATGGAGGCATTACCTTCTCGGTAAGCCTTTTGAACTAAAAACTAACCATCTTGGGTTGAAGTATATTTTTACTCAACCAAACTTGAATGCAAGACAACGAAGATGGTTAGAATTTCTATCTCAGTATGATTTTGATATAAGTTATATTAAAGGCAAGGAAAATAGAGTAGTAGATGCTCTAAGCCATAGGAAGCACATTTCTACTCTTATAACATTGAGAACTCAGTTTAAAGATGAAGTGAAAAATGTCATGGAATCTGATTCTTATTTTTAGCAAGTAAAGACAACACTTGCTGCAGATCCAAAAGATGTGAGGTATAAAGGTTTTCACTTTGACAATGAAGGAATCTTATGGTTTGAAAATAGGGTATACATACCTTTGGAAAATGATTTAAGAAAGAAATTACTAATTGAATTTCATAATTCACCATTTTCTGGACACCCGGCATTACAAAAATGCTTGCTGATATAAAACAACAATATTTTTGGAAAGGGATGAAAAAGGATGTGATAGAATTTGTGACACACTGCTTAGAATGTCAACGTGTCAAAGCAAAACATATGCATCCAGCCAGTTTATTGTACCCTCACAACATTCCATAGTACAAATGGCAAGTGATAACCATGGATTTTGTTCAAGGATTGCCTATGTCAAAGAATAAACATGATGTCATCTTAGTAGTTGTTGATAAACTAACAAAAGTAGCACACTTTATTGTTGGTAATCTAAAGGATGATTCACCTGTGTTAGCAAGAAGATTTGTGCATGAGATTTTTAGATTACATGGAGTACCTAAATTGATCATATCGGATAGAGATCCGAGAATGACATCAAGATTTTGGCAAACACTTAATGTTGCTTTGGGAACTAAGTTGAATTTCAGCTCTGCATATCATCCGAAATGGATGGATAGACTAAAAGAGTTAATCAAGTTTTAGAGGATATGTTAAGAATGTATTGCATGGATCAGTAGTATAAATGGGAGGAGTACCTTCCATTAGTTGAGTTTTCTTATAATAATACTTATCATGCCTCTCTAAAAATGGCACCTTTCGAAGCATTATATGGAAGGAAATGTAGAACCCCTATTAGTTGGGACAACATTGAGGATAGAGAGGTAATTGGGCCAGAAATCCTTACAAAAATGGAACAACAAGTTAAAATGATTCATGAACACTTGAAGGAGGCTTCCGATAGGAAAAGAGCTATGTAGACTTAAAGTGGGTTGATAGGAAATTTGAACTTGGTGAGAAAGTCTTTCTTCGGTTAAGCCAAAAAGAGTTCTATAACTTTTGGCAAGGCTGCCAAGTTATCACCTCATTATGTGGGACCCTTTGAAATTGTTGAAGTAATCAACCATGTAGCTTATCATTTAGCTTTACCTCCTACTTTATCACAATGCATGATGTTTTCCATATTTCTTTGCTTAAGAAATATGTTTCAGATTTATCACATGTGTTGAATTGGAATTCCTTGTAGGTCCAAGACCCAAGAATAATCATGGTTAAGCCCATTCGAGTGCTTTGGAAACTCACTAGTTACACTTAAGAAATCATGAAATAAGTCAATGTAAGGTCCATAGGGGACCAGTTTAATGAAGAAAGTGCAACTTGGGAAAATCTCAAGATATGAGATCTGCTTTTCCATACTTGTTTGATCAGAATTGATTCTAAAAGTTGATAAAATCTGAAAAATTTATTCATATTTTGATGTTAAATCTACCAAACTTGGGTAGTTACTGAACTATTTGACAAATATTTTAAATACTATTTTGAAAATTTGAACTTTCAAATTTAGTTCTGTTATGAACATATGAATGGAAGGACGATAACTAAATTTTTCCTAAATCTTAATGATTTGACTAATTTAATCATCGGATGATGATTCTTTTAAGGAGGAAGGTATGTAATGTCTTGATCATGGTGGTTACTATGATGACTTCCATTATTGACACTGCAAACGTTGGTATGTGAATTGTCATATGAAGGTGTATTCTTTGACTTTGAAAATCATGTTTGCAATGAGTAAGTATTACTATTCAGAATTCATGCTTACTGTAACTCTACTTACTTAGAAATGATGTCATTTTATCTTGTGATCCACAAGTTGTGAACCTACAGAATTGTTTTCACACTTGATATATATATATATATATATATATATATATATATATATGTTAACACCTTGAATCAATTCCATTGATCCAAGGTATGCTTCAGTTCTTCTTTATTGTCATCTTGATAATTGACCTTCTAAATGAAAGGTATTTTGGAACCGAGTTGGGTTTTGTTGTAAATTGTAAAGGACCTGTTTAGGTATTCTTACTTGGCATCATGCTGCCAATGGTAAGATTGGATCTCCTGGATACATAATTTATAACACTGGATAGCGTGAGAAGGTAAAAGGTTTGTTATAAGGATATAAAGGAAAATATTTTAGCCTTGGATGGAATGTCCTATACTATGTTGGTTTTAACCTAAGGTGGTAAGACCTACTCGGGACCTATTACTGAATTATTAAGGGTTATGTTTTAACCTATGTAGTAATGTTCTATCCTACATGGATTTTAATATAAAGGTTTGTAACTTAACCTAAGGTGAATTCTAAAGACCTACGAGCTAGAAGGAAACCTAACTATTAATAAGATGACCTAAACTATTACTAATCCTAAAGGGGACCTATGGGTTACGTGGCAAGTGGGAGGATGGTGGGGATGGTTTCTAGAGTATTAATGTGGAATAAATTATAGTCCTTACATCTTAAATTTCCAAGTTTGGCAGAGGCATGAAAGGTTAGTGGGATGTCTAACTAACATCGCTGCTAAATTTAAAATACATGCAAAAACTTTGAAGGGAACTCACCAAGTTTGAATTGGTGGTGGCGTGAGGAAAGAGAGGGAAATTTCAATGCATTCAATGGCATTGGTTTCGGTGAAGAAACCACCTAGGAAAGAGAGAGAGTGGGTTTTGTGGAAGTTATTGGTCATTTGGTTTTTCTAGTTTTTGCTTTGTGTATGGGTTGCTCCTTTGAACCTATGAGTCTATTTTTTGATCCATTGTGATCTTGAGCATCTTCGAGCTGTTTCTAGAGCCTGTGGAAACATGGAGGTAGTTGGGAGATTTGGTTGTTGATGTTGTTTGAAAAGAAGAGATTCTTGAGAAGCTTGGCTGGAGATCTTCTATAAATCAACAAGAAATTTCATCAGGCATGATAGGCTCTTCTTATTAAACAACTTATGCTTTTTATTAAACGTCTTCATTAAAAGAACTCTACTCTTAGAAATGAGTGGTTTTGTGAAATATTTTTGGTGTGTTTTAGATGTGATCTTCTACTTGAGTTTGTTATTTGGAAAAGATGCAATATGGGTATTTTCTAAATGCATGCATGAGAAAATCGATATTCTCAGTTGAAACTATAAGTGGGTGTGAATTCCTTTACTGTTGTTAAGATTTGATGAAATGGGTGTTTGATTTGTTGTTTCTTTGTGGGTTTGAATTATCAAGGAAATAGTGATATGTCTACTATTTTTGAATTATACATGCTCAAAAATTATGGATTAGTGGGGGATGTTAAGGCAAGACTTTATTTAAATTGTTCTTCCTTACTTCGCAATACAATTTAAATGTGATTTGGTTTCCTTAGAGACCTTGTGATCACCATGTTGTCTTCACATTTGCATGCTCTAAAAGAATATGTTATTTCTCTTACCTTTGGTACCCATAAATGATTGTTTAAAAATAACTTCCTTATTCAAACCGAGATTAGCTCGGTTTGCTTACTGAAGGATTTGAGTTGGAGCATACAGTTTTTCTTTCTTCCTTTGAATTCGATGATGAAATATGTACTATGAATGAAAATCCTTTATGATTCCATTGTGTTTAAACCAAGGTGGATTCTTTTCCTTCATGAAATTAAAAATGATTTCTTTTATCCTGTGGAATTGGGACCATGTTTTACTTGGTTGTATATTTTAATCATTTTAATCTTTAGGATGAACATGCTTGTTTGTAGAATATATATGGCTATTATCATGGGATGGAATTGGAAGTTTAGTAGTTGCTTGAAAATACTTTAGATTAGTTGTAAATGAATTCATTGAAAATTTCTACTATGGTAGCTAGTAAGCTACGAGACTATCGTCCCTGTTTCACGGTTGAGAGAAATACACTATTTTAACCGATTTACATGTTACGCTTTTTATATTTCGTTAAATATTGGTAAGAAGTAATGATAACCTCTCTCTCCCATTTTGACTATCAAATTTATTTTGTTCTCTCTCTCCTTTCTAAGTTGTGGGTTTCATTACTTTTTACTCTTGCTTAAAATAAAAGTTGATGGTTATCTCTCTCTCGACTATTTACTCTTTGTTATTATTCCTCCTTTGCATGAAATCGACTAGTTCGGTCAGTTAACCATGAAGAGATTGTAAAATAGATAATGAAAAATACTTTCTTTCTTTTTTTCTCCCCTTTAAATTTTTATTAGGAGATATTGAATCGATGTGTGATTTCCTTCGGGTGTATGTAAATGTGATTTACATTCTTTTTTCTCTCTGATTGGGGTAAATACTATGCTTATGTTGTTGAATTCTAAAGGGTGAAAAAGTCACCTTCTTCATGTCCGATCACTATCCCTCTTTTTCATTAAACTTGGCTGAAGCTGAATGATTATTAGGAGGAAAAGAATTTTGTTTAGGATTGAATTTATTCCATCATAAAATTTCCAATTACTAAGAGATAGAATGAAATTTGATCTTGATTTGTATGATTTGTGATTCATTACTTCTCTCAATTACCTTCTCTCTTGGAATTGTTAGAGTTAATATTCTTTTGGAACATTTGTTTAAATTTGGAATGAACTATACACATTATAGTAAGGAATGGATAAGTATTTGGGGATGTAATATGACTTGTTGTACTAGCTTTTATTATGAGGAGATTGCTAATTAAGAGTGTTGATTGATCATGATGTTTATTTATTATGGCTGGTTGTTTAATTGTTCTTCCTTTAGTGATACTTAATTCTTATGTGATATCTATCTGAATTGCTTAAATGTTTCATAAAAGTAGAGTTCTTTTTATGAGACAATTAGTCAAGAGCACATCATTTTAATGTTTAGTTCTTAACATGCTCAGTTCGATGAACTGACCCATTGCTAGCAATTTTTGTAGATGGATTCCATAAGTGTTAAAGAAGACATGTTCTTTTATGATGCTTCTCCTGTTTAACTAAAAGCTGGATCTTATATGAGGCATTATTATTCCATTTCAAATGTAATTGAAAAAGGAAAAGTTGTATCTTTGTTTGAGTTTATCAATGTTGATTGGCATGAGTAAAGTCCAAATGTTTGGACTTGTAAAATATGTATATTTTACCTTGAGGAATGAGAAAAAGGATTGAGTGTTATTTTTATTGATGTATCCTTCACTTGGGATTTATTGTAAAGGAGATTGTGAATTTATTCCTACTCTCTTGTATTTATAACATGTTTAAATAATGGCAATTAGACTTAAATGAAATAATGGGAAAGGAGGGAATTGATACTCTATTCTTCTCTTAAATACAACTTCTAAGTTGGGTCATGTACCTATGATGTTATTACTTAAGTTAATATGGATTATTAATTGACATTAATAGAAGAGTAAAATACCTACGAACTCTGGTATAAGTAATAATTGGAAATGGATCCTAATTAATGAATGATAAGGAAGGGATAATTAGTTTTAGAATAAGAAATTTGTTAATACTCCTTTGGGGATGTCATACCCAAAGGATATTCGGAAAGAGGAAATTATACCTCTTCTTAGAAAACCTTAACTGAGGTAAGGTAATTGAAAATAAATGAATACATATGTATAAGAAATAGACTTCATTTTAATGAAGTCCATTATAAAGAAATCTGGATTTAAATTCAGTCATGAATAAACTTGGTTAAGCTTAGTAAGTTAAATCTTACTATGTTAAGCTGATTTGGACTGTAAGTCTGAAACTTAAATTAAGAAACCAAGGAATGACATACAAGCCCTCGGGAAAGAAGGGTAGACTATATAATTAACCACATGATGAGTTGGAATCATTATGGTATATTACTCAGTAAATGATCAAAGAGGTTAGAAAAATTAGCAAGGTTGTTAAAACTTAAATCTTTAAATTATTAAAATAAGAAATTATTAACCTCTTAGTGGGATATGTACCTCTAGATGAGGGGATTCCATGGGATGTTGGTACACGCCAACTATAATAATGTGTCATCATGAAGATCGGGTCTTCATGAGGACACAATGTTGCAGCTGACATGTCGCAACACCCTTCCAAATCGAATCATCTAGATTACATAAGTTCGACTTGACTTGTTTTACTTTGGACCAAGTTAGGAACATGTCCTTGGTATATTGAAGGAACTCAGATGACTAAAGGTAAACTAGACACACACAATCGACTAGGTCGATTGAGTATGTCTATGTACCCTTAGTCATCATGAATGATCCTCTATACCAATTTATATTGCTAACTTGGATTAAGGTTAAACCTTGGACAAGAGGACTGATAGAGTCAATGAAGACCATTCTAGATAACAGATGAAGTGGGGTGAAGGACATATTCCATTGATGAGTATGTCGTCTAGGAATATGATCATGCAAAGCATGTGAAAATATTTGGCCAAAGTATCGCAAGTTGTTGGTTGTGTTGTCCTAAATCACCTAGTTTAAGAAGTAGGATTTTATGGATATTGGTATGATATTCGATAGGCCTCTTAAATGGAACACTTCAATACCCAAAAGGGTAAGAGAACCAAGTATACTTAGTATACAATACATTGAATTATCATGAAGGATCGATAAAAACTTGAGTCATGAAATGAGAGATCGGTAGTTCATCGAGTCATTACAACTACATATGGTTATCTGCTTATGTGATTGAATGGCATGGAATGTGTGGTCCATATTATGAATATGATAATTTAGAGCAGAGAATGTTATGCAAAAAAAATTTCCTTTTCTAGTGTCTTAAAATGGGAATGTTACGGTTCTTGAATTGTTTTCTATTGTTAGTGATAAGGTGGTGAGGTACGCCAAAGCAACAAATTATGTAAGATTGATGAACTCACATATTTTCTTAGCTTTAGTGGAGATGAGTGGAATGGCTTCTACCCATTTAGTGTAGTATTTAGTAGCGGTTATAATCCATTGATGTTTTTGGGAAGAATGAGGGTTGATTTCTCTAATGAGATCCAAGCCCCATTGAGAGAAAGGCCAAAGGTCACGGGTGACCTATAAGGCATGGCTAGGTGTGTGATGAAGGTTGGCATGTTGTTGACATTTTATACAATGTTTGACGTAGTCACAACAAATCACTTTTTGAGGGTCGGCCAATAATAGCCTAGGTGAAGGATGCATTTAGCATGGCCGACCACTAAAGTGGCCTCCACTGGATTCGTTATGAACCTCCTTGATGATGTAAGGTATTTCAAAACTTATAAGGCATCTCAAGAGGATACCATCAAAGCCACATTTATAAAAGAGGCCACCCATAATGACATAGCGGGAGACACTTTTGAGAAAAGTGCGTTGTCCATTACCAGTAAGATCGGGAGGTATAATTGACGAGGAAAGGTAGTCTACAAACCGCTTATACCAAAGATCATGTGGTCGGTGTGGTGGTTTGGATGCTTTCTTTATGTTTTCAAATGTGACGAAATAGATAAGGTCATGGGCCGAGGAGGAATACCTGTTAATTTGGTTGGTTGATTGTTGATACTATGAGGTAAGTAAGAAGGCATATGCAACCTTTGTACTATGACAAAGATGTGTGATTTGGCGTACAAAGTGGGTATCTGGGACATGAGGCAAGCCATGGTATCTATGAAATTTATTGGTGGAACAGGGAATGGTTTGAAGTTTATAGTGGTCAAAGGTGGTCAAAAGTATGTCTACATATTATTTGTACTTTCAAGTGTTTCATTATGAAACTAGGTATATACCATTAACTTGATTTACAACTAGTTGGGAGTCACCAAAGACATTAATGGTCTTAACATCTAAGGCATAAGCAATCAATAGACCTAATACGAGTGCTTCATATTCAGCAATATTGTTAGTGCAGTCAAATTCGAGTTTGAAAGATAAGGGCATGGGTTCACCATCCAGAGGAATGAGGATAACACCTACACCACCCCACATTTGCATTTGGAGCCATCAAAGAATAAGGTCATCCGTAAGGGATCGTCCAAAGAGAGGGTAGCAATGGATTTGTTAGCAAAATCAAAATTAAGGGACTGATTCTCATAAAGTAATGCATCAACAAGCTGATCAACAATGGTTTGGCTTTTGATGGAATTTTGATGAATGAATTCAAGGTCAAGGTTAGAAAGGAGCATGAGCGAGTGTGTAGCACACTAGTGCTGGTAAGGTTTGGCATACATGTAATGTAAGGGGTCAGTGTTGGTAACGATAAATGTTTGGTGATTGAGTAGATAATGGCAAAGTTTGGTGGCGACAAAAACTAAAGCTAAGCAATTTTTTTAAATATGGGTATATATGTTCTCATAGTCTAAAATGGTGTGGCTTATGTAATAAATTGCTTCTTCCCCGTGTTGCTTGTCACGATGAGCGAGCATATGACCCCCGAGGGAATGTTTTGTAGTGGAAATGTATAGGTATAAGGGTTGGTCATCCTTAGGTGGGGTAAGAACGGGCGGTTGTAGAAGGTAGTGTTTTAAGGCATTAAAGGCTTTGTGGCACTCATCATTCCATTGGAAGGAGACATCCTTTTTGAGAAGATTATGAAATGGTTGACATCAGTCGGAAAGTTGTGATATAAAACAATTGATATATAGCAACTTTCCTTATAAACTACGCACTTGATGAAGGTTAGTTGGTGGAGGCATCTCAAGAATAGCCTTTATTTTGGTAGGGTCCACTTCTATACCACACAAAGAAATGATAAACCCCAGGAGCTTACTAGAGGGATGGAAAAGACACACTTTTTAGGTTAGAGGTGGACTAAATACTTGATGAGACAATCAAAGATTACTTTTAGGACAGTAATGTGTTCGATGTGAAATGTTTAGATTTGGCAAGGAGGTCATCAACATAGCCTTCCAAGATACGATGCATGATGTCATGGAAGATATAGGTCATGGCCCACCTGGTATGTAGTGCTAGGATTTTAAAGGCCTAATGGCATGACTCGATAGAAAAAGGTTCCCAAGGCATGATGAAGATGGTTTTGTGTTGATCTTTGGGTGGGAGTAACATTTGATTATACCCTAAGAAACCATCCATGAGTGATAAGCATCTCATGGTTGGCATGAATAACTAACTAATCGATACCTAGCAAAGAAAGTTGTCTTTTGGGCAAGTGAGGTTAATGTCATGGAAATCCATGTAAATATGAAGTCCCTCTGTCACCTTAGTGATAGGTATAATGTTAGAAATCCACTTGGGGATAATCGATAGGCAAGATGAAGGAAACCAAAGAAGGTGTTGGATTTCTTCTTTGACTAGAAGAGAAATGTGAGAATGCATTTTACATAGCTTCTATTTTACATGTTTGGCATCAAGAATGGTGATAATGTTGTGGACCATAATATTGGGGTCAATACCAGGCATGTCGGCAAGATAGACCAAATAAAGGCATTGTTATGATCTGGGAGGAAAGTGGTGATTGCTTCATGTTCAACAAAGTTGTCTAAAGATTGTCCTATATTTAGCATGTGTTGGTCGTCTTGAGTGTTAATGTTGATTTCCATAGTCAATTCATTCAACATGGTTTTCTTCTCATAAGGTAATGACTGGTGAATATAAGAATCATCCACCCCAAGGTAGGAGAGGATATACTCATCATCCTAACATTGAACGACATTAATAGAAAGTGAATCATCGCACTCATGTCGAGGATATAGAAGGGAAGAGAGGAGGAAGCCTCACCATCGCATTGATAGGTAAGATGTCCTAAAGAAATGGTTTTCACGAGAAAAAAGGAGGAATAGATTCAGGATCTACACACTCCATGGGTGAGGTTGGTAAGGTGGAAAAACAGGGTGAAGAAGGGTTATCATCCTGAATGAGTTCGACATGAGCCTTCTTGGGTAGTGATGTGGAATAGCCAATACCACTATGATCGTTGTGTTTATGGGTGGTGCAAGGGATGATGGTGTGATGACCTTATTCATAAAGACCAAATCCAAAGCCTTTCCAAGCATAGCGGTGTAGGAACGTATGGTCGAAGTGATGGTTGGTGAGGGATTAAAGGTCAAAGGAAAAGGGGCATGTTTGGGATGGTGGTTCAGGTAAATAGGTGGAGGTATTAAGTCCCCCATACGTGAAGTTGGTCCAAAGGTGAGGAGGGCCATACGGGATGACTTCTCCAATGTGGTGGTCATAATGAGGGTGCTAGTGTAAGTCACCATACTCTTATGGAGTAAGGAAGGTGTTGATGCTATATAGACGCAGTACTCCCCCAGAGTGAGACATTGAAACATGCTTTCTAAGGGATCATTATTAGGTATGTTAGTAGAGGGGATAAGCAAATCACTAGGTGTAAGGCAATCGGTGATTTGGGAAGTGGATGGGCTAATGAATGAGTCAAATGCATAAGCTATGGCGGCAGTAGGAATGGATGAGTGGGGTGTAGGAGCGGTGGAGGCAAAGGTGGGTAGATGAGATTATGAATGAAAAAGTATATGTGGTAGGTTTTTAATGGGGACAAGGATGTCATTGGGTTGGTACAACATGTTACAGAGTTTTAAATGGTGAGGGGTCAACAGGTATGGTGTAGGTATGTCCTTCATGCTCAAATTTGACGCAGCGATGCAAAGTGGAAGGAACACAACCCATGACATGGATCCAAGGTCTACCAAGTAATAGATGGTACTAAACTCCCCTTCCAAGACATAAAATAATTCTAGAAACAAGATGAGAGGCCCACGTAAATGTGGAGGATGACGGTGCCCAATGTAGAAGTGATAGCATCATTAAAGGAGTGCAACATGATGGGGTGTTTATGCATGCAATTTTTAGGTAGGTGCATTTGGCTGAATGCATGGGAGGATATAATATTAATGCTCACACCCACATTGATCATAACATGTCGTACGTGTATATTATCGATATGAACAGAGATGAAAAGGACAAGATCTGGGTCATTGGCTTGGAGGGTATGATTTCTTCTTCAAAGAAAGTGAGGGACACCACATGAGGAGTGGAAGTGTTAGTAGGAGAAGAAAAATATTTGGTAAGGGAGGCGACGTGGTGAGGGGTAATGATAGAGGCCACGGGTGTGGGTTCATTGGGTAAAACCTCAATGGACTGGATGGAGGACCTCCATGAGGGCTTGTCGGTGAGATTCTAAAGTTTGAATAAGGTCATAGAGAGACATTTTAAAATATAATTGATGTAATTGTTTCAACATGGTACGGTGGGCCACCCCACCAGAGATAGGATATGAAGGACCGCGAATGGTAACTTTGGGTGTGGGTGCAGATGGTATGTTGGGGATCAGGTTGGTAGATGGGTAAGTTACTTTCTCTTTTCCTTTTTCTCTGTGGGAATGAGTAACAACATGAATCATATTAATATGAGGAAGATATGTATATGAGGAAGGCGTGTCATGGAAGGTATAGCAGCATGAGGAAAAAACCCTAGTGGAGAATATGATCCTTGTGAAATGAGGAGGGCACACTAGCATTTTGGTGGGGTTTTGGCTAACTCTTTGATATGGACCATGTTGATCTCAAATGTTGGCGGTGGATAAAATGATTGCGGGGAAAAGATGAGGGTCGTTGAATAGGACAGTAAAACACGGTGAGGCTGAGGTGAGGGTGGAGTTGGTTCATCGTCAGGAGGTAATCGTTGTCAAAATTTGCTTTGGGAGGACACAATTGTATGAGAACTGCTTTAAGTGCATTACAATTCTCTACATCATGTCCCAAAGACACGATGGTAAGAAAAATTTTTTCTATCATCAAACCCTTTTGGCTTGGTTTGATTGGGTCATATGGTCAAAGTGGGGGTAATGTAATGATAGAGTTTTCTAAGAGATTAGCTAAAATGATGGCGTATGACCCTACTAATGGATCACAGTGTGAAGTAAGTGTAGGTTTGGTTTGAATAGTGAGGGAAGTTGATGGAACCGAAGGAATGGTAGGATACAACATAGGTTTAGGGGATAATATGGTTTTTGGCTTGGGATGTGCCTTCCTAGGTAAAGGAACTGTGGACATATTTGTAGCGGGTGGTGTTATAGGTTTAACCACCCCTTGGGAGAGTAGTGGGATTTTCCATTTTGATTGTACCTTCTTGGGTAAAGGCATGGAAGGAGAGTGTGATGTTGAAGGAAAAGCGAGAGGGTAAATGGAGTACGTGTGACCCATAAGGGTAGTAGGGGAAATTCGGGAGCAGGTGATGGAGGTCGGGTGAGTGGCATAGATGGCAAAGGCAAGGTTCAAAGGTAATGATGGAGTAATGGTAGACTATGGAGGTATAGGTGGTAAGAGAGATTTAGGTAACAATGCAAGTTTGGTTGTGTAGGTAAATTAGGTACGGTGGGTGGTTGTGATGGAATGACATGTTGTTTGATTCGTGATTTAATGGGGGCATGAGGTTACTTAGGGAGAGTCGACGGGTGAGGTCCCAAGATGGACGAAAGAGGTGAATTAGGATACGGTGTTACATGTGAGATTGGTGTACGTGACTTAGTAGGTTGGGTCATCTTTTTAGGCATAGGCATGAGTTTAGCGTGGGTTTGGGAAGATGTGGCTAGATCTAATTTAATGGGTGGATGGGCAAGGTTGGGTGTTGGCATGACCCCTAAGTTAGCAATGGGCTTAGGTAAAGAAGTTGATGTAGGTATGGGTAAATGTTTGGGTGTAGGTGTGTGTTGGCTTGTAGGCAAGGGTTTGGATGTAGGCTCGGATGATGATGCAAAATATGTTCCAATAAGCATGGGTAGATTTGACTTAGTTTATTGAAACACCTTTGGGTAAATGGTGGAGGTATCAGTAAGTGATATCTATATTTAAGTTGAAACTGGGAGTATCAAATGTCCCCAATGTAGGGCTCTATCCACATAATCTAAACGATCAACTAGGTGTGAAAAGGGAACCTCCATAGGTAGGGCCAATGTTGTCTTGATGGGAATCCCTATAAAATGTGTTTGGGAAATAGGAAATTTGTTGGCCTCGGCTTCTATAGGTAGGAGTGCCGAGAGAAGATCCACAAGGTCTTGAAATAGGAGAGGTGAATGTTCACCGATGGGAAATGGTGTTGCTTAAAGAATCCTTTATAGATAGGGAGATGATGGATAAGATGTGTTGGGTCCTTCTTGCAATGGTGTAGGAGATGAGCATGTGTCTCCTATGGGTAGGAGAGTTATCACTAGTGAAAGCTCATTAGTTCGAGAGGCGAGTGGGGAAGTAGGTGTGATATTGATCATGGGTGCTTCGATGGTGAAGGAAGAGACAAAGGAAGCTCCTCTATGGGTGGAGAAGAAGATAAAATAGACTCTTCTATAGGTAGGGAATTCCATGCCGGATTTCCTCAATGGAAGGAATGGGAGCCAATTGGAAAACAACGAGTATGTTCTTAAAGATGGCATGTACTTCACGGACATTATCCTCATTAGTCAAAGTGTCATTAGGTTGGTTGAAAGATGAGGCATGATTAGGAAACAACTTTTTGAATATGTGTAGGTTTTTATTGGTGGTGTGTTGGGGTTATCTAAGACTAGATCTCCATTATCCAACATTTCTTGAGCGATGTTCTTGAAAGTGATGCAATTGCAATCACTATGACCTTTGACATGGTGATAGTTAGAAAAGTCATGTTCTTTATACCATGCAAAGCATGGGACAAGCGAGGGTCAAACTTGTATGTGCTTTGATAGGTGGAATGGTAATGACACTTTGCCTTTGGGAGTTTCTCCAAAGCACCACAGAGTATGGTTCCTGATTGGGGTGTACTTCCATTGTTCCCATCTAGTTTGAAAAGTTTAAACAAGGGAGAGATTAGAAGATGGTTTTGCTTCATTATATGGGTGAGTGGGTCCACTTTGAGTAATACTTGCATTGGTAGATCCTTTGGCCTTTAAATATGTGTTTGGGGTTTCAGGATGAATAAGTATCATTGGATTTGAGTGTGGTATTTGTGTTACGTAGTTGGATCTTCTTTTCTTCGATAGCATGGATTTCTAATTTTTGTGCCATGGTGAATGCCTCATCGAAGGTGCGGAAGGTTTGGACCTACAAGGTTGGTGAAATATGTCTAGCGAAGCCCAAGTGAAAATCTCAATGAGCTCGGTTTGAGGTAATTTAAAGGTGATCTGATTAACTTTCACCTAGGAATGAATAAAACACAATAGAACCCCTGATGGGTCCAACCGGTGTGCCAAAATGTTTTGTTTTTGTCACCATTTTCTTTACATTTTGAATGTGATGAAATAGATAAGGTCATGGGCTAGGAGGAATACGTATTAAATGGGTTGGTTGACGGTTGTTGTGCGCATTCTAAATTATTGATCCAAGGTTGATCATGAGAGCTTCCCTTTGGCTAGGAGGAACTACACGAAATAGAAAACAAGACCAAAAAGAGGAGTTAAACAATATATGACAAAGGACTACCTAGCATGTGCTAGTTAAGGAAGTGTGATACTTCTGTTATCCAAAATGAGCCCCTTGCTCATTTTGTGGCTAACTCCCTTCATTCTTCCCTCTCTTGTGCCTCAGTCATAATTTTTTTCTTTTTAGGCACTCAAGACCTTCTGGAAATGGCACCATTGGATAGAGATTTTTCTCAACTTTCCAGAAAGGTAAAGTTTTCTTCCTAACTCCATGTATTTTTGAAGTTATGGCTCAGCGGAGATTTTGTGGGAAATTTTTCCCTAAAAATCCCGAGCCAATAAGATGAGGCCACGTGTCCTCGAAAGGTGGAGGCGGAGGTAAACTTGGAATTTTTACCAAGTGTTTGGCAAGGTTTCAGAAGGAATTTTTCACCCCGAAGGCTCACGACGAATTGGATGTTGCCACGTGTCCAGGGGAAGAAATTAGGAAAAATTCCTAAGGGTTGACACAAACAAAATTTTCAAGACGAGGCCCGCATCCAATCACATTGTGCCACGTGTCTCTAGAGGAAAGGAGTGGCGGAGGGCGGAGGTAAAATTGAAAATTTGGCGAAGTGTTTTGGCGAGAGGAAAGGAGGAATTTTTGGCCCGAAGGCCCCGTCAAATGGGAGCTCACCATGTCTCGTCAGGGGCATCGGAGCTTCGGGAAATGGGAATTTTTCCCAAAGGTTAGCGCAAAGAGAAATGTTTTCCCCAAGGCCCGCATCCAATGGGAGCTCACCACGTGTCCCAAGACTGGTGGAATGCGGGGAAAGTTGGGAATTTTTCCCAAAGCAAAGTCAAAGGAAATATTGAAAGGAGAGCCCGCCCCCAAAACCCAAGCCAATCAAATCACACCACGTGTCCATGTGGCGACAAAAACGCAAGGCAAGCACTCGGGAAAAATGAGCATAGAGGCCCGTGTCTAATGGGATCTTGCCACATGTCTCATCGGGAAAATGGTCTAGATAAGTCAAATAATTTGCAAGCAGAGGCCCACAATGAATCATATCACGCCACGTGTCCTCAGGTCATCGGCCCGATGGAGAATTTTGGAAAATTTTCCAATGGCCAAAACGATGGAAAATGAAGCGGAAGAGCCCGCAACCAATGGAATCATGCCACGTGGCACCGGATCGGCGAGGCACGGAGATTTTGGGAAATTTTCCCAAATGCAAAAAGTGGGAAAATTTCAAATTTTTGGCCCGCCAACCCGTTTTGGCCCTATTTTGCCCTAAATTTTCAAACGACCATAACTTTCGATCCAGAGCTCAATTTTTGTGTTCTTTATATCAACAGAAAGCTGGTGAAATTATCTACATGATTCTGGGCTCAATTTTGTATTTTGATGGAGTTTAGAGAGAGAAAATTGAAAAACTCCTTTGGCACGTGGTAATCAATAGAAATGACATTTCAACCACCATTTTAATGAAGAATGGCTCGCATTCTCTCCTAGCATGGTGAAAAATGTCAGGGAATGGACCTGTAAGGATGCCCATGTTGTTTTATTGCATTTTTTTGGTGGTTGAATCTCCTCTCATGTTTTCCCACATTTCTCTCTCCTGGGCTCATTTTTGCATCAGAAAACCTAGATTTGGCTCATTTTTGAATGGTTGGACAATTTTATGTTTTGCAAGCTCCCTTTTCCACCCTAGAAAGTGATTTTATGGAAAACCATACCTCTTTCAAGGCTATAACATATTTTATGCCTTTCTATTGATGTAATGCATGTATTTTGATATTGAAAAATGATAATGCAAGCTCTGTGAATGAGTTTCAGACCTCTTCTTGCGATGTTTGATTTACCCATGATCCTTCATTACATTTTATTAGTTTGTGTATGATGTTTTATTGCATTTCTATAGTTTGTTTCAATCTGCAGAAGTAAAAATTCTCACCACTCCTTTGGTGCATCACCTTATTAGCATTAGTTCTGATTTTTTTTTTCATTCTCTATCTCTGTCCCTTGGAATTTAGAGTAGGTTTTTGAGTTTAAAACCTCTGCAACTTGCAAGTAATACACCTGATCAGAGGAGTTGAGGAACTAGCCTCTAACCTAGAGATTCTTTTCCCATTTTTACAAGTCCCATACTTGGGGAAAAGATTCAATGTTGTGCAATCACACTGGATGTCCAAAATTTCAAACTAGAAATTTGATCCACATCCGGGGGTGTTGCTTGATTTGCACTAACACTTCCTAAATGGTTATCAATCCACTTTGTTTTAAAAAACAAATTAATGCAAACCATAAGTAAATTCCTACCGTAGTTTATATTATTTAGATACCTCATTCAAATACAATAAGAAAATCCACTCATAATAGGCTAGGCTATGGTTAGATTTAAAGGGTGAGGTAACCGAGATGTTAGGGTTGGTCGGGGTCTGATTATGGGTTGTTTAGGTCAATTAATAAGAGGTTATTTTGTTATCTTCTGGTTCAAAGTGTAAAATAGAGAGACCAACGTCGCTTGGTATAATTGGTGATGGTTTAATCATAACCAATGATGGTCATAGATAACTAGCATCGGTAGGTTCAAGGTATAAAATACTTAAGGAGATCTAGTTATAGGGATTGATCTGTGGTTAGATAGAGATGGTATAATGGACAAGGGGGTTTATAAAGATCTAAGGTATACTCAAAAACAAATAGCAAGTGAGAATGGGTGATTTGGTGATGTGGGTAGAGGAATGGTTGAGTTTAAAGGTTGGTAAAAGGATGGAAAACAAACATGCAAAGTATAAACCGATATTATAAGTAAAAAAACTACTAAAACGAAATAGATAAATGTTGGTTCAAGGAATACTTACTGTAGAGCTGGTTTGATGGTTGAGCGGTGGTGAAGGTTGATCGGATGGTGGTGTTGGTGTCACGGTAGTGCTTCCATGAATGCAACACCTCTGGATCTATCCCGGTGCTGGTTGTGGATGTCTGAGTGTGTGAAATGATGTTGGTTCCACCTGCATGTAGGTTTTCCTTCTCTCGCTTGATCTCTCAATCTACCAACCCAGAAACAAGGTTTCCAAGGTGTATAAATGGTAACGAATGATGATTCTGACGTTGACCGGTGTCGGTTTAGGTATGATCGGTTCGGTTAAGGCATGACTCCCTAGATTTACTAAAAATGGTAGATCCTCTCCATCATCCTTGGATCATAATGGATGTTTTCCTTTTAATGAGCGTGAATGCGGTTAGAGAGATAATAGGCATTGATAGTTAGGGTTGGGCTAAGTCTTAGTTAATAAATGGTAAGTGAGGCTAAGTCTTAGTTAGTTATGGTGAGTGGGTAACATCCTAAAAATAGGTTTAGGGTTTAATGAGGTGTCTAGTTGAGGTGGTGGGGTGAGGTGGAAATTAACTTAATTAAAGTGATTAAATTAATTAATAGTGTGAGGACAGATTTTTTTAATTAGGTTAATTAAATTAATATTGATGTGGGTTGAAGGGACCATGGTTAGGTGAATATGTTTGGGTTGGTTATGTGATCGGGGCTAAGGGAGTGTGACCAATTTTAGGTGTCTACACTTAGAACTTGGGATTGACAGATCCCACCTAATTACAAATGTGAAAGATAATCAATAAACCACATGACCCAACAAAACAATACCACAAAAACTAACTAGGTTACAAGCCAAGAAAACCCAACATCAACAAAGAAAGAAAATACCCAACCACTACAAACAAGGAACATGAACCAAAAATTACACATGAGAGGAGGAGCTCCTTGGCCGCAGACATCCTCCCACCCACTAAGACACCGGCATGAGTAGTGCACAACAATAAGTTGTATGAAAATCCTAATTTCCTTCACATGAGACCACCACACGGGTAGAGTCTAGACTATGGGAGCTGAAACCCCATGCAAATGTAGCTTCCCCAACTAACTACCTTCACCAATCCCCTTAGAATAAGCAACATCAATGTTTGAAATAAACCGTATCAAAATCACATTCCCGAAGAGAATTCTGCTATCACTCCCATTGCTTCCTCCATGACCAATCTCAAGTGAATAATGTTAGGAAGCAATTGACTACTCCCAAAATCCTCCAACACTTCAACCAAGTTGACCCACTACTAGGGCTTAATGAAGTGGGGGTTAAAAATAGTCTTTGAAAATTCATGTGGGGTAAAAATAGCCTTTGAAAATTGAAATATAATTTCAGGAAGCATTCTAAGTGCCCCACTATGTTTCGCTTACTCCATATGGATAATTTTGACCCACTACCACAAGGTGCCCCTATGGCCACTTATTGAAAGCATCCAATGAACTCAATGGGAATGGAACTTGGGTTGATGATTACAAACTACTTGTAAATTTTGGATGGTAAGCGTTTCTATTATACTAGAGCTATGTCTTTGGTGGTGAGGATCACTTTCTCTAAGTGGGACATGGGGGTGGGCTTAGGTCCTTAATTTTTGTTATCCAAAATAAGCCCATGCTTATTTCTGGTTAACTTACTTCCATTTTCTCCTTCCTTGTGCTTCAATCTCAAATTTTACACATTTTAAGCACTCAAAGGTTCCTAAAAATAGCTTCATCAGATGGAAAATTTCTTCCCCTTTCCGTAGAAAGGTAAAGTAGTCCTTCTAACTCCAAGTATTTTGAAAGTTATGGGCCGGTAGAGCTTTAGAAGGAAATTTTTCCCAAGGCGGACCCGGGGAAGAATTTTTACCAAGGAGGAAGCAGGACCAAATGGACAAAGTGGGGTCGTCAAAGGAATTTAGGAACTTTGAATTTTTTTGTCAAAAGCTAAAGGTATAAAATTGAACCAGAACTCTAAACCAATCGGAAGGCACCATGTGTTACGGACGGAGCTGCGGCCTAGGGAGGTTTTCAAGTTTTTTTACAATTTTTGTGGAAAGAGGAGAAAAGGAAGATTTCGGCCCAACCCTATTTTTCCCTAATTTTTTAAATCTTTGAAGGCCATATCTTTCAAACCAAAGCTCTGTTTTTCTCAATTTTGGTATCATTAGAAAGATGTTGACATCCTCTACACGATGGACACTTAAATTTTGCATTTTGGTCAAGATTGACTAGAGAAAATGGAAAAACACATTTGGCATGGTAAAAGAATCATAACTGACATCCAACTACCAAATTTTAATGCAGTATGGCACCCATTCTTCTCCAGCATGGTCAAAAACATTGGGGAATGGTTTTGTGAGGGTTCCCTTGCCTTTTAATGGATCTTTTCAATCGTTGAACATTCATTTTCAACTTTCTCACATTTCTCTTTCCTTTGTTCTGCGTTTCATCGTTAAAAGCCAATTTTGGCTCATTTGTAAAGAGTTGATCATTTTTTCTCTCTTCCCCCCTTCCCTTTCTTCTCCAGGGTTGAATGTGGAGTTTAAACCTCTTCCCTTACTCTGTAATGGCATTTTTCTTACCTCTTTCCCGATAATGGTGTATTGTGCAAATTTCTGGAGCAATAAAAATCCATTTTGTGATGTGTTTTGTCCATCCTTTGCTCATTTTATTGTCTCTTCTTGCCTCTCATCATTGCAGGGTATTCTGTGCATATTCCTTGATGTCTTTGTAGGTTTTGGGAGTTGTGTTTAATGGGTTTGAAGTGGTGTTGTGTGTGAAATCCATATTTGGTCTATGATGTGTTTTCTATCCTTTCCATTACTCACCTCTCTCCATTTCTGGCATTTGGATCTATGATCAACATTTTCCTTCTCTGGTGTATCACTGCTTTAGTGTAGGCTTTCATTTTCCATGCATTTTCTCTCTTCCCTACCTCCTTGGAATGATTAGATTAGGTTTAGATTATTTGGCCTGCATTGGAGTAGCTCGTGGCAAGTAGTTTAGGAAAAGGAACCAGCCTTCATCTGGAGAGCTCTCCCATTTGCAAAGTCCCACACTTTGGAAGAGGCTCAATGTTATGCAAATCATACTAGATGCCCATTATCAAACTGCAGATCTGAGAAACATCCATGGGTGTTGTGATTTTTCACTAACATTTTTGGCACGCCCGGTGGGACCAAGAGGTCTTTCACTTTGTTTTTTCAGGTTGGTGTGTTCCTGTGAAGATTTCAGCCTTTGGAGGCACATGCAAGCACATCTGGTGAATCCATTTGGTCAACAACCCGTCTCTCGAAGTTGCACCTTCTTTCCATCCATCTTCTTTCATCTTTCTTTCCACATTTTTCATCTTCTTCTATTCCATGAAGTTGTGTAATCATGACTTCATTTCCATCATGGAATTCACATTTGCAACAGCAGAAATGCATTCCACCTCCAACATATTTTCAAATCCTCCATATCAGCATTTTAATCAAATTCAAAACCAATATGCATACCCATATGAGCAATGCCAAAACCAGTTTGGCTATGGAGCTTATCAAGAGCAAGGGTACGTATATAATGATAATAGTTACATGGAAAATGTAGATATGTTAGAGAAGATTCAAAAAATGGAGGCTAACATGGTGCAATCCATGGCTACAACTCAAATGAAGGCCTTCAGAATTGGTTACAGGAAACTTGTCCATGGGTAGGCCCTTTTCCAAGACATTACAACCCTCAGGAGAAGTTGGACTTCATGATTGAAATGTTTCCATTACTTGCAAAGTGGACCGAGGGAATAGAGGCATATGAGAAAAGTGCTAGACAACCTTGTTAATGGGTAAGTCAGCCACCAGCTCCTTTTTTTCTTTTCCTCCTTCTCAATCAATATCATTTCAGCAGGGTCAATTTTCAAGTCCATTACCTATTGTCCCAAATGTTGATTCCACTTCTCCATCTCCTAGTCTTCCATCTCATCTCAGTTTCTCTTCCCTTTTCCCTTCCAAATCCAATTCCCCTCCACAAGATCCAAAACAATACCTTCCCCTCCACCACAAACAATTGCAAAACTGGTTGAAACCCAACCCATCCCTCCTCTTGCATTCCCAAATCCATGTTGGGAAGAAAAAAATCAAAAAACCAGTCAAGGAGAGCAGCAAGAAGAAGAGCCAAATAGAGAAGAAAAAATCAGAAGTTTGGTGAGCTTGGCTCTTAAATTCGGGATAACAAAGATCCCCTTGATGGTTAAGCCAAAGGAGGAGGTTAAGGTTGAAGAACCAATGGTGGGAAAGGCTGATTTTGTAGCAGCAGTAGAACAAGAAGATCATAAATTGATTTACTTTGAGTGCGGTGTCCATGTCTCGCACTTTATTTGAAGAAAATGTTGATCCAAACCAAGCTACACAATCAATCCAAGAGAGGGAAGAAGAATCAGTTTCTCCAAATCCAACAGAGGAGGAGTGCATTCTGGCTCTAGAGGAGAACCATACAGTTTCAGAGGCTTCAAGTACAAAGCATGCTATAGAAGAACCTTTAGTTCTTCCTCCTACTTCATCCCCTATAAGCTCTAATGTTGAAGAATAGTTTTATCTTTCAAACTTCATGTTTGAGGATGAGGGGAACCATGGTGATCAAGTTGTAGATTAGGAGGACACCATGGAGGAGGTCGAGCACATGCAGCAAGAAAACAAGGAGGTAGATTAGCTGTCTAACTTAAAGGATTGCTTTGATGGAGAGGAATCCATGGAGATCACATCATTTTCTCCTCCATCATCCACCTTCCAAGCACATGAGTTTGTTTTCATGAAGGAGGGCATTCGATTACAACATCACCGCATTTCACAACACCTTATGGAACCAAGGTTGGAAGATTCAAATATTCCATGTTCTTCATAGGAAGAGAAAGGGAAAAATGATGACACACCTTGCATATCATTCATTAGTGTAGAGTATAAGATACTTGTAGAGGAAATGCAAAGGAAAGATCAACATGCGAGGCAGCCTCTTTTTGGAAAGTCTACAAGAAAAATCTATTTTGGAGTTGAAATTCAAAGCAATGGGAAAACTTCATGGATCAAACCTTGCCCAATCAGGTCCTTGTCTTCACTAGAGCCAAGAGAGGAGCCACAACTAGTCATGCTTGTTTCTAAGCATGAGGATAAGTTTCAAAGTACCAAGGATCAGCTGCAATTCCTCTTAAATCCAAATGCAAAACAACTAAAAGAGGTATTTGTCTTGTTTCCAGTTTGATAGCTTGATGATTTGGGTGGAGGACCAGCCTCTTATTAGTTTCTCACTCATACAAATAGCCATATTTAATGCCAAATCATTTGCATGGCTGCCAATTGTAAGAAGGGCAGTTACTTCTCATCACTAGTAGCAGGTTTTGTTTGAAATTACCCATCTCTCTAATTAGAGTAGAGTAGGTAGGTTTCTTTTAGTAGAAGAAGTGCTTGTGCACACTCTGCATGTTCCACTTGGAGCATGTATGATTTCCAATTTTGTACATAGTTTTTGCGGTGTTGTTTTTTTCTCTTGCTCTGCAGTCCATTCAAAGTGACATTTGGTGAAGTTTAGTTTCATTTTGGTGGGTTTCCAAGTAACTCAAGGATCAATTTTTTAAGTACGGATCAGAATTATGTTTATCAAGCTTAGCTCCATGCCCAATGGATGCTTCAAGGCCACTTGATCTTTCATCTATTAGGCAGATGACCCCTTTGAATCACCAAAATTGTTATCCAAAATAAGCATATGCTTATTTCTGGTTAACTTAGTTCCATTTTCTCCTTCCTTGTGCTTCAATATCAAATTTTACACATTTTAAGCACTCAAAGGTTCCTAAAAATAGCTTCATTAGATGGGAAATTTCTTCCCCTTTCCAGAAAGGTAAAGTAGTCTTTCTAACTAGAAGTATTTTGAAATTTATGGGCCAGTGGGCTTTAGAAGGAAAATTTTCCCAAGGTGGGCCCGGGGGAGAATTTTTGCCAAGGAGGAAGTGGACTAGCGGACGGGCGGGTCGTCAAGGAATTTATGAACTTTGGATTTTTTGTCAAAAAGCTAAAGGTATAAACTTGAACCACAACTCGAACCAATCTAAAGGTGTCACGTGTTACGACAAAGTTGCGGACCCGGGAGGTTTTTAAGTTTTTTTACAATTTTTGTGGAAAGAGGAAAAAGGAAGATTTCGGCCCGTGAACCCAATTTTGCCCTAATTTTTCCCTAAATCTTCAGAAGGCCATATCTTTCAAAACAGGGCTTAGTTTTTCTCAATTTTGGTATCATTGGAAAGTTGTTGACATCCTCTACATGATGGACACTTAAATTTTGAATTTTGGTCAAGATTGATGGGAGAAAATAGAAAAACATCTCTGGCATGGTAAAAGAAGCAATTTTGACATCCAACTACCATATTTTAATGCAGTATGGTGCCCATTCTTCTCCAGCATGGTCGAAAACATTGGGGAATGGTTTTGTGAGGGTTCCCTTGCCTTTTAATGGATCTTTTCAATCATTGAACATTCATTTTCAACTTTCTCACATTTCTCTTTCCTTTGTTCTGTTTCATCGTTAAAAACCGCTTTTGGCTCATTTTAAAGAGTTGGTCATTTTTCTCTCTCGCCCCCTTTCCTTTCTTCTCCAGGGTCGAATGTGGAGTTTAAACCTCCTTCCCTACTATGTAATGGAATTTTCTTTCCTCTTTCCCAATAATGGTGTCTTCATGTAAATTTCTAGATCAATAAAATTTGTTTTGTGATGTGTTTTGTCCATCCTTTGCTCATTTTATTGTCTCTTCTTACCTCTCATCATTGTAGGGTATTATGTGCATATTCCTTGATGTCTTTGCATGTTTTGGGAGCTTTTTTAATGGGTTTAAAGTGGTGTTACTGTGAAATCCATCTCTAGTCTCGTGATGTGTTCTATCTATCCTTGTCACTCTCACCTCTCTCCATTTCTCGCATTTGGATCTATGATCAACATTTCCTTCTCTAGTGTATCACTTTGCTTTATGTAGGATTTCATTTTCTACATTTTCTCTCTTCCCTTCCTCCTTAGAATGATTAGATTAGGTTTAGATTAGTTGTCACGCACTTGAGTAGCTCATGGTAGGTAGTTTAGGAAAAGGAACCAGCCTTCATCTAGAGAGAGAGCTCTCCCATTTGCAAAGTCCCACACTTTGGGAGAGGCTCAATGTTATGTAAATCATATTGGATGCCCATTATCAAACTACAAATCTGAGAAACATCCAGGGGTGCTGTGATTTTTCACTAACAATTTCTTCCAAGTGATTCGCATTTGAATCACTCCATTATGTTCCGCTTGGTCCATATGGAGAATTTTGACTCCTACCTCAAGGTGTCCCCATTGCCACTTATTGAAAGCATCCAATGAACTCGGTGGGAATGGATCTTTGGTTGATGATTACAAACTACTTCTAACTCACCAATAGCACAAGAAATTTAGTTCATCTTGTCTTCAAATATTTTTTCTAATCGTGTATTTGAATATCCATCAAGTCATTACTAATTGTCATGTATGCAAGACAACAACTATCCTAGCAATAAAAAACCTAAAACCTCTCTGATATTACAACAACATTGATTCAAATAACATTTTGAACCCAACAGCCAATAGGCTTAAATTTTCATTTGGAATAAATTTTCATTTGGAATCACAAGTACTGAGTGAGAAATAAAAATTAGTGAGAAACCACCCTAAAATTCGTCAATCGTTAAAAATAGTCTTTTAAAATTTAAATATAATTTCGGGGAGCATTTGAAGCACCCCTTGTTATGTTCCACTTGCTCCATATGGAGAAGTTCTAACCCTACCTCAAGGTGTCCCCATGGCCACTTATTGAAAGCATCTAATTAACTCAATGGGAATGGAACTTGGGTTGATGATTACAAACTACTTGTAAATTTTGGATGGTAAACGTTTCTATTATACTAGAGCTATGTACTGGAGTGGTGGAGGAGCACTTTCTCTAAGTGGGACATGGGGTGGGCTTGGGTCCTTAATGTCCATCAAGTGAGCCATATTCGAATCACTTCGCTATGTTCCACTTGGTCCATATGGACAAGTTTGACCCCTACCTCAAGGTGTCCCCATGGCCACTTATTGAAAGCATCCAATGAACTCAATAGGAATGGAACTTGGGTTGATGATTACAAACTACTTGTAACTCACCA
This sequence comes from Taxus wallichiana var. yunnanensis, assembly GCA_018340775.1. Classification (NCBI taxonomy): domain Eukaryota; kingdom Viridiplantae; phylum Streptophyta; class Pinopsida; order Cupressales; family Taxaceae; genus Taxus; species Taxus wallichiana. The sequence goes on from CM031238.1 coordinate 749,752,549, forward strand.
ATAGCCCAAGAACTTGAGTTCATCTTGTCTTTGAATATTTTTGTCTAGTTGTGTATTTGAATATCCTTCAATTCATTACTAATTGTCTTGTATGTAAGACAACAACTATCCTAGCGGCTGCAAACCTAAAGCCTCTGTGATGTTGTAATAATGTTGATTTGAATAACATTTTGAACCCAATGACACTAGGCTTAAAATTGAACACAATGGCTGCTAGCCTTAAATTTCCATTTGGAATTCATTTGATAGACTTTGAGTATTCTATTGAGCTCAGTGGTTGATAGGCATAAATTTCTTTTGGAATCACGAGTACTCAGGAATGAAAAATTAGTGAGTAACCACCCTAGCATTCGTCAGTCATTAAAAATAGTCTTTTAAAATTGAAATATAATTTTAGGGAGCATTTGAAGTGCCACTTTATGTTCCATTTGATCCATATGGAGAAGTTTTACCCCTACCTCAAGGTGTCCCCATGGCCACTTATTGAAAGCATCCAATGAACTCAATGGGAATGGAACTTGGGTTGATGATTACAAACTACTTGTAAATTTTGGATGGTAAACATTTCTATTATACCAGAGATATGTACTAGAGTGGTGGAGGAGCACTTTCTCTAAGTGGGACATGGGGGTGGGATTAGGTCCTTAATTTCCACCAAGTGATTTTCATTCGAAGTGCTCCTACTATGTTTCACTTGGGTCCATATGGAGAAGTTCGACCCCTACCTCAAGGTGTCCCCATGGCCACTTATTGAAAGCATCTAATGAACTCAATGGGAATGGAACTTGGGTTTATGATTACAAACTAATTATAACTCACCAATAGCCCAAGAATTTGAGTTCATCTTGTCTTCAAATATTTTTGTCTAGTCATGTATTTGAATATCCATCAAGTCATTACTAATTGTCATGTATGCAAGACAACAACTATCCTAGCAGCCACAAACCTAAAGCCTCTGTGATGTTGCAACAACATTAATTTGAATAACATTTTGAACCCAGTGACCACTAGGCTTAAAATTAAACACAACACTGCTAACTTTAAATTTCTGTTTGGAATTCATTTGATAGACTTCAAGTATTCTATTGAGCTCAGCGTGTTGATGGGCTTAAATTTTCATTTGGAATCACAAGTACTCAAGAATGAAAATTAGTGAGAAACCACCCTAGCATTCGTCATTCGTTAAAAATAGTCTTTTAAAATTGAAATATAATTATGGGGAGTATTCGAAGCACCCCACTATGTTCCACTTGCTCCATATGGAGAAGTTTGACCCCTACCTTAGGGTGTCCCCATGACCTCTTATTGAAAGAATCCAATGAACTCAATGTGAATGGAACTTGGTTTGATGATTTCAAACTACTTGTAAATTTTAGATGGTAAATGCTTCTATTATACTAAAGCTGTGAACTGGAGTGGTGGAGGAGCACTTTCTCTAAGTGGGTCATGGGGGTGGGCATGGGTCCTTAATGTCCACCGAGTGATCCACATTTAAACACCCCGCTATGTTCTTCTTGGTCCATATGGAGAAGTTTGACCCCTACCTCAAGGTGTCCCTATGCCACTTATTGAAAGCATCTAATGAACTCAATGGGAATGGAACTTGGGTTGATGATTACGAACTACTTCTAACTCACCAATAGCCCAAGAAATTAAGTTCATCCTCTATTTGAATATTTTTGTCTAGTCATGTATTTGAATATCAGTCAATTCATTACTAATTGTCATGTATACAAGATAACAACTATCCTAGCTGGCCGCAAACCTCAAGCCTCTATGATGTTGCAATAATGTTGATTCGAATAACATTTTGAACACTAGCCACTAGGCTTAAAATTGAACATAGCGGCTAGCCCTTAAATTGAATTCATGCAATATGCTTTGAGTATTCTATTGAGCTCAGCATCAATAGGCTTAAATTTTCATTTGGAATCATGAGTACTTAGAAACAAAATTAGTGAGTAACTACCCAGCATTTGCTAGTCATTAAAAATAGTCTTTTAAAATTGAAATATAATTGTGGGGAGCATTCGATGCGCCCCACTATGTTCCATTTGGTCCATATGGAGAAGTTTGACCCATACCTCAAGGTTTCCACAAGGCCACTTATTAAAAGCATCTAATGAACTCAATGGGAATGGAACTTGGGTTGATGATTACAAACTACTTGAAAATTTTGGATGGTAAATGCTTCTATTATACCAGAGCTATGAACTAGAGTCATGTATTTGGATATTTGTCAAGTCATTACTAATTTTCATGTATACAAGAAATAATATCCTAGTGGATGCTTTAAACCCCTTTGTGATAATACAACCATATTGAACCCAATGACCACTAGGTTTAAATTTTTGTTTGGAATCATGTGATAGACTTCAAATATACTATTGAGCTCAGTAGCCATTATGTTTAAATTTTTAATTGGAATCACGATTATTCAAGAAATAAATGTACTAAGAAACCACCCTAGTATTTCGTCAATCATTAAAAATAGTATTTTAAAATTGAAATATAATTACGGGAGCATAGTTAGATTTTCAATCGATTCGTTATACATTGTCCTAAATGCAAGATGCTAAATATCCTAGATATGAACTACTAGGAATATCATGTTGTAAAAGTCTTACTAATTTTCCCGAATAAGACAATGTTGTACTCAAGACTCTTAATGGCTAAAAAACATCTGTGTCGATTTAGTTCGGCATTTTGTGTTTCTATTAGGTCTTAATCAAACTATCTTTACAATCACAAGACAAGAATTATCCTAGTGGCCACTAATCTTAAGTCTTTATTATGTTACAAAATTCTTTTAAAATTGAATAATTACAGCATATTTACATTTTAAATTGACCGCTATACATTTCCTGAATATCATGTGATAGAATTCAAATAACATATTGAACTCAGTTGTACCCCATGGTTCACCTGCTAAAAAATATCCTTATGGAATATTTATATTTTCAGTCTAAAATCAATATCTTGAATGCAAATTAATCTTGTCTTTGAATATTTGTTTTCTTGGACCATCAAAGACGGAAATTAAACATCCACCCTAGTGGTCACTAGTCTTATAAGTTAGAAATGTAACATCCAAATATAATAAAGGAGTTAGTTAATTTTTCAATCGGGTCATTACTAATTGTCATGTATACAAGGCAACAAATATCCTAGTGACCGCTAATTTGAAGTCTTTGTTTATTGCACCAATGATATTTACTAATCTTCGACATTAGCGGTCACTAGGCTTTGAATATCATGGTAGGATTTTGATAAATTAATATAACACTTAATATAATAATGGTGCTTAGCTCGGTTTTCAGGCAAGCTATCCTATTAATATCGTATGTCATTCAACCAAAATATTAGAGGCCGCTAGTCTTCATTCTTGTTTGAAAAATGTATTTAGGAAACTCTTTAATATTTGTCTTGTCTTGGAATATTTGTTGCCTTGTGTTGTCTTGTAATAACTACAGGCAATGTCGTAAACATCAAGCTTAGCGGCCTCTAGTCTTGGAATATGTTGATTTAGAATTTAAAAATAAGTTTATATTGCCTTTTACTAATTGTAAATGAAATATATGTTTATAAATAAAATGATTAACATTTATATTTAATAATATTTACAAGAAAAAACAATGTGACATTTTACTAGGCATAAAAAAATCATAAATACAATGCATTTAATTATTTCTACGTGGAGCGAGATGGGGAGTTGCAGAGGAAAGCTTAGGGTTTTGGATTAAGTAGAAGCCTTACGAGGGCTTACGAAATCCATGGTGTTGTGCGGATGAGGTTGAAGGAGTTAGCAAAAAAAAAGGTGAGGAAGAAGGAGTTTCTCGGAGGTGGATATACCTGATGATGAAATATTTATTGATGATATCGTACAAGAAGCTTGAATGGATTGACTCAATTTAGGGCTCTTTGAAGCCAGAAGCTCGACATTTACAACATTTCCTCCTCCGCTTGAGGAGGATTCAAAGTCCTTTCTTTCTCTTTCGGCGGAGTTCTAGAAACACTTTGGGGTAATGATAAGGAAAGAAAAGGACTTCAAAGCAGTACGTAGATAAGATTTATTCCTACAACTTTGATGTTCCAATCCTAGAAGAATATCAAGACCAATGTTAGACAAAGATGGGTCAAAAGTAGTCAGAGATGCTAACATGGAGCTTTTCTTGATGTTTTTATGTTGTTTTGCGGTCTCTAGAAAAGCTCTCCTGGAGTATTTTTGCTTTTGTCTTGTTTGGTCTAAGTATTTTTGGATACTTTGAAAATCATTGTCACATTTGGATTCTAATCTAACTTTCTCGGTTCTCATTCCTATTCTAAGAAAATGCATAAAATAAAACCTAAACTACAAAGGTGATGTCCCTTTCAAAACATTTTCTAATTTTGCCAATAAACACATGTATACCATTAAAATGCAATGCAAGATCATGCACATATAATGCTTACCTTTCACAAAACATGAAAGATCGGGGGATGCAAATGAATAATTCATTAATTAGAGGTTGAGAATCATACACAAACATGCATTAATTTTCTCAAAGATTGATACAACACATTGCAAAATTTGTAAGAGGCAATTCTTTGCATTACGCTTTAAATGGAAGAAACTAATAACTCCAAAGTTCACTACAATAGGGAAGAAGGGAGGGAAAAAGAAATGTCCAACCTTTAGAATTAGTCAAGCCCTTTCTTTATAATTAAAGGAAAAAAGAAGGGAGAAGAAAATGATTAAATCTGCCTCCAAAAGTAAACCTTAATGATTTATAAATCTCATAATGATTCATGGTAGGTGAGAACCCCGAATGAACCCAAAAGTGGCGAAAATTAAATTTGCATTTTTAAAGAATTTTTTGCCCCAATTAAAGATATCAACAAGTTGGGAGACAAGGACCTCGAATCAAATCCAAAAGGTCCAACCTTTAATAGACATGAATCCAAGCTCTAATGAACATAAAAATAGTTATGGCTCTCGAATATGGTGCCAAGAGGCTTCTTAAAGCGCTCAAAATGTTGCGCCTCTAAAAGGTGCACCTTGGCGCATCCATGTGTGTGTTGACATAACTCTTACATGTGCCAAGGGTGCATCCTTTACCCTGTTGACACTCATTGTCATGCGCCATTTCCGTGCGCCAAGGGCGCATCCTTTGTAAAACACAAGAACTCACAAATCAAAGTATCATTTATGTGCGCCAAGGCGCATCCTTTGCCATCAACACTCATTTTCATGCACCATACCATGCGCATAGGTGATCCTTTACCACTGTAACACTCATTTTATGCGTTGTATCTTATATCCTTTACCTGTCCGACACTCATTGTCATGCGCCATTTCGTGCTCTCAAAACACAATATCAACGAGATCTCGACAACCATTTTTCATGTGATTTCATGTGCCTTTTCATGATAAATGTCACTTTGAGCTTCTTTGATTTCTATATTCTTTTTTTCTATTTGTGCTCCCCAAATATATATTCAACACTACCTTCATCAACCGTAGGAAGATCAAAATCTCTAGGAACTCGCACTCACGGAACCTCCACATGTTGTAGTTCAAGGTTTTAAAATAAAAACCTAGTTTATTTAGTTTTTTTCTCATCCTAGTGTGGAAATAAATTACGTTGTGGTTGATGGGTTCTTGGCCCTAGCACCATTTCAAAATTTCTTTTCCCTTCTTCCCCGTGAAAGTGTGGGATTGGTTTCTTCTTTCAAATATTGTCATTTTATGTGGCACACCCATTATGCTATCTTACCTTGTTTTCCCCTTTCATTCTTATTTCTATGCTCTTGGAAGGTGTCTCGCATATGTGAAGGGAGGCAGGATCTGTACCACCATGGGGGGTCAAATTCATTTTTTTACCTTTCTTCATGAAGAAGGCCATCAGGATGGTTCCCAAGCATTTGAGATCACTTGGGAAAAATCCTCACTCCTTCCTCTCCCCCTTGGATTGATCAGTCTTTCGTTGGGGAAGGGAACTTTTCTAGTTCCTAACTTAGTAGTTTAGACATTTTGTGGACTGCTCGAGCTTCGATTTGAGCTTCGAGTTCTTTGTGCATTCCCCGGTGGTGTTTTGTTGTGGATGGGTGTTTTGGTTGTTGCAAGGCGAGTTGTTCATTTTGTTGATGTAGCTTCATGCCCTCTTATTTCATGTGGTAGGGTTAGCCAACCGTGGTAGTTTGTTTTGGGCCTACACTAAGTGTTTCTAGTCATCTCGCTTAAGTTTTTAAACATTCTTCTACAATCATTGGCCTTGGGTAAATTTTTTTTTTTCGGCTTCCGTGTCTTCTTTCATGGTCTCCCTGGTGGCTTGTAGGTTCCCATCTGCCACCTTTACCTTTTAGGTTGGTTTCCGTTTGGCATGTCTTCATGTGTGCTCATTGTTGTTGTGTTACCTCATTCAACTTGAGAATTTTCATTGTTTCCTCTTGTATTCTTTGAGCCGTTAAGTCTAGCCTTTCGGTGTTAGCTTTGGATTTCTGCTTTGTGCTCTTCTTTTTTAGGTGGGTTCTAACCATCCAATTCATAGCTCGGGAGTGTTTATCAATCAAAAAATGTTGACGTTTATTTCTAGTAGTGGAGAAATGAATATTAAAAACTATGTATAACAACACAAAAATCGAGAGAGAATCAAATATCAAGAATTAGTCACGACTATTTCTTTTTATTAAAAAATCATTAAAGGAAGTCAAAATGATTACCTAAACTCTACAAAAGCAAACCATTACAATTTATAAAAAAAATATGTGACTCATTTTTTGAGAATCTATAGATAGATGTCAAGGTATTGCCAATGGTTACGATAAAAATTAAATGGACGAAGAAGAATGAAAATTCAACAAAAAAACTAGAGAGACAGATATTAGGGTTGAAAAAGGAACTGTTTAATAGACATGGATACTTGAGCTACGAATGAACATAAAAATGGGTTTTTAGAAGGAATATATATTTTAAAAGGGATTAAAAAATCTTCGGTCATGGGCGAGACAAAAATTTGGTTTCAGAGAAAACGCATTTTGACAAGAAGATGGAATGGAACTACAAAGGTGCCAAAGGGAAAGGTAGGGATAGATTGCAATGCAAAATACAAGAATTATATAAATAGAAAGCTACTACAAGTACTTGCCATTAACTACGATGAGTCAATAACATAGATGCTTTTGATAAATACATGTTTTAGTTGTATCTGATATTTTGACGTAATTGATAATGTCTGTTAAAGCTCTGTATTCTCTCTAAAACACAATATCAGTGAGATTCTATCTGCAACTTGTTTTACTTGTCTCTTTTGATTTCATCCTTTATGGACCTCCTTATCTACACTCACACCCATGATCTATCCACTATCATTGTTTTCTATCTTTTTGTGTGCCCCCAAACTCGATTACAATCGCTGCCTCAACTTACCATTCAAAAAGATCCTCCAAGAATTGAGCACTCTAACTAGTAAATTAGTGCACCCCAGCGTGTTGTATTCTGATTTCAAGAGCTCCTTTTCTATGCTTAAAAAATAAAACAAAAACCCTAATATATATTTCTTCAGTTTATTTAGTATTTTCCAAATGCATTCAATGAAAGAAATTCTAAAAATTGAAAAAAAGTGGGAATAGGAAATTTTAAAATTTGAATTTCCCTTCTTAAAGCGAAAGTGAGGGATTTTGATATTTCAAATATTTCCATTCAATGAGGGGGATTTGGCATATCATACCTATTATTTACATTTAATTCAGGGCATATGACAAGATACGAGGAAATCAAATTGATTAATTTTACCTACTTTAGAAACAAGTGGGACAACGACAAAATTTCTTTGTGATCCCTCAGGAAAACCACAAATATTAATTTAAACATAATAAAAGACCATTTAGAAAATAGAAGTGAGTATTAGGAAACCAAAAAATAAATTTTAATAGAGCGATATACGCCTCGTTAATTATTAATTTTTATTGAGTGCGATTTCGATATTTTTCAAATATAATGTTGTTAATTCAGGGGATAGCATGGGATTCGAGGGAAATCAAATTTAATAATACTACCTACTTTAGAAACAAGTGAAACATCAACAAAAGTTTCTTTGTGGACTCGCGGAAAAATAACAATTATTAATTTCAGCATAATAAAAAACCATTTAGAAAACAGAAGCAAACATTAGAAAACAAAAATAATAAATTTTAAGAGAGCTATATGTGAACTAGAGAGAATTTGATATTCTATAAATATAATGTGCATTAATTTGGGGAATATCGTGGGATACGGGGAAATCAAATTTATTAATACTACCTAGTTTAGAAATTGTTGGGACAACGTCAAAAGTTTCTTTGTGAACTTGTGGGAAAATGACAAATATTAATTTAAGCATAATAAAAAACCATTTAGAAAATAGAAATGAACGTTACAAAGAAAAAAAATTAAATTTGAAGAGAGCGATATACGCCTCGTTTATTAATAATTTTTATCAAGTGAGAATTTGATATTTTTTAGCCATCAACCGTGTTAATTCAAAAAAAAAAATCCAATAAAATATGGCATCTTGCAAGTTTGATCCAGTTAATTACACAATTATATAATTTACACGTTTATTAAGAAATTTTTAATTAGCGATAGAATTAGAAAAAATTTTTACTTATAAAATTCACATTATTAAGTTAACTCGCAATCCATTAAAATGGTGACACGTGGTATGAAATTTCTAATAAATCTGGTGATCGTTGATATTTTGGAGTTATTAACGCTTTACTCTAGAAAAACTAAAACATAATTTTACGCTTCACTAGAATTTGAGAGTACCTTACAGATAGGAAACAAAATAGCAATGACCGCTAAGCTCCGTTAGAATGATATTTTTGCAACACTAAATTCAAAAAAATAAATACTTACATTTTATAGGGGATCGTGGTATTTCTTTCACACATGTTAATGAACAACTCTACATGTCGTATGTTGTCTTTATTTTTGTTGAGCAAAAGCCTAGCAGTCGCTAGCCTCTACAATTCCTATGTTTCATTTCCAGCAATATAAATAAATATCTTTACGCTTTTCATCACTAGTATTTTCATTAACAAAAATATTATCTTATTGATAATACATTCTATCCACAACCAAGTGTGGCACTACATACCATTGAAATATTTCTCAACTTCTATATTACTCATAAGTTCTTTTGTGTCTAACACATAATTTATATCAGTTCGTATCAAGTAAAATACTTATCGACCGCTAAGCTCCATTACTTGAACAAGTTCAATCAAATAATGGGTGTGAAAGAAAATGCTTAGTGACCGCTAAGCTTCAATACTTACTAAAAGGAATGATTATACAGAAAATAGGATAAAAATTTTCTTGATAACATAGATGCATTATGAACAAATCATACTAACAGGTATTAATGATCGCTATGCATTTTCCATAAGATATTTTGATGGAAGATAAGTGAGATATGGACAATTTTTAATGTTGAAATCTATGGAGGACTTTGCATAGTATGGAAGAAAGATTATTACAAAAATGTTTTCATGGTGCTCATATAACACCATAGGGACTACTAGGTACACACCTTTACATATTTTCTTCTTTAATACATCGGTGTGCATCGATGAAAATGATTAGCGACCGCTAAGCTCCATTACTTATCGAGGAGGAGTAGATTTGATTTTTATTTTAAATATAGAGATCAAACAACAGATTAATATTAAGGAAAATCTTAGTGACCACTAAGCTTGATTTCTTTTAGGAAGGAATGATATCTTTGGCATCTAGGCTAAACAATATCTTATTTTGAACATAGTGCTCTAATAACATATCATAGTAATAGATATTATTGGGCACTAGGCATTTTTGTGAAATTTTTAGATGAAAAATATGTGAGATATAAAAATTTTTTGTCGAAAGCTACGGAGTTCTTTTGATAAATTAATAGATTAGTGGCCTCAAGTCTAAACTGTTTATTAATTTCAAAAATAGAGATCAAAAAATTCATATAAAATAAATGCCTAGCGACCGCTAAGCTCGAATACTAACAAAACATAGTGCTCTATGCTTATTGTTTATTATTAAATGAGAAAGGAATAGATTAGCGGCCTCTAGGGATAAAATTTCTTAATTAAGAAAATAGAAATAAAAAAATTGTATTACAAAAATGCTTAGCGACCGCTAAGGTACAATACTTACATAACATAGCACTCGGATAACAAATCATATGAATGGATGAAATGGCATCAAGGAATTTTTCATGTCGGTTCAGTATCAAATAAAATGCATAGCGATCGCTAAGCTATATTACTTACTGAAAGGAGTGTCTTGGCACTCACTAGGCTCTATTGTTTTTGTTTTTAAAAATATTGAGCTACTAAAATTCATTGTTTGTCTTTGTGACAAAGATAAGAGTTAGAGCATAGTAATAGAAGTACATATTTTAAACGTGAAGATGTATCCTGATCATCTTGGCCCTGCACATTTCCGAAACAACTCATTAAACAAAATAGTCCTAAACGTTTTACTAAAAATTTAAGGTAAAGATGAACACGGGTCTTTCTCAAGAATGACTTATCAGAGTTTGTAAAGAGCAATGCATGTTTTATGTTTGTCAATTATTCTTTGATGAGAAGGCTATCGGCTATTATCCTATATATTGTCGATGAATCTATTTCAACCATGCAAAAAACAATCTCAACAAGTTTGAAGTCATTATTTGTAATTATATTATATTCGATGGACTATCCTTGGCAAAGCCAAGTCCTTGAATACAAACCTTTGTGAAGGATGACTAACGACTATAATTTTTGTAACCGATAAGTGTCGTTAGTTAGTGAAAGGAAAGGCTTTTCTATTGCTACGATCGACATATTTCTTGTAATTAATATAACACGTAGTATGCCCAATCTTTCTGATATAGTATGAAATGAAAGAATTCTATTACATTGATCAAATCTTTCTGATATAGTATGCCCAATGGTGAGTTGAATAAAATAAACAAACTTTTGTAGGCCTAGGAAAATAAAAAATCTAGGTCTACGTGTTATATGAGCATGTCAGACTCTCTCCAATCCTCGAAGCTAGTTTGGCAAGATAGTCGTGAAAAAAAGGGTGACATTCTTCCATATGCTAATCGCATAATTAATAACATTACTAACGACAAGAATTTTTGTTGGAATGTGTTTGTTGGATTGATAGAAGTTGATAATGTTGATTGATGTAAGAGAAGTGTGGTTGTGCAAATATGTAGTAAATTTCAAGAAGTCATTTCACAAATGTGGAAGGTGTTATTACAGCAAATGTTGAAGAGGGTATTGAGAAAATAATGTTAGTGGAAATCATGTTGTGTATAATTTGTATAGAAGAAATTGTCTATAACCAACCATGTCGATACAATATTGTATCGTTCTTTTGTTTTCCAATATAGTGGTCTTTATTTCCTAGCTATATGATTTGTATCATGAAACAAGATGCGTATGGAAGTTTTAGACTATTTTCATTAAATTTAAAGTAATGAGTTTTTTTTCAAGACCACACCGATAATTTTTATTTCAAGGAAACCAAATGAAGGGAATAGTCTATCTTCGAGACTTTTCGGCTCTTGATGGCATGATCAAGATTTGTGCCTTGTTGATCGGTAATTCATAGTTAAAGCTTAAATTTTTTTCTTTAGTGTCATGTGATGTTTTGTAATTGGATGTAATCCTATCCTTTTTGTCTACCTAGTTTGAACTCATGGTTTGGGGCATGCTTTTATACCACCCATTATTTTGGTGAATATTCTTATAACATTTTACTTGTTAATAGAATATAAGATGTTATTGATAAATAAAACACACCATCAATCCCAAATTAGTAAATTAAAAGTATATGTAAAAATTATTATGATTACTCGAAGGACCAAATATAGAATTTTTATTTTTCAATGATTATTAATAGATTAAAGATTAAATTGTGGAGTATCATGATATTGATTACCAAGGTTGTGTTCCCCTCAAGTAGATTATGGACCTTGTTCCCACCCAATATAAATTAGTAAATGTATGAATCAATAAATTAAAGTTCTAGAAGATTGTTGGTCCGTTGTTATTGACTTGAATAGTAATGAATTAATTATTAGAGGACTCTCATATTATTGCTAATGCCGCCATTAAAAAACTTGTGTGAATAAAATTCCTTTTTTATGCTTTCATGAATTACATATTGGACCTTAAATCTTATAAATTGGGAGGGTACTAAAAAGGTAGATTTTATAGAAAATCACGTGATAAGATTGGAAATAAATATGTTAATCTCCCGGACTCATCACCTTTTCAAGAAAATTCGATAAGCAAGATTTGTATTAATTACAAGCATGCAATGGCATAGTCACTCCATATATTTACCGATCCACTCTTCCTTATTTTCACACCTTTTGTGTTTATTTCATTGGATTTCATTTATCTATCATGGCCTTTCCAATGTTGCCTTTCATGTAATTTTCTACATTGGTGCGTGAAATGACATTTTATACAAAAATTTTACGTCACCATTTGAAATCCATTTTTCGAATTGAAATAGAGTAAGACCTAGTTGCTATTGAGGGAGTTCTTGGAGATTATTATCTTTCTCTATAGGGATGTCCGAGGGTAAATGTAGAAGTTGCTTTGACATTCATTTGTCATCTTCTTATCATACACCCGAAAAGGATTGGGCTTTGGGATGGGCCATCACTAGATCAAGCCAACGTATAGGGTTGGCATGAAAGCGGAAATAGACAAAACCATGAGTGTCTCATGGCCCTTACTATCTGAGGCTTGTTATAAATAGGAAGGTTTTCTAGATGACGTTGTTTTTGTATAGTTGTACAAATGGTTTAACATCCTAATGCAATTCGCGTCAGATGTGTCCAAATTGGGTGAGACACTAAGGGTGGGAGATAGTTTTCTCCCCTTTCCTGACCTCGATGAAATGTTTGTTGTGCTAAAAGAGGAACTAACATGTTGGGATATTCTTCACCGAGAAGATCGTGAGGCATATGATTGGTTAAAGAGTCGGGATGCTGCTAGAAAAGAGCATATTTTTATAGAACTACCTGTGGAAACCATTTTGAGGCCTGTTAAGGTGGAGGTTACAGACGTGTCATCTGATTCAAATAAAGTTCTTCTAAAATCCTTTAGGTTGTAGCTTTGTTTTGGTTGTTATATAGCCTTTCCAATTACATTGTTACCAAATCAACATGCCTATCTTACTCATGGTCTAGTTTTTTTTGTATTCCCAATCACTTGTGTTTTTGGCATAGGCCCTTAAGAATTTTTTCACCAAAGTATTACTAGATCGTTCAGTTTTTTTAGACTGATCCTCTCATTGTATTTTTAATGTAAAGGTAAAGGTGCCCTTCAACCTCCTTTAGTTATAAAAATCAAGAAATCATTAATAAAAGTTTTTATTTTTGTTGTGTGTTATACTACGCAATTTCAACAATTAATCGCTATTAAATTTGTTTTTTTAAGATGTTAATTTTTTCTAGAAGTGTAGACTAGCGGCACTAGCATTAAAATATTATAGAATATCTTTCCACAATGTAAAAAATAATTTGTATAGCTTTAGGATAGATGAGCTAATAGTGGATTGATGGTTATCTTCCCATCACTTTTTAAAAAAATTGAGTTACACTACATAATTGTGGAAACTCTTCACTTTCAAAAGCTATGGAGGTATATGAGAAAGGAATAAATTTAATTCTCTTGTAATAATAATAAAAGATATTGTAAAATGGCTCTATTTCTTTTACATAAACCTCTCCTATAATAATTTATCTAGGGAAATTCCTTTCATTAAAACTTTTCATGTTTTCCTTCATACGATTGTAGATATAAACAAAAATTTTCTCTACATACCAATTTATTTTTGTTTCTTATGGTTTTTGGATATCACCAATTAACGATGCTCAATTTTCTTTAGACATTCTTCTAGAGACATTATTTTCTAAAATTTGGAAAAATTGGATATGTATGATGTTGTCTAACAAAATTTTGGCCCAATGCAATGAACAATATCCATCTCAAAACCAAAATTGTTTACATGTGTTAGGGTTCAAGTAGTACTATTGTGCACAATTATAGCTTTGTACCATTAAAATCATCCAAAGGTATTTACAAAAGGCTTTGCAAACAACATGGACCAAGGTGTTAAAACTAACATGGAAAGACATGATTTCATATTGTATAGATTATCGATGAAAAATTAAAAGCAATATCATATTACAATTTCTTTATTGACACATATATTTGTTACATTTATGTTCTCCAAGGTTGGTATACTACACATAAACATGGATTTTTACATGTACAATGACATAATGAAAATCACAAAATATATTAAAGAGAAATATGTAATTGGATAGGTGTTATAAGCAATTTTTATAAATGTGATCTAAAGAATTCTAATCCAATTTCTATAAAGAGAATGTACATTCGCTACCCACTAAGCTTATTTGCATTTGAAACTGATGTGTAAAATTTGGAAATATTGAGCATCGGAACCTTGAGAGTCTACATGGATGTTCGCTTTCTCCACTTAGAAACATGTTTTATGATTACATGAGGCATCCTATATGGTGAGTAAAATGATTATGTTATGAAGAAAAATGAATCTATACATTGTAGATTCAATTTTTGAAATAGAAGTGTCCAATCAACCTCTAACATTCATAGTAAAATGGATATTTGGAAAATCTAACAAGTGTTTTATTAATTTTTATTTTCGTATAGGATCATCAAAGAAGATTAAGCTAGACTAGAATGATCAGCTAAAGATTTCTCGTGGTGCTGAATAAGGATAGCCATATCTTCATTATGACTGTAACCCATGCATTGTTTACAGGGATGTGAAGACTTATAACATTCTTTTGGATTATAATTTTGACACAAATTTGTCATACTTTGGCATTTCCAATTACATTTCCTCAGCCAAACACCACACCTCTACCTATGTTATAGGTACCATTCGTTAGATTGACCCATAATATGTAATAACATCAAGTTTGAATAAGAAATTTGTAGTACACTCTTCTGTTGTTTCCTACTCATAAAAGCTAGTCTCTACTTTGATAGCACCTCCACTGCTACTTTACTCAACACTACTTGTATCCAAACCGGCAATCCCGTTCTAGAGGCAACAAATGTATTCATGTTTTTTGCAAATAAAATTGTCCACAAAAGGAAAAACTCCTCATATAAGATTTACAAATGTATATGTATGAATTTATAACAAATTTGAAATGTACAAATAGAACTTTTCAATGTAAAGATGATAAAAAATCATTTTTCTTATTTCTTGACTCATAAAAAATATAATTGTGACACAATGAGTGTTTTGATTGATGTAAACTATAAAATAATGGTTCAATGTATCTCCGAGGGCGGAAGACAACATTTCTCACAAACATTTTTCTTGTATTATGTCATAGGATTGGAACAATTTCATTTTCTACTATCAGAGTAATGACTCATTGTTTATACGGAGAATGGAACAATTTACAAGCATAAATTCTACTATCTTTTAGAGTAATAGAATTTTTGATATTTTGGGGTTAGCATACATGTTGTACAGATAATATAATAAGATCTAAGCATACATGCAAATAAAAGTGGATATTCTTCCAGAATAAATATACAATTCAAGAGACATAAATCAACACAATATTTAATGTGGTTCACCCAGTGTGGGCTACGTCCACCAAGAAACAAGCCAATCTATTATCCAAAGCTTTGACAAGATATACAATGAAGATTTACAATCTTCCACACCTCTCGATGTTCAGTACTTTCTTCCTTCAAGCTTTTGCCTTCGACTCAAATAATTCTCTCCCTCACAATTATCTTGTAATTATGATCAATCCTCTTACTCTAAACCCTAGCTTTATGCTTTAAATAGTCATTTAAGACTTTAGGTCACTTAGCCATGTAATTACATTCATTAAATATATTCTTATGCTAAAAATAGATATAAAACCCGAGAGTTAATAAAATCTCAAGTTACACAGAATGAACCGCCACGCCGGTTCCAACTTCCCCTAATTGATGCCGGTCACACCCTAACCAATGCCGAGTTCTTTACTCAACTTCCAAAGCAAGTTTAATTGCATGTTAAAACATGAGTAATTTAGCTCCATACTCAACAATCTCCCACTTGGAGATTAATTACACACACCATACTTCTTGGATCCTCCTTGGCTTTGTTTCTTCCTCCTCGATCCTCAAACTCGAAGACCAAAAGAAGTGGAGTGTAGCTCCAACTTCTCCTTTCGCTAATGGCTTAGTTAGCATATCTCGTAGGGTTCTTACTCATGTGAATATTTTCTAGATTCAATTGTCCATCCTCCAATACCTGTCATATGAAGTGATACCTCAATTGAATGTGTTTCATTCTAGAATGAAACATTGAGTTCTTTGTCAAATGAATTACACTCTCACTATCACTAAACGACTTGCAATCATCTTACTCCTTTCCCAACTCCTCCATGAACCTACTCATCCATATCATATCCTTGCTAGCCTATGTAGCTGCAACATACTCTTCCTCTGTAGTAGACAAAACCACAACCTTCTGCAATCTTGAAATCTAGCTAACTGTCATCCCACCTACTATGAAAATATATCCAGTAGTGCTCCTCCTACCATCCAGATCTTCAGCCATATTTCCGAATCAACATAGCCACATAATAAACTATCCAAACCTCCATAACATAACTCCATGCTAGAATTCCTCTCAAATACCCGAGTATCCATTGGACTGACTTTCCAATGCTCTTTACCTGGATTAGCCATAAACCTTCTCACAAATCCCATTGCTTGTGTAATGTCTCGTCTAGTACAAACCATAGCATACATAAGACTTCCTACTTTGAAGCATAGGGAACATGTACCATGTACTCAACCTCCTCTTGTGATGTAGGACACTGATCTTTTCTTAATTTGAAGTGTCCAGCAATAGGTGTACCAACAGGTTTTCAATTTTGCATATTAAACCTTTCCAACACCTTATTAATATAAGCTTCATGAGATAAATATAATTTCTTCTTTTTCCTATCTCTGTGTATTTGCATGCCAAGGATTCTCTTTACAGCTCCTAAATCCTTCATTGCAAATGTGTGAGCTAGTTTTCTCTTAAGCTCACCAATGTCCTGCATACTAGATCCTGCAATAAGCATATCATCCACATACAGTAACAAAATAATATAGCTCTAATTTCCAAGTTTCTTAAAATAATCACAATGGTCATATTCACATCTCAAGTAACCATGCTCATGCATAAAACTATCAAACCTCATGTACCATTGCCTTGGAGCTTGCTTGAGCCCATATAGGCTCTTTTTCAACCTTAACACCAATTTCTCTTTACCCTTGACTTCATAACCAAGTGGTTGCTACATATAAATCTCTTCATCCAAATCACCATGAAGGAAAGTTGTCTTCACATCTAGTTGCTCTAAATGCAAATCCTCTACTACAACTAAACTCAATACAGTATGAATAGAAGTCATCTTAACAACAGGAGAAAATATTTCACCAAAATCAATACCTGCTTTCTGTGTAAATCCCTTTACTACAAGTCTTTCCTTTTACCTTTTTATCCACCCTCTTCTTCCTTGATCCTGTAAACCCACTTGTTCTGCAATGTCTTCTTACCTGCTGGTAACTTAACCAAATCCCAAGTTTGGTTTTATTCCAAGGAATCCATTTCCTCATTCATGTCATGCTCCCACTGAACATGGGTCTTATCCTGCATTTCTTCTTCAAAGTTTTCTAGTTCACCATTATCAGTTAATAACAAATAAAATAGAGAAGGTGTAAATCTTTCTGGAGGTTTACTTACCCTTTGTGACCTTCTCACAGAAGTTTGGGGTACCGGAGGCTCAATCTGGGCCTCTTGAACATTTGTGTCCAATTCTAATAGTGATCCGACTGCCGTCACCTCTAATCTAACACGGTCATCTCTTCCTTTCGAATAACAATTTCTCGTCCATCCGACCGACGCTAGTGTCAGCTTAACCACTACATGGTTATTCTGTGTATTTCTATAGGTGTTCTTTTCAAACCCGAGAGTTCATTTTCATCAATAAACTTCTCAATTTTCTCATCCTTGGGTACCAAAATTTTATCCCTGTACATTCTCTTTTCATTCCATTCAACATCACGACTCCTAACAATCTTAGAATTGTCTAAATCCCAAAAACGAATCCAAATCACTAGATCCATAACCAATAAAAGTGCATCTCTTGGATTTTGCATCCAACTTTTTCTATTTTCCTTATCAACATGCACAAAAGATTCTAAACCAAAAACCTTAAGAAAAGAAAGATCTACCTCTTTTCCACCCCAAGCTTCCTCTCGGTATTCCTCCATCTAGTGAACTTGAAGGACCACGGTTAATCAAATAAACCTCTCTATCAACTACGTTCCCAAAACTAAAGGGCAATCCATAATGTATCCTCATACTTCTAGCATGTTCCATGATTGTCATGTTCATTCTCTCTCGCAAACCATTCTCCCGTGGTGTTCTTGGAACCGCTCTTTCTCTACGTATTCCATTCACTCGAACAATAATCATTGAAAACCTTGCTACAAAGTATTCACGACCATTGCCAAATCTAAGGTACTTTAACTTTGAATTTGATTCATTTCAACAAGGGCTTTCCATCTTTTAAAAGTTTCAAAAACATCATATTTCTGTTTAATACAATAAATCCATACCTTTCTTGTAGCATCATCAATGAAAGTAACATAATATTGGGATCCAACAAGAGAAGCTACCTCCGAGATGGTCCCCACACATCCGAGTGTACAAGCTCCAATTTCTACTCCTTCTAGTTGCCCCAACTTTGAGAAATCTCACTCTTTTTTGCTTTCCAAAAATATAATGCTCACGTAAATCAAGATCTACATCTTTCAAATCGATAACTTACCCTTAGCCTTTAAGATTTGCATTCCTTTTTCACTCATATGGCCCAACCTATTATGCCACATACCATGCATCCGAATTTGAATAGATAATGTAGAAAATGAATCAAGAATACGTAGATAAATATAATGTTCCTACCTTCTTACCTTTTTTTCCACAACAAAAGCACCCTTAGTGACTTTCCAAGAATCTCCTATAAAAGTAACCATATAACCAAATTCACCTAGTTGCCTCTACGAGATAAGATTTATCTCCGAGGTTTGGCACATGCCTCACATCTTTCAACACCCATGTATTTCCATTCTGTAATTTTAGATGAACTTCCCTTTACCAATAATACTACAAGGTTCATCATCACCCAAATAAACATGCCCAAAATTACCCTCGACATAATTTATGAAATAACCCTTATTAGGGATCGCATGGAAAGAAGCTCCTAATCTAAAACACAAGATTCAATTCTATTATCTAAAGAAATAATAAGAGCATCTTGCATTACCTCTAATGCAAAGCAAGATTCACCTCTTTACCTTTTTCTCGTTTTGGGTTCTCTTTATCTTTTGACCAATAATCTTTCTTCGCATGTCCTTTCTTTCCACATTTCTAACAAGTAATTCCTTTACTTTTGGATTTAAATCTGCTATCCCTTGACTTAGATTTCCCATTACTCTTACTCTTGTATCTCTTCTTCTACTTGCCCCTACTTTCTACATTCAAAGCATTTCCAGATGATGATTCCTCTATACTCTTCCTACGAATTTCTTCATTCAAGATTATACTAACCACATCATCAAACTTCAAAACATTATTAGCAGATGTTGTATTACAAAAATCCATTACCAAGTTATCCCAACTATCAGGCAAAGAACATAAGAATAAAAGTTCTTTTACTTCATAATCAAATAGTATTACAATCACTTTTAACGATTTACTATAGATCGAAATCATTCAAATGACTTGATGCGATTCACCTTCATGCATCTTAGAATTAAATAGTTTCTTCATCAAATAAACTTTATTCAAAGCACTAGGTTTTTCATATAAATTAGTAAGAGATTCTCATTAATCATACCAGTAGAATTTGCTTCTATTATATTTGAAGCCATGGATGCTTTCTGTGCTCAATCTTCTAGATCCCAGAGCCTTTCTATCAAGAATATTCCATTCTTCATTAGTCATCTTCGTAGGTCTAGACTTCTCATCCAACGATAATTACAAATCTCTTTGATACAAATAATCTTTTATCTACATCTTCCATAATTGATAATTATGGTCGTCAAATTTCTCTACCTTGTATTTGTTCTCTCTCGCCATTGTTTGTAGCTCCCACTCAATCGAAAACCCTCTATGAGTAAATCTTTCAACACACAAAACCCTCAAACAAAGCTTGATACCATTTGTTGGGGTTAGCACACCGGCAGATAAATAATATAATCGATCTAAGCATACATGCAAATAAAAGTGGATATTCTACCGTAAGAAATATACAATTCAAGAGACATAAATCAACACTAGATTTAATGTGGTTCACCCAATGTGGGCTACATCCACCAAGAAACAAGCCAATCTATTATCCAAAGCTTTGACAAGATATACAATGAAGATTTACAATCTTCCACACCTCTCAGATGTTCAGTACTTTCTTCCTTCAAGCTTTTGCCTTCAACTCAAAGAATTCTCTCCTCACAATTATCTTGTAATTATGATCAATCATCTTACTCTAAACCCTAGCTTTTTATGCTTAAATAGTCATTTTAGACTTTAGGGCACTTAGCCATGCAATTACATTCATTAAATCTATTTTAATGCTAAAAATAGATATAAAACCCGAGAGTTAATTAAAAATCTCATTACACACGTGTAACCGACGCCGGTTCTACCCATCCTTCATCGGTTCCAACTTTCCCTGACTGATGTAGGTCACACCCTAACCGATGCCTCGGTTACTGTCAACTTCTAGCAAGTTCAATTGCATGCTAAAACATGAGTAATTTAGCTCCATACTCAACAATCTCCCACTTGGAGATTAATTACTACACATTGTACCTATACACAACCATTCTTGGATCCTCCTTGGCTTTGTTTCTTCCTCCTCGAGCCTCAAACTCGAAGACCAATAGAAGTGGAGTGTAGCTCCAACTTCTCCTTTGCTAATGGCTTAGTTAGCATATCCAGGGTTCTTACTCATGTGAATATTTTCCAGATTCAACTGTCCATCCTCCAATACCTATCATATGAAGTGATACCTCAACTGAATGTGTTTCATTCTTCGAATGAAACACTGAGTTCTTTGTCAAAATGAATTACACTCTGACTATCACTGAACAACTTGCAATCATCCTGCTCCTTTCCCAACTCCTCCATGAACCTACTCATCCATATCATCTCCTTGCTAGCCTCTGTAGCTGCAACATACTCTTCCTCTATAGTAGACAAAGCCACAACCTTCTGCAATCTTGAAATCTAGCTAACTGATCATCCCACCTACTATGAAAATATATCCAGTAGTGCTCCTCCTACCATCCAGATCTCCAGCCATATCTCGAATCAACATAGCCACATAATGAAATATCCAAACCTCCATAACATAACTCCATGCTAGAAGTCCCTCTCAAATACCTGAGTATCCATTGGACTGCTTTCCAATGCTCTTTACCTGGATTAGCCATAAACCTGCTCACAACTCCCACTGCTTGTGCAATGTCTAGTCTAGTACAAACCATAACATACATAAGACTTCCTACTGCTGAAGCATAGGGAACATGTACCATGTACTCAACCTCCTCTTGTGATGTAGGACACTGATCTTTTCTTAATTTGAAGTGTCCAGCCATAGGTGTACCAACAGGTTTTGAATTTTACATATTAAACCTTTCCAACACCTTATTAATATAAGCTTCCTGAGACAAATATAATTTCTTATTTTTCCTATCTCTATGTATTTGCATGCCAAGGATTCTCTTTGTAGCTCCTAAATCCTTCATTGCAAATGTGTGAGCTAGCTTTCTCTTAAGCTCACCAATGTCCTGCATACTAGATCTTGCAATAAGCATATCATCCACATACAGTAACAAAATAATATAGCTCCCATTTCCAAGTTTCTTGAAATAAACACAATGGTCAGATTCACATCTCAAGTAACCATGCTCATGCATAAAACTATCAAACCTCATGTACCATTTCCTTGGAGCTTGCTTGAGCCCATATAGGCTCTTTTTCAACCTTAACACACCAATTTCTCCTTACCCTTGACTTCATAACCAAGTGGTTGCTACATATATAAATCTCTTCATCCAAATCACCATGAAGGAAAGTTGTCTTCACATCTAGTTGCTCTAAATGCAAATCCTCTACTACAACTAAACTCAATACAGTATGAATAGAAGTCATCTTAACAACAGAGAAAATATTTCACCAAAATCAATACCTACTTTCTGTGTAAATCCCTTTACTACAAGTCTTTCCTTGTACCTTTTCTGTCCACCCTCTTCTTCCTTGATCCTATAAACCCACTTGTTCTACAATGTTCTCTTACCTACTGGCAACTTAACCAAATCCCAAGTCTAGTTTTTTTCCAAGGAATCCATTTCCTCATTCATGTCATGCTCCCACTGAATGTGGGTCTTATCCTGCATTGCTTCTTCAAAGCTTTCTGGTTCACCATTATCTGTCAATAACAAATAAAATAGAGAAGGTGTAAATCTTTCAGGAGGTTTACTTACCCTTTGTGACCTTCTCACAGGAAGTTTAAATACCGGAGGCTCAATCTAAGGGCCTCTCGAACATTTGTGTCCAATTCTAATATAGTGACCATCATCGGTCACCTCTAACCATCATCGGTTCCTTCTTCTTCGAACAATTTCAGTCCATCTCGACCGATGCGATCACTAATGCCGAGGGCTTAACCGACCAACATGGTTACTGTGTATTTCTATAGGTGTTCTTTTCAAACCCGAGAGTTCATTCTCATCAATAAACTTCTCAATTTTCTCATCCTTGGGTACCAAAATTTTATCCCTATACATTCTCTTTTCATTCCATTCAACATCACGACTCCTAACAATCTTATAATTGTCTAAATCCCAAAAACAAAATCCGAAATCACTAGATCCATAACCAATAAAAGTGCATCTCTTGGATTTTGCATCCAACTTTTTCTATTTTCCTTATCAACATGCACAAAAGCTTCTGAACCAAAAACTTTAAGAAAAGAAAGATCTACCTCTTTTCCAGTCCAAGCTTCCTCTGGTATTCCTCCATCTAGTGAACTTGAAGGACCACGGTTAATCAAATAAACCTCTGTATCAACTGCTTCTGCCCAAAACTATAAGGGCAATCCATAATGTATCCTCATACTTCTAGCATGTTCCATGATTGTCCTGTTCATTCTCTCTAGCAAACCATTCTCCTGTGGTGTTCTTGGAACCGTTCTTTCTCTACGTATTCCATTCACTAAACAATAATCATTGAAATCCTTGCTACAGTATTCACCACCATTGTCAAATCTAAGGCACTTTAACTTTGAATTTGATTCATTCTCAACAAGGGCTTTCCATCTTTTAAAAGTTTCAAAACATCATATTTATGTTTAATACAATAAACCATACCTTTCTTGTAGCATCATCAATGAAAGTAACATAATACGGGATCCACCAAGAGAAAGCTACCCGAGCTGGTCCCCACACATCTGAGTGTACAAGCTCCAATTTCTACTCCTTCTTAGTTGCCCCAACTTTGAGAAATCTCACTCTCTTTTTGCTTTCCAAAATACAATGCTCACAGAAATCAAGATCTACATCTTTCAAATCTGATAACTTACCCTTAGCCTTTAAGATTTGCATTCCTTTTTGACTCATATGGCCCAACCAATTATGCCACATACCTGCATCTAAATTTGAAGTAGATAATGCAGAAAATGAATCAATAATATAGGTAGATAAATATAACGTTCCTACCTTCTTACCTTTTGCCACAACAAAAGCACCCTTGGTGACTTTCCAAGAGTCTCCTATAAAAGTAACCATGCAACCAGATTCACCTAGTTGCCCTACAAAAATAAGATTTCTCCTGAGGTTTGGCACATGCCTCACATCTTTCAATACCCATGTATTTCCATTCTGTAATTTTAGATGAACTTCCCCTTTACCAATAATACTACAAGGTTCATCATCACCCAAATAAACATGCCCAAAATTACCCTAGACATAATTTCTGAAATAACCCTTATTAGGGGTTGCATGGAAAGAAGCTCCTGAATCTAAAACCCAAGATTCAATTCTATTATCTAAAGAAAGAATAAGAGCATCTTGCATTACCTCTGATGCAGCAAGATTCACCTCTTTACCTTTGTCTGTTGTTGGTTCTCTTTATCTTTTGACCAACAATCTTTCTTTGCATGTCCTTTCTTTCCACATTTCCAACAAGTAATTCCTTTACTTCTGGATTTAGATCTGCTATCCCTTGACTTTGATTTCCCATTACTCTTACTCTTGGATCTCTCCTTCTGCTTGCCCCTACTTTCTACATTCAAAGCATTTCCAGATGATGATTCCTCTATACTCTTCCTACGAATTTCTTCATTCAAGATTATACTAACCACATCATCAAACTTCAAAATATTATTAGCAGATGTTGTATTACTAAAACCATTACCAAGTTATCCCAACTATCAAGCAAAGAACATAAGAATAAAAGTTTTTTACTTCATCATCAAATGGTATTGCAACCACTTTTAATTGATTTACTATAGATCGAAATCATTCAAATGATCTGATGTGGATTCACCTTCATGCATCTTAGAACTAAATAGTTTCTTCATCAAATAAACTTTATTCAAGCACTAGGTTTTTCATATAAATTAGCAAGAGATTTCATTAACTCTATACTCATAGAAGTCACTTCATATATGAAGCCATGATGTTACTGCACTCAATCTTATAGATCCCAGAGCCTTTCTATCAAGAATATTCCATTCTTCATCAGTCATCTTCGTAGGTCTAGACTTCTCATCCAACGGTAAGTACAAATCTCTTTGATACAAATAATCTTCTATCTAGCATCTTCCATAATTGATAATTACGGCCATCAAATTTCTCTACCTTGTATTTGTTCTCTTTTGCCATTGTTGTAGCTCCCACTCAATCAAAAACCCTCTGTGAGTAAATATGTCAACACACAAAACCCTCAAACAAAGCTTTGATACCAATTGTTAGGGTTAGCACACCGGTTGTACAGATAATATATCAGATCTAAGCATACATGCAAATAAAAGTGGATATTCTACCAAAAGAAATATACAATTCAAGAGACATAAATCAACACAAGATTTAATGTGGTTCACCCAATGTGGGCTACGTCCACCAAGAAACAAGCCAATCTATTATCCAAAGCTTTGACAAGATATACAATGAAGATTTACAATCTTCCACACCTCTCAAATGTTCAATACTTTCTTCCTTCAAGCTTTTTCCTTCAACTCCAAGAATTCTCTCCCTCACAATTATCTTGTAATTATGATCAATCCTCTTACTCTAAACCCTAGCTTTATGCTTTAAATAGTCATTTTAAGACTTTAGGCACTTAGCCATGCAATTACATTCATTAAATCTAATCTTATGCTAAAAATAGATATAAAACCCTAGAGTTTATAAAAATCTCATTACACAAGTAACCGTAACGCGGTTTTGCCCAACCGTCACCGGTTCCAACTTGCCACGACCGATGTGGTCACACCCTAACCGATGTCGAAGTTACTTTATCAACTTCCAAAGAAGTTCAATTGCATGCTAAAACATGATTAATTTAGCTCCATACTCAACATGATATACATAAGCTCTCAACTTTGTTGTTTGATTTTAATGATTACTCGTAGATATAGTTTATAATAATAAACACTAGTGAACTTGTATAATCTAAAAAAACAATAATTGAGTTATTACAAGGTATATTTCGGGGTGAGAACGTAATTTTATTTGATTTCCACGAGAAGTTAAAATAACACCACTAACATTTACTACCATTGTCAAATTTAAGGATATGTGCATACTAAACATTAAAAGTGTGTGCCTCAATTTAAAGTTTGAGATTCACACTCTAAAAGTGCCAGTGTGAGACTTCGTACTCTCAAGGAATGAATCATAAAAATTAAAAGTGTGGGGCTCGTGACTTTCAAAGGGCAAGGCTCACACTTTCAAAGTGTGAGGCTCGAAGTTTTTATAGTGTGGGCCTTGCACTTAGAAAGTTGTGGGGATCACAAATTGTCAAGAGCATGGGGCTCACACTTTGAAACTAGGAGGCTCTCATACTTTCTAAGTGTGAGCCCCACACTTTCAAAGTATGAGTCTCACACTTTTAGAGTGTGTAACTTGCACTTAAATACAACGGTATCATGACTTATAATAGTTACCGGTAGCTAATCTTACATCGAGGCTTTTTCACTTTCATTTAATACAATGGGATCATGACTTATAAGAGTTAGTGACCACTCACCTTAGATTGATGCTCATGACTTATAAGAGTTAGTGACCACTCACCTTAGATCGATGCTCATGACTTATAAGAGTTAGTGACCACTCACCTTACATCGAGGCTCATGACTTATAAGAGTTAGTGACCTCTCACCTTACATCGAGGCTCATGACTTATAAGAGTTAGTGACCTCTCTTCGAGGGTCATGACTTATAATAGTTAATAGTTGCTAGCCTTACATGATCTCAACATTGAAAATTTTAAAAATGGAGAAATTGGAATCATGTAATAGCCAAATTGGAATCCAATAATAGCAACATAATCCAATAATAGTGAAATCGAAACTAGAATAATTCCAATAATGACAATATTGGAATCCAATATTACTACTATTAGATTCCAATAATAGTAATAATGGAATCCAATATAGACAAAAATGGAATCCAATATACGTAAAAATGGAGATGGATTTCTTCCAATATTTGAAATACTGGAGTCTCAATTCACTAGAATATGTCCCAATTTAGTGAAATAAGCGTTATTATAGGCATTACACATTTACATTCCATCACACACTGACATATCATCATATATCATACAATATATAATCTACAACCTTTTGACATTTATGCATTCATACATCACACATTTTTACTAATTTTCCAATCTTGTTATCATCTACACATTTAGGATCATATGTTATTCCTCTTACACACTACATACATCATTACCCTAACTACACCTAGTCACATCATACACTACACATTTATACATCACCTATATTCTACATCCTATGCTAGTTTACATCACATATGAGTCTAGCTTTACATTTCATCCTACATACTACACTACTTGTTTACTTACACATGTCACATGGTGCATTATACACACTTTGTGTTTTTACATATTCTATTCACCACATGGTTGTTTCATCATTACACCTACTACATTGTTTTCTATGTGATGCGCTAACCACCTTATGATGCACTTTAGTTCCTCGGTCTATACTTGATTGCTAGGGTTTACAAATCAAATGGACCTTACATTCACAATGCGACATTTCATCCTATGACATTCCTAGGCTAGTGACCTATGCTCTAGGCTACATCGTCACTCACTCTTTTTCTATCTTGTAGTGGTATACGCTTTAGGCTAGATCACCACCCCTATTATATCATCTTGTAGTGGTATACACTTTAGGCTAGATCACCACCCCTATTATATCATCTTGTAGTGGTATACACTCTAGGTTACATCACCACTCTTTACCATTTATCATATAGTGATATATGCTTAGTGCTAAATCATCACTCATCCTAATCCTTTCATCATATAGTGATATATGCTTAGTGCTAAATCATCACTCATCCATTCATTTTATAGTGATATACACTTAGAGCTAAATCATCACTCATCCTTTCATCATATAGTGATATACGCTTAGTGATAAATCATCACTCATCCTAATCCTTTCATCATATAGTGATATACGCTTAGTGTTAAATCATCACTCATCCATTCATTTTATAATGATATACGCTTAGGGATAAATCATCACTCATCCTTTCATCATATAGTGATATACACTTAGGATAAATCATCACTCCTCCATTCATCTAGTCATGATATATGCTTTGGCTATAGGGTTCATGCTCATCCTTTCTATATGTCGCATTTCATCACCACTACATACACACTCATCACAACGACATTAGACACAACAAACACTACTCGACCATTTCCCGATGATGCACTCTCATTTACGGTTCATGGTTCATTCTTGACTACTTAGGGGGAAAAATAAGTGAACCTCATTGCATACACTTCCATCCACTCGGGGGCACACAACTCCTATCATTACATCTTACATTCCATTTCATCCATCCACTACATATTGCATTGTCTTGGGGGCATTTATTCTTACTTGCTAGTGTTTTACATGTTCACTTTATTACACATGTTATATTGATTTCTTATATGTCATTATCTATACCATCCACACATGTGTGTTCATGCCTTTTTTTAGTGTGATCACAGATACAGACTCCTACACGCAACATGGATGTTCACCTTCTACCCTTACTATACTGGTCATTGGGGGCATCCACATTTGTCTCATCTAGGTGTTATTGTTTCATTTTGTACTTAGCATATTACATTACTTGATCATACATGCTTTTGACATATTGGTTATTTCTCTAACATACTAATGGGTGTTCTATGTGCAGAACTTGTTTTGCAAGGTTATATGCTTCTATGACTACTTATTTGTCTTTTTGTATTTGTCTGCTATTATTTTTTATTGTCTACGGGATTTTCCCCATGTTTGTGTGCACACTTACTTGTTGTTTGTGGACATAATGGCCTTGCATGTCTTGTGAAATCATGAGTGATTTCCCATGTTTGCAACCCACTTTGTGTGGCTTACTTGTCTTCTTGTGTGTTTACATTTACTACATTGTTTGTGTAGCTTACACGTCTTTTATATGCATGCATTATTTGCTTACACTTATCTTTGGCTAGCCTTCTTGTTTACGCATGCCTTGGTTTCTACAAAGTAAAGTAATTTCTAGGGTTCCAACATACATGTAGTTGGTCCTCTTTTAGGGCTACATGTCTCCTATTCAAGTGACATCGAATGCACCCCAAAGAAGGGCACATCATTTGGGGGTTATAACATACTAACATAGAGATTCTACACCGCACGGTTCAATTTTCTATAGTGAGTGGGTTCAGACCAATCTACAAACTCCATACACAGTGGATTTTATAGGATATGGTGTCCTTAGCATTTATGGGAAGTAGTTACAGGCTTGGGGTTACAATGGGTGTGCCTCTCTACATTACTTCAGATTTTGGCATCGGATCGCCCAAAAACCAAGACGCTACAGAGATCTCTCCACGCACATTTCAACATAAATGGTTAGAGCTTAGAGGACACATAGAATTTCCTCCCTACACTTCTTCAGCCAAGGTGGTGTGAGATCACCCAAAAACTTGCAGTATAGGATATCCTTCTACACTCTTTCTCTCGACATGGATCAGGTGCACATGTTCCATTTACACTTTTTCATTTCACGTATTTTACATTTGCATACTTTACATATACATGCTTATTTCACATAGTGTTTTTACATACATACATATTTGACTACTTGATCATTTTCTCCTTACAGGTCCAACTGTATGAGAGACAAACAGTCAAATCGGGGCAATAACAACAACAACAAAATTCAGTGACAGCACATGCTTTATTATCCATATAGGTACACTACACACTCGTAATGTGAGCTACACACGTGTTCTTCCCTAGGTTTACTCTCATCACCTTTTATTTGTGTATTTTTCATCTTTAGTTTCCACGCTCCTCCATCTTATTTTTTTCATTCCATGCTTTTGTCTAGTCCTTCGACACGTTTCTACTACACTCTTCATGGACATCAGTATGTATTTCTATCTACTTTATGTTATCGAGATTTCATCTCGCCAACATAAAGTGGGGATAAAATGTAGTCACAAAATCATGTACTTTAGACATTTATTTATCCCGATCTCATACTACTATTTAGAAGGTTCTTGAGTGAAGAAAGTACTAATTAACCCCATCTTTTGGCCATCTTATTTTACTTTTATTTCATCATTCCCACACATTTTTATCTACATGCCCAGTCTGTTTTGGCATTTTCCCATCATTTTAGCCTCAATTGAGGCACCCAAGGTAATACTGGGGTGCCCATGGGTGCCCCGGTCCTACCTGGGGTGCCCCGATCTTTTTCTAATTTCTTGCCACTTTTTGGGCTCTTTCTAGCCATTTTTCATCCTTATATTTTTCCTAGTCAGCCATGTTAGGGTTAATTACAAAATTAGATCAAGAGAACCCTATAAATATAAAGTTATGAGACCATAATGAGGGACCTAGCATCATTATACTACTATCACTCATCTAGAGTTACATCCATCTATTGCATTTATATCCACATAGCTCCATCATCAAGGCACAAGCTAGGGAGTCTACATCACACTTCATAAGGGGAGGATTCTATTATATTCCATACACACATGTTATTAAATTTTATATATTTAGTTATTTCTCACTATTTCACATAGTGTGACTGGCACAAGAGCACCTAGGGCATGACATGCGCACACACACACCAGAACTACATTTGGGTCTGAAATGTAGTGCAACGCTCATAGTAGTAAGCCCATTGTTGTGGCAACTGAGGTCAATCTGACCCATTCATTCTACATATTTATTTTTAGGGTTTTGATACTCCTTGTCTTCTTGTAGGTCTCTACATCAACTTGGATTATTGGTTACATACATGGGACATCAAACCTAATGTGACACACACAATGAGGTTTCGTGCCACCTTCCAACCTTGTGAGAACTAGTTTCAGAGCTTTTTCACATACCAGGGCATCCATATTGCATACCGCATTACTCTGTGGGCACCCCAGTCCTATTCCAAGTGTCCCTATCTACTCAAATCCTCCAGATCCAACCTTTACGGGACCTCTACATAGTCGTTACTACTTTTTTCCCTCTAATCATCTCTCTGCGACAGACATCTATAATCAACTAAGTTCTTTCCTCACCTCCTTCTTACATATTAGGTTTTACTTTATTAGTTTTATCATTTAGTAATTTCTATATTACTTTATCACATTTATTTACAATGTTTATGTCCTCCTAGATTAGATTAACTACCCCCATATTAATAAATTTTAGTTAATTGTATGGCATATCACATAATCATTTAAATAGACATGGTTAAATCAACGAAAAAATGTTATTGACAGCCACGACCTACCCACTTTTCCAAACTAGCACCCATGTTGAGCTATCGTTATTGGATGTCATAGGTGAAATGGTTACATATCCATGTAAACTTCTTAGCTAAATGCTTTGCAAGAGTCATTCGATTATTTCATCGATTGTAATAAATAAATACTCAACTCAATCAACTCACATTTGTTAACATATTATGACTTGTGGCAAAATAAGAGCTTTGCATTGGGGTATGGAATTCACTAAGGCATGATAAGAAGTGTTTATTGTGAGATGTTGTAGTTGTAGGTGCCATGTTTGATATGTATGTAGAATGTGGTAAAAAGGCCTTGGAAACTTTTAAATGCCAAAATGAGAGCTTTAGTAGATGGGACAAAACATGGTATTTTTACGAATATCATACTCATAAGTGAGTGTATTTGGCATGTGTAATTCCCCAATATGTCACATTACCAAATTGTGTTATGCTTCTTTAACCTTTCCAACATCCTCTTAGCTTGTCCAAAATGAGAGCTTTGGATTAGGCTATGTATAATAATCAAATCATAATAATAGTGGATTTTTGTTAGATATAGTTACGGTGCCCGCATAGACATACATGCAAATTATGGAAGCATACACAAAGTCAATTGTTTGACCAAATGCCTTAAAAAGATGTGTCTCATGGAATATACATTCACCATGTAAGCTTAATTTTTGTTTTATTAGTATGTATTCATGTTGGTTTAATGGATGAGTGTTGTAAATACTTCAATGGTATGAGGTTATAATTTATATTCTTCGATCAAACATCTATGTAAAAGTATGTATTACGGGGTGAGGCTCAAATGGTAAGGATGTTGATGAAGGATAGAGGAATTAATAAGCTACATGGATGTAGTTGATTAAATTCCATAAAATGGTGCATGTTTTATGTGTAGGAGACATATCACACCCACAGAGAGAAGGTGGTAGGAAAACTTCAAAATTTAAAACATGTACTTGAGTGATGTAGACAAGGAGAGGAAAAATAATATTCCCAGTGCAACCAAAAGTGAGAAATTGGCACTTGTGTTTGGATTGTTAAACCTGCCCACTCAAACAACTCTTTTCATTTTTAAGAACCTTTGTGCGTGTTTATTGCTACATTATCAATTTTCTCTCTAATATTGTTGCAAAACAAATTATCATGAGAGATGTTAAGTGCTTCCATTGATCAAAAAAGGATAATGTTATTGTAGAGATTATTAGTAATGTTATGTGAAGCAATATCTAGGCATAGGTTGACAATATTAAAAGGTGCACTTTTTTATACCCACAATACTAAATAAGGGATCAAATCGACAAACATTTCCAAAATAACTTTACAATTACATCCCTTTAACTATATAACTACCAGTGTTCAAAATTACACCCATCATAACCCATCCTGGGCTTGAAGCCCGTATGAAAAGGGTAGTTCAAAATTTTCCTGTAAAAAATCAAAACTTATAAATCATTTGACAAAAGAGAAGTGTAAGTTTATATTCAAATTGTCAAAAGAAGGGCTTTGTTGGAAATGGCCATCAACTAGTGTTAATTCAATGTGTAAATCTCAAAAATATATTTGACTACAACTCAAAATCTAGACTGTGGATTAATATGCAACAAAATGATATCATTGTTCCTAATTCCTAGACCATCTATCAACTTTGATTACTAACACTGAAAACATAGAATTATTGTGTATTTTTCACCATTAATCACCCACAATCCAATGTCGTATGTCTTGAGTTATTTACTATTTCCTTCTTTCCACTTATTTACTATTTGTCTTACAAACTACACTTAAATACACAATATCCTAAAGACCAAGTGTAGACACCAAATTTGGGTCACACTACCCTTGGTCCCTTTCAATTAATTAAACACGCCATGGCCCCATTACTAATTATTACTAATATTTTAACATTCACATTATTAATTAATTTAATTATTTTAATTAAATTAATTCCACCCTCACACCTCCACCTCACCATGGCAACTCACCTGGACCCATTCTAGGGCATTTAACTCACAATGTTTGAGTCATCACCCTTAGACTCGAGTCATCACCCTCAACACTGAGTTATAACTCCTAGTGTTGAGTCACTAACTTGACCTAACTAACTAAGACTTCTTCCTAAACCTAACTGGACCTCTCCTAAGTTTTTCCTTCTCTCATGTGAACTCCACTTTCCTAAGTGGACTCAATGAGAAAAGCACACCAAATCTAGGAAGATCTACCTATTTTTGGTAAACCTAGACTTATTCACCTTAGTCGACAATGGTTATCCTCTACCAACGTCGGTCACCTAACCGCCATCAGTTCCTTTATATACAACTTTGCAACCTTTTACTTGGTTGGTCATTTTAGTTTTGAAGCTCTGTTTGTACTCAAGCACGAATCCAAAGCCTCTCAACATCTAGATAATACAAAATACTCAACCACAGCCCAAGCAAGTATCTGGTTCTCATTCCAGGGCATTGGAATACTCACAGGAACACTCCAGGAGTACTACCATGGCACTGAACCTAGAATCTCTTCACGGATCAACTATCGTCCACCTTCACCTACCGGATCTGTAAAGGCAAGTAAGTATACGTGATTTCAATCATATTGTGTTTGCTTAAAGTATAGATTCATGACCTATTTCACTATACTTTACTTCTTCCCCGTATTTATTTATCTCCACCTTCTCACCAATCCACCAATCCAACCATCTATGGCCTTTTTTTCCTCTATGACTTCCCCCTATGTATTCTTGAGTCTTCTTGGTAATATTATGAACCTAACCACTTCCTTTTCACTATTTACGCAATCACAGAGAAGCTCAAAAACCATTTTTTATTAAGCTATTGCCAATTTCCCCTACCGACATCAATCACCTAACTATCGCTTCTGTTTTACCTCTTACCGACATCGGTCACCGGATCGATATCATCATCGTATCTTTTTATAACCTTCACCAAACAACCCATAACATAACCAGACTTCACCCAGACCTTACCTAACACCTCAGTGACCTTTCCCAACCGAAAAATACCTTTCCTGATACTAGATTAGTTTGTACTTCAATAATCTGCTTAATCTAGTGTGTTGATAATGTTTTGAGACACCTAAATCAAAGTGTTAGCAATAAGACCTCTATTTCTTGTATTTATTTTCATTAATTTGATAAAAACAATGGATTGATAGCCATCTAGGAAGTGTCACACTTCCTCAGAACTAGAAATCGCTAGGCAATCCACTGCTATTTTCTATTTAATATCATTTGGTGGTCTTGTTGTGTTTCTTATATAGGTCATTCCTCCTAGCCAAAGGGAAGCTCTCACATTCAGTTTGATCAAATTCTACAACACGTGCATATTGTCTACATAATCACATGTATTCCTCCTTGACCATTACCTTATCTATTTTATCACATACTCTAAGGTGAAACATTTTGGCACGCCTTGAAAGGGGACCCATCTGGGGTTATTTGCATTGTTCATTCTTAGGGAATCATTGTGTGTTTGTTTGTTTTTTTATTGAAGGAAAGTTCAAATTAAATCTTCTCCCTTGAAACATTCTTATTCTTTTACTTATCTCAGTGAAACTCGTATTTTGGACTAAAAAGAACGCTTCTTTTTATTTTGTATTACATTAGTGAAAGACATACTCTTGCCTATTCATCATTGCTCTCATTGAATTTCATTGTGGCTTTGGGTCTAAAATCTTTATATAACATTTATGTGTGTTACATCTATAACTCATTTAAAATTGTTAGAAACCTATATGTTGGAAGTCATGACCTTCTAATGGTTGACAAATTGAACCGTAGTTCATACTTTGCACACTTTTTCTCTACACCAAACCACTGAAAACAAATTACCCATTTTCTTAAACATCTTCTTTCCTGGAAGTTGTCAATGATCACACAATCAAAGGATTGACAGTGGGATCCAAGTTGGTTTCTCTATCCAGCTTATTATCTCGAGAAGGATCTACCATGCCAAAACTTACCTAAAACTATCCATAGTTGTCAGCTTTTATAGGGCACCTTTTGTTTCACCAGATTCTTAGCAGATTAATGAAATGGATAAGGGTATAAGGCCAAGGAGGGATACCTATTATAATGTTGGTGGAAGGTCGAATGCGCATGTAGATGACTTCTGGATCATAATGGATGTGAGAGCTCCCTTTTGGCTAGGAGGAACTACCTGTAGATATAAAACAATACCACCAAATAGAGTTAAACAAAACAATGAGTGGAATGCCTAGTGGAAGCTAGATCTGGGAAGCGTGATACTTCCTGAACAGGATGTCAATCCACTTTTATATAATAATATTAATGCTAGTTAAATCATACATGAAGTAAATATCCTATTGGAATTGAAATGATTTAGGTATCTCATACAAAACAATAAGAAAGGTCATGTAAAAGGTTGTTTAAGGTCAAAACAAGAGGGTTGATTGGCTAGTGTTGAGTTACAGGTCTAGTACAGGCTCTGGGTAAGGTTTGGTAAGGATTAGAAATGGTTTTGGGATATTGGGAAGTGGGTATTAGCTCGTTGGTCTGAGCTATATTTCCAGGACAATAACCAATATTGGTGACTAACTAATACCTATTAGGTAGAGTGACCGACATCGGTTGGCTAACCAAATCGGTAGGGGAAATTAGCATAAAGTTCTTAGAATTAGTTTTCTAGACTCCCTGTGATTGCACAAAGGTTAGAAATGGTGAGAGTGGGGTCGTAAAATGGTTCTGAAGACTTAGAGATGATTAGGAGAGGGTGAAAAGTCTGGGTATGGTTAGGTGATGGGTTGATGGAAGGAAGGAAGTATATGGGTGTGGAGAGAAATAGACTACAGAGATGAATAAATAAATATACACAAGGAAACTAGAGATTTAGTGTAGAGATGTTAAATACTTACTAGAAAGTAGATTGGAGAATGTAGGTGATGAAGATGGTGATAGTAGAGATCCGAGATAAGATCCGTAGAGACAAAAATAAGATCCATGAAGAGGATGGATGATTAGAGATCCGTAAGATCCATTGTAAAATTACAATCTCCATGCCTCTCTATTGTGAATCTATGATCATGAAGAGGATGATGAATGGTGACCAATGTTGGTAGTGCTCCCGTGTGTCTTATTTTGCCTGAGTGCTAAAGAAATTTGAGTGCTCCAAGTCTCTAGAAGAATGAGATCCTGAATCAAATGACCAACCCAGGCAAAGACTTTTGG
The DNA here is from genome assembly GCA_018340775.1 of Taxus wallichiana var. yunnanensis. Classification (NCBI taxonomy): domain Eukaryota; kingdom Viridiplantae; phylum Streptophyta; class Pinopsida; order Cupressales; family Taxaceae; genus Taxus; species Taxus wallichiana. Next base: position 749,788,952 of record CM031238.1, read on the forward strand.
AAACGTATTTAACCTAACGCCTTACGCTTAGGTGACCAACGCTGTTGAGATATAATCGGCATCGGCAAAAGGCGGGAATATCTAGGTTGGCCAAAAATACCTAGATTGTTGTTATTTTTGGCATGATCTCTAACCTTTTCTAAGTCTTCAAAGATAGATCATGAAAAGATAAGTAGGAGTCCTTTTAGGTTTGTTAATAAGAGTTAAGTCTAGGTTTAGACTAAGTCCTAATTAGTTAGGATAGGTTTAGACTCAGTCTTAGGTCATTAATGAGGTTTAAGTAGGTCATTGAGTGAGGTGGCTAGGTGAGGTGGTTAAGTGAGGATATTAATTAATTTAAGATAATTATTTTAATTAGCATGTGCACTAGGAGATATGAATAGGTAGGATATGGTTAATTTAATTAACAGGGTTTAAGGGGAGTATGACCCAATTTTGGTGTTTACATTTTTCCCCTTTTTGTTGTGTAGCTTGTATTTATAAGTGACGCTGACAAAAATAGGAAATTGGTGTTCCAGGTGTGAATGAAGGTTAGGTTGCCCCAAGTAGGGCTGAAGGTGAGAGTGCCCCAAGTGTGGGTGGAGGTGATCCCCCTCAAACCAGAACTGATGAGGTGTGAGATGGAGTTGGTGAGTGGTTTGATAAATGTGTAAGTGATGAAAGTGAAGGTAGGTGGGTTATAGGTAAGGGTATGGGCACTGTGGGTAATGGATAATGTCAAATCATGTAATGGGTAATGGAAATCAATGCACGCACATGTATGAGACAGCGACACGCATTACCGTGTAGTAAAGAGCTTATAAACTCTACATCATCCAAGGTCGATAGGTTTATCCAAACAAGATTGAAGTGATTCAGGTATCCATGGTACAGATATGGTCTAGAAGCACAACTTAGGTTAGGTACAGGATCGTTTAGGTATGATCTAGTACACCAAAGGTTTGGTCAAGATAAACAACATGGTAATAGGAAAGGTAAGGTCATGAGGCTAAACCACACGGGTAACAACATCGCAAGGTATAGGAGTACACAAGTTCAAAGGTCACAAAAGGTAGTTCTAGCCAGGGTATGTAGGTCATGGCATGGGTAAGGCCGAGGTATAGGTAAATAAAATGTCCTTAAATGTAATTAAGGAAATGTATAGGTAATGTAGGTTTGTGGGTAAGGTGTAATAGGTGTTGGTAAGGTCAAAAGGTATGTGGTAGTAATGTTTTTAGGCCAAAATGGGTGAAATGTGGGTGAAAAGGTAATGATAGGTGACTCGATGTTGGTTATGATGTAATCGGCATCAGTTTGGTAGGGCACGACATGAGCGATGTCATTCATATCGATTTGGGGTTAAAAAAGAAAAATCCAGTGTTTTACAAATTCATTTTTAACTTTGCCATTTTTAGAAAATGACAGAAGAGAAAGTGAGGAGTGAAAAACAATAGTACGAGGCATTGAGCTGAGTTTGTGAACCACGTAGCAGGTGATTAGTGTTCGATTGGTGGGTCTCATAGATTGATTCGAGTATTTTCATTGGTTTGGCGGAGAGGAGGTGATTTGAGCATGACAGAGGCGAGAGAGGGTTCGAGAGGTCCACCAACACAGAGACCAGAGGTGCCACCACGTAGACGGAGTCACATAGAGGTAGGGGTATTCCCTAATTCGTTATTTGATTAAATTTTGGTTAAAAATGAAGAAAAGGGGGTGGGGTTTGTATGTTGACATGTGGGTGAAAATGGGTAAAATCGATATGGGGAAGGGGAAATGTAGGTTAAATAGGATGGTAGATGAATATAAGGTAAATTGGGGTGGATTGGGGTAGGTTTTAGGTAGGATTTAGGTGAATTTTAGGTAAAATGGTAGATGGGGGATGGGATTTAGTTTTGGTTTATGCGATAGAGATCGGCGTCGGTCAAGGGTTGACGATGTCAATTGGCCTTGGTCAAGATTGGTCAAGGATTAGGTAACCAATGTTGGTTAAGAGTGACCAATGTCGGTCAACAATGACCAATATTGGTCAGCTTTAGGAGTAAAGAGGTAAATAAAAGGTATATGGTGGGAGGGAAAGATAGGCAAGAAGATGTAAATGAAGGTTTATGAAGAGTGAGTAGGGTAATAGGTGATGTTGGCAATGTGGGGTGGGGTAATAGGTGAAGTTGGAAATTTGGCAAAATAGGTGAAATGAACTAGGATAGGTAAGAATGGTAAGGGTTAATGGGTATAAAATTGGGTTGGGGAAAAGGGATAGCCAATAAGGTTTGGGTGTGGGTATGGTATAATAGGTAATAAGTGTTTTGGGAATAGGTTGGTCGAGTAAGAGGTATGTTGGGTATTAGGGGTGTTGGGTAATAGGTAAGTCGATAATAGGTAATTGGCTAATTGGTTTATGGATATGGTAAAATCTTAACAATGTTGTGTTTGAATGATACAGGTTAGAGACCAGCTCCGGATGTGTGATAGAGTACCACCGTTATTGGTATAGATGTGATTCAAAGGTGACCACGAGGAGTGGGAGCATATGGCTAGGTCAAGCTTATCGGGTGATACTATAGGGGAATAGTTTGTGATCATAGTATGATGGTCACTCTCATTAATAGATGGGATTTAGCGACCAATACCTTCCACCTTCCGATGGGAAATATGACCATTACCTTAGAGGATGTGTATTGAATCCTACGGATTCTATTGTGGGGGAGCCAATTTATTCTATTTCTTCTGAGGCCTCAGTTGAGCCGATAGTGGCAATGTTTGGTGAGGTGATGGTTGAGCTGAGGTATCACAGTGTGAGCCTTAGTTATGGAGACATGTATGCAGCCTACCCTAAGGAGACGAGGCTAGCTATGTTGATGATGGAGGCAGTAGGTTGCTTTGCCTTACAAGATTCTAGGGTGGGAGATTCCCACGAGCACTGATGGGAGTGCTTCAGGATATGATGGAGGAGTGGATCTACTTTTCTTGGGCACCGACATTCCTAGTGTAGCTGTATAGGGAGCTATGGGCCTATGGGAGATTGTGGTGGTTTAGGATGTGTTGCACATTTTTACTACATTGTTGGGCATATGAGCACATTGTGTGTTTGCACCCAAGTGGGTCCGCCATGACAAAGATTGGTTCGGGGGTGGCCGGTTCAGAGTTGGATATAGACACTGGGTACCAGATAGTAGGTATCCAAGGGTGGCTAGGGCCACATATGATGTTTCCCACTACAAAGCGGTTTTTGGAGGGGATTTCAGGAGTGGATGTTGTGTGGAGGCCATACATTGGATATCCCTCATATATGGGCATGATGGAGGAATTAGAGGAGCTTAATCTACTGAGGTGGATACAGGGGTGGCATGTTGGCAAGCTTGAGATGATACCTATAGATAGGGTTAGATGACAGCTTTGGGATTCCACAGATGTGCCTATACCTTTCCCACAATACTTTGGAGAGATGACGTGGAGAGACCCATGTCTCCACCACAACCGAGTGTACCAAAAGGGTAGGAGGAACAGGTGATGGATATGTGGATTGATGACATTGGAGTCACTAATGGATATAGGTAGTGGTGGTGGCCCATACGGGTGGCACCACCGAGGCCAGACAACCAAATCTTTCCATAGTTATAGTGCGGTGGGATGCCTTATAGGGTGTGTCCACCCTTCGAGACACGGCTCATAGGTGTGCAGGTCAATCGATCATACATGAATAGGTAGCCACCCCGCAGCCCAGTGATGATAGCCTTACAGCCCGATAAAGACAGATACAGTGTGCTTGCACAAGGTGGAGATGGAGATGGGGGAGAGGTAGCCACCTTATAGATGCATGTAGTAGGTTTGCAAGGCTAGCTATCCACTTTGCACATGCATAGGTTATGGCCTTACAAGCCTAGCTTGCAATACGAGCACCTCCACAAGCCTAGGGACAGGTCCCATAGGATAGGTATCATTGGTGGGACAGATCCCATCATACAAGCAGGAGGACATGTGCACAAAGTGATTACAGTGCAGGGGGTTAGGGCCGGTAGTAACAGAGGCGTAGAGTTCTCAAGCTCCAGGTGAGACCCATGGCACCTCCACAAATAGTATCGATGATGAGGTTCAGGGATTCCCTAAATGAGGTGTGGTACTACCAGGACCACCTAATGAGTGCAGGTCTTGATGTTCCATCTTATGCTGATTTTAGAGCATAGAAAGTAGTGAGTGAGTGGATTAGATCTGGGACTCACAGTTCAGGGAGTACATGGGGCCATAGAGCCCATAGAAAGGGCCAAGGAGAGGCCACAAGTTTATGGAGGCCACCCCAAGTGAGGGTCAGCAGGAGACTAGGTCAAGGCCAATGGTTGGTGGAGAGATGTTAGCAGGGTGGCAAGGTGCAGGTAGAGGGAGGATACAGTGAGACCGGCCCGAGGATATCGGTAGGTGATGATTAGTCACTGGATATGATCATTGTTTTGATTTTTGATATATATATTGGCATGTGTGCCAAAGATAGTGAGGTTGTATATGAGCGTTTTGTGATTTTGAGTTTATTTGTATTTGTGTACATATGTATGGATACACAGACTTTCCTAGTTATATAGATGATGAGAGTTATTGGATGGATGATGTATCTATTTTTAAATTTCCATTTTTATTGTGTATGTGATGGAAACTAGGTGAATTAGGCATGATTGAGTCGAGGTCATATAGGCATGGTTAAGTTAGGTCAATTAGGCATGATGGAGTTTAAGTGATTTAGGCATGATGGAATCAAGTATAGGCATGGTGGAGTCTAGGTCACGTAGGCATGGTTGAGTTAGGTTTAGGCATGGTGGAATTTAGGTCACATAGGCAAGGTTGAGTTGAGGTATAGGCATAGTTGAGTCAAGGTATAGACATGATTTGGTCAAGTTTTTGGTTTTTGGTTTGAGTTAATTTCCAAGTTATTGATAGTATGGAAAATAAATAATGAGGTATATGTATTTTGTGGTGTAAACTTCCATTTGTGTGATATAAATGGAAATGTGAAATGGTTAATATATGATATGGTGATGTAAGAAATAGGTAAGTATACATGTTTGTATAATTGTATGTTTGTTTTAATTTCCAAGTGTTGTATAAAATGGAAACTAACTAAGGTAGAATGTGAATAGAAATGAAGGGGGAAAATGGTTAGGGTAAATAAAGGATGAGCTAACCTCCAAGGGCCCCATGCCCTCGGAGTGTTGCCTACATAGCCCCTGGAAAAAAAGGGGCCTTAGTCGATGTAGTTCTCCCGTAAGCTAGGGAAGATTGTGATGAGGTAGAAAGATGGGCTAATAGTTATGAGGCATGATTGAGTCTAGGTCAATTAGGCATGGTTAAGTCTAGGTCAGTTAGGCATGGTTGAGTTTAGGTCAGTTAGGCATGGTTGATTTTAGGTCAGATATGCATGGTGATGTTGGTGAAAGAGGAATTCTTAAAATGTAGGTGTCGATGGTCTGGTCTTGTATAGGAAGATCAATAAAGAAGAAAAGAGGTGACTGGTAAAGGAGATACAAGATTCACCTAATTGATAAGAACCATAACAATTCTATCATAAGACCCTGAAGGCATTGCATAAGTAATTGTTCGAAGGGTGAAGAAAGTCACATGAGCATGAAATTTCACATTTACGGCATGTCCCTTGAGTGGGTAGAAAATTAGGGTGAAAAGGAGATGTGGTGAAAACAATCTAGTTTTAGTGTCACCTAGTGTGAGACAGCATGCCTATTTGGAAAGAGACATAAGATCAAAAATAGGCAAGTCCATGACGAAAAAGTTATCTTTTTCTTTTTTATTTTGATTTTTTTGTTTTGATATATTATCGATGTGGGAATTCTATGTGGGATGAGTAGATTATCTCCTTGAGGTATTCATGAAGCTAATCAATGCGGGAAGCTTCTAATATTTGAGTTTATTATTATTATTATTATTATCAGTAAGAATAGTCTTCTTTTTATGATAGACTATGTACAAAGATGGCTAGCTTTGTATAGCGGTCCTTCGACTGAGTAGTCTATTTATAATAATGATAGAAAGAGTAGATGTCCTTTTGAGGGAGTCATCTTTTTGCTAGAATTTTGACTCAAGGAGATGAATCCCATTTTACTTTTTTACTTTTGGAATTTTAAGTCATGGACAAGACTATAGAGATCGATAGGCTCTTGTGTTGCAGACAAAACCATAGCACACAAAGGCTAACTATGAAAGAGAGGGTTTAAGTGATGAATGACCATGGGATTCCATCTTGAAAAAGACAAAAAGTATCCATGAGAATCATGCCATGAGTAGAGCCGTGGTACTCACATTGAAGATAAGGCTAAAAAGGTGATGGGTAATCACATGATTCTTGTTTAGTCATTGATCCTTAAAATAGGTAAGCGAAAGGTGAATGGTGCTCAAGGGATGAGTGTTTAATAGACAGAAGGTGATATAGGACTTGATTCAACAAAATAATGGTCAAATATGTAAGGCATTGAGGGGCTCATATTAAGGTTTACCTTCGAGGGAAGACAAACGATAAGCACCTGATCCATAGGTATGAGTAACGATATAGGGTCCAAGCCAATTAGGAGAAAATTTTCCCCATTTACTTTTCTCCTCTTTTGTTACATGTTTATTTTCCTTCAGGATGAGGTCACCAACCTAGAAGGTTCATTCGTGGACACGTTTATCATAGGAATGTTTGATACATTTTTGATAGATTTGGAGATGGTCAAGAGCATTAAGATGATGTTCGTCTAATAACTCAAGTTGTGTCAAATGGTCCTGGTGAAAGTCATCATCATTGAGTATCTCTTTGAGTGAGATGTGAAGTGATGAAATCTAGACTTCAAGAGGTAGGACAGCCTCTGTACCATAGACCGGAGAGAAAGGTGTGATAACAGTTGAGGTAAAAATACTATTACGATAAGCCCATAAGGTAAAAGGATGTGTGTGTACCAATCCTTTCCACTATCACCAACTACTTTCATAAGAATTTTTTTCAAGGTTTTGTTAGTTGATTCTGTTTGGCCATTTGTTTGAGGGTAATAAGGTGAAGAAAAACTAAGTTAATGCCAAAGGCATTGCAAAGTTTCCATAGGGTTTTATTTTCCAATTGTTTTTCGTTATCGGTGATGAGGTGGTGAGGAACACCAAAGTGATAAATGAGGTGATAATTGATGAATTCACATATTTTCTCAGCCTTTGTATAAAATGAGAGGTATAGCTTCCACCCATTTAGTGTAGTATTCAATAAGCGGTGATAATCCATTGATGATGTTGTGAAGAATGAGGATTGATCTCTTTGACAAGATCCAAACCCCATTAAGAGAAAGGAAAAAGGTCTCGCGTAACCCGTGTAAGGCGTGACTAGGGGTGTGATGAATATTAACATGTTGTTGACACTTCACACAATGCTTGACATAGTCACAATAATCACAGGTTTAGGTTTGACCAAGAATAGCCCAAGTGGATAATACATTTAGCGACAGCTAAACCATTAAAGTGATCTCCACAAATTCTGTCATGAACTTCTTTGATGGGATAAGGAATTTCAGAAATTGTAAGGCATCTTAAGAGGATATCATCAAAGCCACATTTATAAAGAAGGCCTCCCATGATGACATAACAAGAGACACTTTTGAGAAAGGCTCGTTGTCCATTGCGAGTAAGATCTAGAGGCGAATTAAAGGGAAAGGTAGTCTCGCAAATTGCTTATACTAAAGGTCACGTGGGTCGGAGTTCAACGAGTTCGACAAGGTTGACATCTCAAAATAGATAAGAAGGTGATTGTAACCTTTTACTATGAAAAATATTTTTGAGTCGAAGGGCGAAGCAGGAATTTGAGAAGCAAGACAAGCCATGGTGTCTGCAAATTTATTAGTGGAACACGGGGTGGTTTGAAGTTCAAAATGGTCAAAGGTAGTCAAAATTATGTGCACATGATGCTTATACTTTTAAATTATTTCATTATGACACTGGTATATACTATTAACTTGGTTTATAACCAGTTGGGAATCACCAAAGATATTAATTGATTTAACATCTAAGGTGATGGTGACTTGAAGACCTAATACGAGTATTTTCATATTCAAAGTGATATTATTAGTACATCAAAATCTAGTTTGAAAGATAATGGAATATGCTCACTATCAAGAGGTATGAGGATAACATCAGCACCACCCCACGCTGACATTTGGAACCATCAAAGAATAAGTTCATATGGTAAATGGTATCATCCAAAGAGAGGATAGCGATGGATTCATTTGGGAAATAATAGTTAGAGGGTTGATTTCTAGAGAGAGGTACGCCTAGATTTGGTCAGTGATGGTTTGTCCTTTGATATATTTTTGATGGATGAATTTTAGGTCTAGGTCTGCAAGAAGCATGAGCCAATGTGTAGCATGTTGATGTTGGTATGGTTTGGCATACATGTAATGTAAGGGGTCAGTATTGGTGATGACAAATGTTTTGTGGTTGAGTAGGTAATGGAAAATTTTAGTGGTGACAAAAACTAAGGTTAAGTAGAGTTTTTCTTAGGCGTGGTGTATCTCGGTCTTGTAGTCTAGAAGTGTATGAATTATATAATAAACTACTTGTTCCCTATGTTGCTTGTCATGATGAGAAAGCATGAAACCCAAGGAATGGTTAGTAGCAGAAATGTACAGGTAAAATGGTTGGTCATCCTTAGGAGGAATGAGCACAGGTGGTTGTCGGAGGAGGTATTATTTTAAGGTGTCAAAGGCTTTGTGGCATTCATCATCCCATTTGAAGGAAACATCCTTTTTTAGGAGATGATGAAATGGGTGATAATGGTCGGACAGCTACAAAATAAAGCGATGAATAGATTACAACTTTCCTTGCAAACTACGAAGTTGTGAAGGTTAGTAGGTGGAGGAATTTTGAGAATAGCCTTGATTTTAGTAGGATCAACTTATATGTCATGCAAAGAAATGATAAAACCAAGGGGCTTACCAGAGAGGACGGTGAAGACACACTTCTTAGGTTAAAGGCGAACATAATACTTGATGAGACAGTCGAAGATGACCTTAAGGACTGTAAGGTATTCATCCCGATGTTTGGATTTGGAAAGAATATCATCAACGTAATCTTCCAATATATGATGCATGATGTCATGAAATATATAAGTCATAGCCCACTTGATATGTATCACCAACATTTTTAAGGCCAAAGGGCATGACATGATAGCAAAAGGTCCCCAAGGAGTGATGAAGGTGATTTTGTGTTGATCTTCTAGGGCAAGTAATATTTGGTTATAACCTAAGAAACCATCCATGAGTGATAGCATCTCATGGCCAGTGGTGAGATCAACGAATTGGTCAATACTAGGTAGAGGAAAGTCATCTTTGGGGCAAGCTAAGGTCACATAAATCCGTGTAAATACAGAGTCCCTCTGTCACTTTTTTGACAAGAATGATGTTAGAGATCCATTGATATAATCAATGGATAAGATGAACGAAACCAAAAGAAGGTATGTTAGAGTTCTTCTTTGACAAGAAGGGTAATGTGAGGATGCATTTTCCGTAACTTTTTTATTTCATAGGTTTGGCATTAGGAATAGTGACAATATTGTGGACCACAATGTTTGGGTCAATACCGGCATATCAAGGATAGGACCAAGCAAAATAGTTTCTATGATCCCAGAGGAAAGAAGTAAAAGCTTCCTATTCAGCAACATCTAAAGATTGTCCTATCTTTAGAATGTGTGGGTCATCCTAAGTGTTAATGTTGATTTCGATGGTTGATTCATTTAACATGGTTTGTGTCTCGAAGGCAACAACCGGTGAATATAAGAATCTTCTGCACCAAGGTAGGTGAGAATAGACTCATTGTCCTGACATTGAATGACATTAATAGAAGGTGTATCATCATCGATCATGTTAGGATAAAGGAAGGAAAGGAAGAGGTGGCCTCGCCATCTCATTCATAGGTTACATGTCCCAAGGAAATGGTTTTCACGAAAAAAAATTAGGAGGAATAGATTTTAGATCTATAGACTCGTAGGTGAAGGTGGTGAAGTTGATAAATGGGGTGAAAAAGGTTTTCATCCTCCACGAGTTCAACTCGGACCTTCTTGAAATATGGTTCGGTAAAACCAATACCACTTTTTATGTTTACGTGTTGTACGAGAAGATGACAATTTCTAGGTATGGAAGCACCAGGAGTGGAATTTCACCGATATGGAGTATCATGGCGGAAGGTCTTGGCGGCAGTACTCAAGTAATAATTTTGTGTAGAATGTAGCTGAATTGTAATTTTAGGTCTTGTCGTTGGCATATCGAGGATACTCTGTGGAGGTAATAATTAATTTACAGAAGGAGCTAAAACTTGGAGACGGGGTTGAGGAAAAAAACAACACAGGCTAGAAGTTAATATCTATGCCAGATGACAATATGATAACCCTATTCATAGAAACCAAAGCCAAATCCTTTCCATGCACAACAATGGAGGAAGGTGTGGGCGAAGCGGCAGTTGGTGAGAGATTGAAGGTCAGATGAAAATGGTCACGTTTGGGAAGGTGGCTTGGGTGAGTAGGTAGAAGTATCAAGTCCCCCATAGGTTAGTTTGGTACGGAGGTGTGGAGGACCGTAAGGGAAAACCTCACCTATGTGGTGATCATAGCGAGGATGTTGGCGAAGGTTACCATACTCTTGAGGAGTAAGGAATGTGTTAATGTTGTACAGGCGGTACTCCCCCAGAGTGAGACGTTGAAAAACACCCTCTAAGGGATCGGTAGTTGATATGTGGGTAGTCAGAATAGATGAATTACTTGGATGACGGGGGAGAAGAAGCATTGGTTGGTTGAGAAATAGATGGGTTGATGGCTAAGTTGGCTGGCCGCAGCAGGTGTGTGATGGCAGGGAATAGAGGATTTGGTGTGGAGAGGTAGTGGTAGCATCGGTGGATGGAATTGTGGGTGAAGGAGAAGTGGTTGTAGTGGTAGATGCCTTAACCGATATAAGGATATCATTAGGCTGATACAACATGTTACAAGTTTTGAATGGTGAAGTATCAGCTAGAATGGTATAGTTATGTCCTTCATGTTCAAATTTTACACAGTGATATAAGGTTGAAGGAACACAACCCATGACGTGGATCCAAGGGCAGCCAAGTAACATGTTATACTGAATCCCCCTCTAGAACGTAGAACAATTCTGGAACAATACGGGGGCCAACACGAACATGGAGAATGATGGTGTCAAGGGTGGAAGTGATGGCATCATTGAACAAACGTAGCATAACTGGGTTATTATAAATGTAATTATAAGGGATGCACATTTGGTTGTATGCATGGGAGGAGATGATGTTGATGCTGGCACCGCCATCAATCATAACGTGTCAAACATGTATATTATCAATATAGATGGAAAATTTAAAAGTATTTAATGGATCCTGTTCTTTCCTTTATTTAATCGACTTGAAAAGGGTGGGATCGTGGATCATCCGATTGGAGAGGTACAATCTTGTCGCCAAAGAAACCGAGGGTGGCTACTTGATGATTGGTATCAGGTGCAGAGGAAGGGGATGAAATTGTGAGAGAAGCCACATGGTGAGGGAGTGATAATGGAGGCCATAGGCATAGGGTCATTAGGTAAAATCTCGATGGATTGCAGAACCTCCATGAGGGCCTGTCGATGAGATTCAGAGGTTTGGACAAGGTCATACAAAGAAATTTTTAAAGGGGATTGGTGCAATTGTTTTATCATTATACAATCAAGGTTGGCGACCCGTAAATAGGGTATGTGGGTCCTTGAATGGTGATTTTTGGTGTGGGTGCAGATGGTATATTGGGCACAGGATGGATAGATGGGATTATTACTTTCTCCTTTCCTTTGTCTTTCCTTTAAGGAGAATCGGGCACAAGTGGCAATACTAACCATATTAATATGGGGTATGGGTGTAGTCCGAGTCATGATAAATATAGCGATAGGATGAGAAATAGTAGGGTGAGGGCATGGATTGGTGTTGTGCAAAGAAGGCAACGCATTGGCATTTAGGAAGAGGTTTGGCTAACTCTCTCATCCTGGCCATATTAATCTTGAATATTGGAGTAGGGTAAAAAGGTTGTGGAGTTGGAGATGCGGATTTTTGCCAATAGGTAAGGGGCAAGATTTTATGGTGATAGGTGAAGGTGGAATAGGGTCCTCATCTATAAGATCATCTTCATCAAAATTTTCTTCAAGAGGACATAGTTGACGAGAACGGTTTTTGCAAGAGCCTTACAAATTTCTCCGTCATGTCCTAGCACATGATGGTAGGTGCAAATTTTGGTATCGTCAAACCCTGTTGGTTTGGGTTTGAGTGGGTTGTAAGGTCTAAGGGGTGGAAATGTGATGACATTAGTCTCTAAAAGGTTTGTTAAGATATTGGCGTAAGACCCTGCTAATGGATCACAATGTGAGGTGAGTGTGGGTTTCAATTGATGTGTGGGTGTTTTTCGTGGGAGAGGTACCACGGGAGGTGGAATTAGAGGTAGAATAGGTTTGACCACTGGGTTTGGTAGATGGTATTGTTTTAGGTTTTTAGATTCGGTTTTGTCACCTTCTTGGGTAAAGGCGTAGTAGATGAAGTAGCGATAGAAGGTGTTGTAGGCTTAACTACCTCTTTGGAGGGTAGTGTGTTTTTCAATTTTTGTTTCACCTTCCTGGGTAAAGGTGAAGATGGAGTGTGTGATGTAGAAGGGAAGGCAGATGACGGTAGAGGAAAGGTTAACCAAGGTGATAATGGAGGTGCGGTGAAGTTTTTTGGAAGAGATGAGGTGGAGGGTATTGGTTGAAGAGTGGGTAATATCATAGGTAGTGATGAGGTTACTGGAAGTGGTGTGGGTACATGTGGTAAAAAGGTTACAGGTGACTGCGAAGGTGTATGCGGTGTAGATAAGTTAGGTGTAACAGAGGCTCGAGATGAAGCAAAGTGGGCTGTTGTGTTTTTATTTTACCTTGGGTAGGAGGTTGTTTGGCCAAGGTTGATGGGTGAGGTCCTAGGATAGATGGAAGTGGTGAAGGTGAAAGAAGGGTAGTAGGTAAAATGGTGTATGTGGCCTAGAAGGTTGGGTCTTCCTTTTAGGTGGGGAGTAGTTTTTGTGCGGGCTTGTGAAGATGTAGCTAAATCCAATTTGACTAGAGAATGAGCTAGGCTTGATGTCGGCATGACTCCCAATGTGGTGATGGTGTTGGATGCGGGGGAAGGTGTCGGTGTGGGCTGCTTTACAACATTATTTAGCCCATTCATCCATCTATGACTCATCTGCGTAGCTTAACTACGCTCATGCATGTATCCATCCCACCTACACTTACACCCACCTCTACATCCGCTACTACCAAAGATTGCTCCGCCCCTTCCACCTTACCACCTGTTGTTTCACCACCCAACCTCATCGATATTTTTCATACCTATGGCATCTATCGCACCCATGGTATTCATCGCCCCTATGATGTCTACCATGCCTACATCCACCACCCTCAGTACATGATTTCCCATGTCTTCCACTACCCATATACCTATTGTATCCCAGCCACCTTTGGTGTCGGCAGCCCACACTCCCTTCCAAAACCTTGTTCTCTCCATCCCCAGTCTCTTCCACCAATCGCTACTAGGGTCTTTACATCCACCCCACCTACGTATACCTATCACCAATAACCACCTATTTCATCTACTGCTTACTCTAGATACTTTCCTCAACCTCCATTCCCTCTCATATCCCTTCATCACAATTTTTTATGTGGCACCACCACACACTGGGATGCCATCTATGTTATACCAACCTTATCTACCCCCTCATACCTCAGGGGGTGCCCTGTTGTCACAACCTACCAATGATCTCATCAAAATGATGATGGAAAAAATGCAAACATTAGAAGCCTCTATCTCTAGCTCGCATAACTCTCTAACTTATGAGTAGATCTATAACGAGCCTTTTCACTTTTTTATGCCAATTCGTCCATACCCTACACATTGGGAAATGCCAAAATTCAACCGATTCAACAGCAAAGAAGATCCATAACAACATTTTTGGTCTTTTAAACATGTGTGTTATTTGATCACTCATGATGATGCATTGTTGCTACGAACCTTTCCAATGTCATGATGGGATCCCATTTGATTGGTATAGCTCTCTACCTAGGCATTCCATATTCTCATTTAACTAAGTAGCTCAGGATTTTCTTGACCACTTTTCTATTAACATCATCAAGAAAGTCATTATGACTGACTTGTACGCCACACACCAATATGAAGATGAATCTATCACAGACTTTTTCACTCGATGGCGAAGCGTGATTAACAAACTCGCATTACAATTACCACAGATGGAGTTAATAGATTTATTTACCTTTTAGACACATCTCACCAAATCTCCAAGTCCAAACCTTCCACACCTTTGATGAGGCATTCACTATGGCCCGGAAGCTAGAAATTCATGCCATTAAAGAAAAAAAGATACAATTATGTAACAAAAACACTGCGTTTAAATCCAACGATACCTCTTCTTCTTCCAAATCCCAAAATACTTATTCCAAAACCAAAGGGTTTGCTAATGTGGTCATTTTGAAATCTGACACCTCTTATCCATCTAACCAATCAAAACCTTCTTCTAACCTCTCCCCCATCCAAACCTTTCAGTTTAAGGGGGAGCAACGAAAATATACTCCCATAGGAGAACCCTACTCTATCGTTTTGGAAAAAATCTTAAAATTCAGAGCTATTACCCTTCCACCCATCAAACCACATACCGGTTTTGACCCTTCTCATCCTATGCCTACATCCTACAATGAAAATGATTACTGAAATTACCATCGGTTTCAAGGTCACAGTGATGGTAATTGTATCACTTTCAAAAACATCGTCCAAGAAATGTTAGATAAGGGAGATCTCGTCTTGGACAATCCTAATGCACCGACTAACCAAAACCTTCACATTTTCAGGAAGCCTTTCCCAAATCATCCCCTAACATCCAACTAAACTGATGAATCCTCAGCCAGTGATGGTAATATCTCGTGAGGTTCATGTCATTTTTGACATCCTACCAGCTTCTTCCACACAGTTTCCTCCCACTTCATCTATCGAGGAAATTCTTACATGAAATCCTTCATCCACGGAGGAGTCCCCTTCATTTTCTCCTCTACCCAAGGAGGATTCTACCATACATGCCAATATGATTGTCCCACTCACTTCCCTACCTAATGAGAAACCAACAATACTTGCTCTCCTACCAACTGAAGAGTCTATTTTACCCTCTTCTTTATCAAAAGAAGACCCTATCTCATCAACCTTTCCTCCTCCCCAACATGCAAGAGACCCATCGGCAAAGGTTCTTCTTTCGGTCGGAGATAAATCTCCAACAGCTTTCAAGGATCTTATTGATTTTCTCTTGTCTCTTTTACTAATAGAGTTGAAAACTAATCACTTCCCTGTCTCACAAGCACTGGATTTATTTATAGAAGTCACTATGAAATCAACATTGATTCCTTCCACTGCCACACCATTCTCACGTTTGGCGAACCACTTAGACTATGTTGATCATTTCATGATTTGGGGATGCCTTCAAATGCATGTTTCAACTCAAATGCAGATGTCATCTACTGATACTTCTACCATTTACCCTAAAGTGTTTGAGGTGATAAAATCCATCACACCTAAGGTAGTTATGGTGACATCTTCCACATCACCTTTACCTACACCTGCACCTCTACCATTACTTCGCAACCACTTGTGCCCAAGCCACTTACTCCTTCACCTGTACCCAAATCTACCCCTACCTTAGGGGTCATACCGACACCAAGTCTAGTTCATCCTCCTATTAAAATTGATCTAACTACCACTTCCCAAGTCATCGCCAAGACTACTCCCCCACCTAATAGGAGAACCCAACCTCTCAGATCTCATATGTCAATTTCACCTATTGCTCCTTTGTCACCTTCACCACTACCATCTATACTAGGTCCGCACCCTTCAACCTTGGTCATGCAACCTCCTATTCAAGGAAGGACCAAAATGCATCAGCCCACTTCCTCATCACAACTACCTCTCTCCCGAACTACCTACATGACCCCTGCCTTCATCATTACCTAGGTCCTTTCCACCTCCCATAACAACACCCTTGCCAATGCCCTCATTATTACCTATGCCAATCCCTTCCATATTTCCTCCCACTACCATCTTTACCACACCTCCACTATCGCCTTGGTTAACCCATCCCCTTCCACCATCTGTCTTCCTTCTTCATCACACCCTTCATCTATGCCTTTACCCAAGAAGGCTCAACCCAAGTCCAATACTCCTCTACCTTCCAAAAGGGTAGGGAAGCCTACACTTCCTCCCATAACCAGCCCATTAACTACACCTTTACCCAAGAAGGTGCAACCTAAGACAAAAACCACATTATCTACCAAATGAGAGGTCAAACTTACTCACACGCCCATTCCACCATCCAAAACTACTCTCATTTCACATTGTGATCCATTGACAGATCTTACGCCAACATCCTAGCTAACCTTTTGGAAACCTCTGTCATCACATTACCACCACTTAGACCTTATGACCCATTAAAACCTAAACTAGGAGGGTTTGATGATTCTAAAATTTGTGCCTACTGTTTCACCTGATTCTTAGCATTTCTTAGAAAATGACAAAACAAATAAGGTAATGGGCATAGAAGGAATACCTATTATAAATGGTTGAAGGTTTTTGCACGCGTATTGACTCCTCAATCTAGAGCTGATCATGAGAACTTCCTTTTGGCTGGGAGGAACTACCTGAAAGACAAAACAAGACCACAAAATAGAAGTTAAATGATATATGACAGGGTAAAATCTGCCTATAGCATGTGCTAGTTCTGGGAAGTGTGATACTCCCTGGATGGCTGTCAGTCCACTGTTTAAAACAAATTAATGTAAATAATAGGTAAAGTCCTATTGTAATTAAAATGATTTAGGTTTCTCATTCAAATACAACAAGTGAATCTAATAGTAATAGGCTAAGTTATAATCAGATTTAGAGAGGCAAGATTTCATCACAGAGGGGGACTGGTCAAGGTATGGTTCAGGTATTTTAGGTCAATTTGTAAGATGGTTTAGGTATGTTCAGGTCAGGTATAAAACATGAGACCGATGTCGGGTCTCGGGGTAACCAATCCCAGATTAAGGGTGACCACTCCGGTCAATGAAAATATGACGGGGTCAAAAAGAGGTTCAAGGAGATTTGTCTAGTCGACAAGGAGCTGGATGAAGTACTTGTGAGGTGTAGGTAAGCTATCAGGTCAATGGGTAGATTAAACAGGGTTTTGGTGGGGCTAGGGTGAGTTATAGGTAAGGTGGAAAGGGGTGGTATGAGGTGAAGGCACTATAGGGTAACCGACGCCGGTTAAGGTTAACTAAGGCCGCATCGGGGGAGATTGGGAAGGTCAAAAACTAATTTTGGGCTTCCCCTTGTGATTGCATAAGAGATTGGGTTGGTTGGAGTGAGGTATCCAATTGTTTGACGGAGTTGGTAATGTTTTAGCAGGATGTGGGGGTGTAGGTATGAAAGGTGGTCTATGGATGGATTAGATAACAAAATACATGCAGAAGGAAAGAAATACAAAGTAGAAGGAAGTAAACCAAAAGAATGAAATGCTCTACTTACCTTGAAGCTGATCTGTATGCTTGTGGATGAGTAATGAAGGTGTTGGTATGAGACAGAATGATATGGAGGATCACCAAGTGTTGCAGAACTCTTGCATGGACTGCCTGGGCTCCTTCTTGCTTGGTTCCAATCAAATCTAGGTTGGGATGAGTGTAGGATGGCTACTGGATGAATGTTGGATGTCTGTGTGTGAGAGAATGTTCGTTCTACTTGCTTGAATGTGTGATTGTTCATTCAGAATGTGCCAACCTCGAGAATGAGGTAGGAAGAGGGATTAATGGTAACCGATGACGGTTACGGGCTGACCAGCATCCGTTAAGGTGGGCTTCCTAGGCATGCTAAAAATAGGATATCATGGCTATAATGGCTTCCAGATCTCACTATTCATCCAGACAGGAGTGGGGTTACCATTATGTCGTAAGAATGAGGTGTAGGCATTCAATTTTAGGGTGTTAGTTAGGTTTTAGTTGGTTATGGAAACCTGCTAATAATAGGCTTAGGGTGAGGTGGCTAGGTGAGGTGGAGGGGTGGGTATTAAGTTAATTAAGATAATTAAATAATAGTTATAATGAGGATAAAGGATTAATTTAATTAATATAATTAAATTAATATTAGTGTGGGGTGAAAGGGGCCATGGTTAGGTGAATTAGTTTGAGTCGATTAATTAACAAGGGGCTAAGGGGAGCGTGACCTGATTTTGATGTCTACATTTTGCCCCTTTTTGTTGTGTGGCTTGTATTGGTAAGCGACGCGACAAAATAAGATGTGGTTGCCCCATGTGTGGGTGAAGGTGATCCCCCTCAAACTAGGAACGGATGAGGTGACAGAGCGAATCGGTGAGTGGTTTGATAAAAGTGGATGTGAAGAAGAATGGTGAAAAATGGGGTAATGGGGTAAAGGTCAAAGCGGGAAAATACATAAATGGGTTAGGGTTAAAGGTAGTGGCAGTCAAACACACGCACACGTATAAACTACGACACGGTACAAGGTTGAAGAGCTTACAAACTCTACATCATCTAAGGTCGATAGGGATATCCAAACAAGGTTGAAGTGATTCTGGTATCCAGGTATAGGATAGGGTCAGGAAACACAACGTGGGTCAGGTGTAGGAATGTTTAGGTATGTTCCGGTACACCAAGGTTGGGTTAGGATATACATCACGGCAATAGGCAAAGTAAGGTCACGAGGTCAAACAACACGGGTAATGGTGTCGCAAGGTATAGCGAGCACATTGGTTCAAAGGTCACAAACAAGTTTTCAATCGGGTATATAGGTCACAACGCATGGGTAAGGCCGAGGTATGGTTAAAATAATGAGGCCCCAAATGATGATGAGGTGATGTTGAAAAGGTTGAGGGCAAGAGGAGAAGGTAAAGTGTTCAAGTAAGGTGCGGGGAGGTTGAAAGGTAGTTGGGCAAGAAAATTAGGTATAAATGCAAGGAAGAGGGTTATGTAAGGTAACCGACGTTAGTTGGTTGTAACCTATGTCGGGCCATGGAACCGACGGCGGTCGGGTTAGGAACCCACCATCATCGGTCAAGGGGAAACCGTCACCGGTCAAGTTGGGCATGGTATAAAAAGTGAAAAACCCGTGTGTTTATAATTCATTTGTTATTTACAAAAGAGAGAAAATGACAAGAGAGGAGGAAAGAGAAAGAAGAGAAATGAGTACTTCAGAGAGCTGAGTTGGCGAGCCACGTAGGTGGTGATTGGTGATTGAGAGGTGGGGCCATGAGATCGGAGCGAGGTTATGATTGGTTGGAGATTCGGCGTGCATTCACTGATGATGGAGGTAGGAGAGGGATCGGGAGGACCAACACAGAGGCTTGAGGTGCCACCATGACGAAGGCGGTAGGATGAGGTAGATCCTAACCCTAAACCCTAAACACTAAACCCTTACTATTGTTTTGTTTTGTAAGTGTTGCTTACATAATCTCGAAAAAAAGGGACCTCAGCCGATGTAGTTCTCCCTTAAGCTAGGGAAGAATATGAGAAGGTAGAAGAATAGGTTGGTAGGTTGTAGGTATGTTGGGTTCTAGGTCAAGGGTATGATTAGGTTAAGGTCATTTAGGTTTGGGTGAATTAAAGGAAAATAGGTATGATTTGAGGTCAATTTTGGTGAAAAGAAGAAAATTTCCCAAAAGATAAGCGTCGAGGGTCTAGTCCTATATAAGATAATCAAAAATTAATGAAGAAGTGAAAAGATAAGAGGAGGCAAATGAGCCACATGATCAAGCAAGGATCATAACAGTGAACCATAGCTTAGATAGGTTGGTGAACGTAAGACCCTAAAGACTTTGCATGATTGATTATTCTACAGTGAAGAATGGTCACAAGATCACCAAATGTCATAGTTTCAGCAAGTCCCTTGAGGTAGAATGAAAAGGAGAGACAAAGAAGGAGGAGATGAAGGTGATTAGGTCACATGGTAGGATGTAGAATTCCTTTGGGCAAGAGGTCCAAGAGCATAATAGGCAATTCCATAACGAAATTTTTTTCTTTTTATTTTGACTTTGACTTTTTTTGTGTATAGACTGATCGATCCGGGAAGTCTATACGGGATGAATATATGTCTCCTTGAGGTCTTCACAAAGCTGATCGATACGGGAAGCTTCTGAATATTTTTATTTTGAGAGAATAGTCCTCTTTGTAGGATGGACTATAGATATTGTTGTGAGATGTTTATAGTTGTCCTTCGAGGGAACAGTCTATTTATAGTGGTAATTTAGAATGAAAGATGTCCTTTTGAGGGAGTCATCTTTGTATTGGAAGTTTGACTCAAGGAGCTGATCCCTTTTATTTTTGAAATTATTTTGGGCTTTTAAGTCATGGACAAGACTATAGTGAAGCATTTGGTTCTTATTTAGAAGGCAAGGGTAAACGACCATGGGATCTCATCTGAAAGAAGACAAAAAGTATCCATGAGAATCATGCCATGTGCAGAGCCGTGGTACACATGTTTAAGATAAGGCAAAAAGGTGACGGATAATCATTAGAGATGAAGTGTGGAAAAGAGAAGGGTAAATGGCACTCAAGGACAAGCATGAAATAGATAATAGTGATGTAGACTAGAAGTCAACAAAGTAGAATGGTCAAGATGCAAGGCATTGAGGGGCTCAAGTTCGGCTTACCATCAAGTGAAGACAAGCGATAAGCACCTGATCCATAGTTATGGGTCACGATGTATGGTCCAAGCCAATTAGGAGCAAACTTGCCCCGTTTGCTTTTCTCTACTTTGGTTACGTGTTGATTTTCTTTGAGGATGAGATCACTAACCTTGAAGGTTCATTCATGGACATGTTTTTCATAGGCACATTTGATGCATTATTTATAGACTTGGAGGTGGTCGAGAGCATTAAGATGACGTTAGTCCAATAACTCAAGTTGGGCTAAATGGTCTTGGTAAAACTCATCATCATTGAGCATGTCTTGAAGGGAGATACAAAGAGATGGGATCTAGACTTCAAGAGGAAAACAACCTCTATACCATAGACCAAAGAAAAGGAGTGGTAAATAAAGGGAAGTTCGAATACTAGTGCGGTATGCCCATAGGGTGAAAGGAATGTGTGTATGTCAATCCTTCCCAGTATCGTTAACCACTTTCATGAGAATTTTGTTCAAGGTTTTATTGGTGGATTCAGCTTGGCCATTGGTTTGTGGGTAATATGGTGAAGAGAAACTTAGCTGAATACCGAAGGCATCACAAAGTTTCTGTAAGGTTTTGTTTTTGAATTGTTTTCCATTATCAGTGATGAGGCGGTGGGGAACACCAAAGTGGAAAATAATGTGATGATTGATGAACTCACATATTTTCTTAGCTTTCATGGAGATGAGGGGTATGGCTTCAACCCATTTGGTGTAGTATTCGGCCGTGGTGATGATCCATTGATGTCTTTGGGAAGAGTGGGAATTGATCTCTTTGACAAGATCCAAACCCCATTGAGAGAATGGCCAAAGGTCACAAGTGACATGTAAGGCATGACTAGGTGTGTGATGAAGATTGGCATGTTGTTGGCATTTTACACAACACTTAACATAGTCGTAATAATCATGGTTGAGCATCAACTAATAGTAGCCTAGGCGAAGAATGTGTTTAAGCAATAAGCAAGGCCATCGAAGTGACCTCCACATATGCCATCATGAACTTCTTTAATGGTATAGGGAATTTCAGAGTTGGTAAGGCATCGTAGGAGAATACCTTCAAAGTTGCGCTTATAGAGGAGGCCACCCATGACAACATAACGAGAGGCCCATTTGAGAAAGGCTCGTTATCCATTACATGTGAGGTTAGGAGGTACTATAGAAAGGGAAAGGTAGTCTGCAAGCTACTTATACCAAAGGTCTTGTGTGTTTAGTGAGGTGGTTCGGACGAGGTTAACACAGCAAGGTGCATAAGAAGGTCTCTGTAGGCATTTCACGGTGACAAAAATGTCTGAATCTGGCAGGTGAAGCAGGTATCTAGGAAGCGAGGCAGGCCATGGTGTCCACAAATTTATTGGTGGATCGTGAAATAGTTTGAAGTTTATAGCGGTCAAAGGTAGTCAAAAGTATGCCCACGTAACGTTTATACTCATGAAGCATTTCATTACGATGCTAATATACACCATTGACTTGGTTCACTACCTATTGAGAATCACCAAATATATTAATGGACTTAACATCTAAGGCATAAGCTGTGAGGAGACCCAATACGAGCACTTCGTATTCGGTGATATTGTTAGTGCACTCGAAGTTGAGTTTGAATGATAAAGGCATGGGTTCACCATCAAGAGGAATAAGGATAACACCTGCACCACCCCCACGCTGACATTTGGAACCATCGAAGAATAAGGTCATCTGGTAAGGGTCATCATCCAAAGAGAGGGTAACAATGGATTCATCAAGGAAATCAAAGTTTGAAGATTGATTCCTAAAAGAGCACATCGCTGAGCTAGTCAAGTAATGACCTAGCCCTTGATAGATTTCTGATGAATGAATTTGAGGTCTAAATCAGCTAGAAGCATGAGCCAATGTGCAACACATTGATTTTGATAAGGCTTGGCATACATGAAGTGTAAGGGGTCAGTGTTGGTCACAACATAGGTTTTGTGGTTGAGTAGGTAATGGCGAAGTTTGGTGGAAACAAAAACTAAGGCTAAGAAAAGTTTTTCAGGATGAGTGTATCGGGTCTCATAGTCTAGAAGAGTATGACTTATGTAATAAACCACCTATTCCCTATGTTGTTCATCATGATGAGTGAGCATGGCCCCTAAAGAGTGATCGGTAGTAGAGATGTATAGGTAGAAGGGTTGGTCGTCTTTAGGTGGAATGAGTACGGGTGGTTGGAGAAGGTATTGTTTTAAGGCCTCAAAAGATTTGTGGCATTCATCATCCCATTTGAAGGAGACATCCTTTTTAAGGAGGTGATGAAATGGTTGAAAATAGTCGGATAGTTGGGAAATAAATCGGTGGATAGATTGCAACTTGCCTTGCAAACTATGAAGTTGGTGAAGGTTAGTGGGTGGAGGAATTTTGAGAATGGCCTTGACTTTAGTAGGGTCAACCTCTATACCACGTAAGGAAACGATAAATCCTAGGAGCTTTCCCGAGAGAACCACGAAGACATTCTTAGGTTGAAGGTGAACATAATACTTGATAAGGCCAAAAGGCATGACTTGATAATAAGGTGATCGAAGATTTTTTTCAAGACTCGTAAGATGTTCGGATCGATGTTTAGATTTTACGAGGAGATCATCTATGTAATCTTCCAATATGTGGTGCATGATGTTGTGGAAAATTTAAGTCATAGCCCGCTAATACATGGCACCAAGAGTGTTTTTAAGGCCAAAAGGCATGACTCGATAGCAAAAGGTCCCCCAAGGTGTGATGAATGTGGTTTTGTTTTGATCTTTAGGGGTGAGCAAGATTTGGTTATAACCAGAGAAGCCATCCATAAGTGATAGTATCTCATGGCCAGAGGTAAGATCAACTTGTTGATCAATACCACGAAGAGGAAAGTCATCTTTTGGGCAAAGCTAGGTTGAGGTCATAGAATTCCATACAAATACAAAGTCCCCTAATTACCTTAGTGATAGGGACGATGTTAGAAATCCATTGGGGATAATCAATAGGTAGGATGAAAGAAACAGAAAGAAGGCGTTGAAGTTCTTCTTTGACCAGAAGAGCAATGCGAGGGTGCATTTTCATCAACTTTGTTTTACGGTTTTGCATTGGGAATGGTTACGATATTATGCACCACTATGGTGGGATCAATACCAGACATATTAGTATAGGACCAAGCGAAAGCATGGTTGTGATTTTTAAGAAAAGAAGTGATGGCTTCTTGTTTAACAACATCTAGGGATTGGCCAATCTCTAGAATGTGGGGTTCGTCCTGAGTGTGGATGTTGACTTCGATAGTCGATTCATTCAACATTTTATTACGTCTCAAAAGGTAACAACCGTGAATGTAAGAGTCTTCGAACCAAGATAGATGAGTATAGACTCATCATCCTGACATTGAACGACACTAATAGAAGGAGTATCGTCCTCGAACATGTCAGGATACAGGAAGGAAGAGAAGAGGGAGCCTCGCCATCACGTTGATAAGTCAAAGGTCCCAAGGAAATTTTATTTATGAAAAACAAAGTTAGAGGGATAGATTCGGGATCCATCGACTCTGTTGGTGAAGGTGGTGAAGGTGGAGCAGTGAAGAAGGGGGAGAGGAGTCAACATCTTCAATGAGTTCAATGTGGGCCTTCTTGGTAGGTAGTTTGGTAAAACTAATTCTGCTATGATCATTGTGTTTGCAGGTGGTACATGAAATAACAGTGTGATGACCTTGCTCATAGAAGCCAAATCCAAAACCCTTCCATGCACATCGGTGGAGGAAAGTGTGGGCGAAGCGGTGGTTGGTAAGCGACTAAAGGTCAGCCGAAAAGGGTCAGGTTTGTGGAGGTGGTTCGGTGCATATGTGGAAGTATCAAGTCCCCCATAGGTGAGATGGATGTGAAAGGTGGGGAGGACCATAGAGGAGACACTCACCTATGTGGTGATCATAGTGAGGATTTTGGTGAAGGTTACTATACTCTTGTGGAGTAAGAAATGTATTGACATTGTATAGGTGATACTCCCCATAGTGAGGCATTGAAAAACACCTTCCAAGGGATGGTCGATATGTTAGTAGCAGGAATGGAGAAAGTGTTAGAGGTTAGATTGGAAGAGGTAGAGGTTGGTTGGGAATCAAATGGTTGATCGTGGAAGCTACAAGAGCGGTGGTAGGAATAGAAGAGTTAGGTGAGGGTGAAGTAACAATGACATTTCTAGATGGGGTCGTGGGTGAAGAAGAAGTGGTCAGGGAGGTAAACGCCTTAATGGGTACAAGAACGTCATTAGGTTGGTAAAGCATGTTACAAGTTTTGAAAGGTGAAGGTTCAGCAGGAATGGTATAGGTACGTCCTTCATGTTCAAACTTCACACAACAATGTAAAGTGGAAGGAACACAGCCCATGACACAAATCCATGGTCTCGCTAAGCAATATTTTGTATTGAAACTCCCCTTCCAAGATGTAAAATAACTCTAGAACAATGACGGGGACCCACACGAACATGGAGGATGACAGTGTCAAGTGTAGAAGTGATAGCGTCATTAAATGAACGTAACATGACAAGATGTTTATGCATGTAATTGTCGGGTATGCGCATTTGGTCGAATGTGTGAGAAGAGATGATGTTAATGCTAGTGCCCCCATCGATCATAACACATCATACACGTATATTATTGATATGGACGGAGATGAAAAGAGTAAGATCTGGGTCATCGGTTTGGTGTGGTGCAATCTCTTCATCTGAGAAACTGAGGGCGGCAACTTGGTGAGTAGGTGGAGGTGTAGCAGGTAGGTGGTAATTTGGTGAGAGAGGCGACATGATGAGGTGTGATAATGGAGGCTACGGGTGTGGGATCATTGGGTAAAACCTCAATAGATTGAAGGACCTCCATGAGGGCTTGACGATGTGACTCTGAGGTTTGGATGAGATTGTATAGGGACATTTTGAGAGAGGATTGGTGTAATTGTTTGAGCATTGTGCGGTGTGTGACCCCATCGGAAATAGGATATGTGGGACCATGGATAGTGACTTTAGGTGTGGGTACAATTGGTATGTTGGGTACGTGGTTAGTTGGTGGGTCGGTTACCTTGTCTTTCCCTTTATCTTTCTGAGTGCGGGTGGAACCATGAACCATGTTGATTTGAGGCAAAGAGGTAGATGGAGAAGGCTTGCCATGAAAGGTATAATGATAAGAAGGACAAAAACCAAGATGGGGATAAGAGCCTTCTGAGATGAGTTGGGCACACCGGCATTTAGGAGGGGGCTTAGTGATCTCTCTGATATGGACCATGTTAATTTCAAATTTTGGGGTGGATAGGAAGGTTGTGAGGGTAAAGATGGGGTTGTGGTATAGGTGTAGGAGGAAGATGTGGGGAAACTAGTGGAGGTGAAATAGGTTCATCGTCAAGGAGGTCATCATCATCAAAATTTGGGTCAGAAGGACATAATTGGATGAAGGCTGCCTTTAAACCCTTACAGTTTTTGACATCATGTCCTGGTACATGATGGTAAGCACAAATTTTAGTATCGTCAAACCCTTCTGGTTTAGGTTTGAGAGGGTCATAAGGTCTAAGAGGTGGTAGTGTGATAGCAGAGATTTCTAGGAGGTTAGCAAGGATAGTGGCGTATGATCCTACCAGTGGATCACAATGTGAAGTAAATGTGGGTTTGGATGGAAGAATGGGTAGTTGTGGTGGTAGTTGAGGTGACACAGTCTTAGGTTTGGGTTGCACTTTCTTAGGTGGAGGTGTGGTGGTGGAAAAACAACAGAAGGAGTAGTAGGTTTAACCACTTCTTTGGATACTAATGGGTTTTTTAATTTTTGTTGTCTTTTCTTAGGTAGAGGTGTAGATGGAGCACGTGATGTGGATGGAAAGGTAGATGGTGGGAGAGGATGAGTGACCCATGGGGATAATTGAGGTGTAGTGGTAGGTGTTGGTTGAGGTCGGGAAGGAGGTACAGGTAGAGGGGAGGAAAATGTCATAGGTAGTGAAGGAGGTATAGAAGGTAACGGTGGTATAGGAGGTAAAGAGGTTATAGGTGGTGATGAGGGATGTGAATTTCACTTAGGCATAGCTGCGGGCTATGGTAAAGGAGTTGGGAGAGGTTTAGGTTTATGATTGGAAGGTAGTTGTTTGGTTAGGGTTGAGGGGTGAGGTCCTAGGATGGATGGCAAAGGTGAAGATGACAAAGGCGTGATAGGTGAGGGTGGTGTACATGGCTTAGAAGGCTGGGTTTTTTGTTTAGGTTTGGGGATAGGTTCAATGGGTATTCGGAAGATGTGGCCAAGTCTAGCTTGACAGGAGGATGGGTAGGGTTTGATGTCGGTGTGACCCCTAGGGTGCTAGCGGGTTTAGATACAATAGATGATGTTGGAACACGTCGGCTAGCAAGTAGAGGGTCGGGTGTAGATGAGGATGATGCAACAGAAGATGTATCAAGAGTTATGGTCATGTGTGGTTTGGGTGGTTGAAACACCTTCGTAGATAGTAGAAGTATCGGTGAGGATGATTACATTTGGGTCGAGACCAAGTAAAAGATGTCCCCAAAGTGAGGCCCTATCAACATAATCCAGGTGATCGGCCAAACATGAAAATGGTACTGCGGTAGATGAGGTAGATGTGGATCGAGTGGCGATTCCCATGAAATGTGTCTGAGATACAAGGAAATCACTAGCTTCGCCTCTGTGGGTAAGAGAGCCAAAAGTAGGTCAGCAGGATCTTGGGTGGTAGATGGAGAATGGTCACCTAGTGGTAATGACATTTCTATTGGATCCTGAATAGGTGAGGGAGATGATGGGTGCTCCTCATGGGTGGAGGAGGTACAATTGGTGATGGCTCACTAGGTGGAGAAGCTAAAGGTGAAATGGTCTCAGTGCTAACAAGAGGCTCCTCTGCAAGTGCAAGAGGAGATGAAGGGCATTCCTCTATGGGTGGAGGAATAGATGAAGTAGGTTCCTGTGTAGGTAGAGGACTTCAGGCTAGGATTTCCTCGATGGAGGAAAAGAGATAAATGAGAAGCAACTGGTATGTCAGTGAAAATAGCATGGACCTCACGTGTATTACTATCATTATTTGAGGCATCACCAGTTTGGTCAGTAGATGGGGAATGATTAGGAAATGGTTTCTTGAAAATGTGGAGGTTTTGGTTGGCAGGTGCATTCAGGTTATCTAGGACTAACTCGCCACTCTCGAGCATTCCTTGAACAATGTTTTTGAAAGTGATACAATTGTTATCACTGTGACCATTTACATGATGATAGTTCAGAAGTCATTTTATTTGTACCACGCAGGTATGGGGTGAGAGGAATCAAAACCAATGTGTGGTTTTATAGGAGGAAGGGTGATAGCACCATATTTAATAAGATTTCATAAAATGGATGAATATGGCTCTCCAATTGGGGTGTATTTTCTTTGTTCATGTTTGAATTGAAAAGTCTAGACTAAGGAAAGACTGAATGATGGTTTAGCATGATTGGATGGATGGGCAGGGTCATCCTTAAGTACCACCACGTTGGCAGTTCCCTTAGCTTTGGAGTAGCTCATGTCTGAGGTTTCAAGGAAGAAGAAGTATCATTTGACTTGAATGAAGTGTTCTTGTTTCGTAATTGGATTTTCTTTTCTTCGATGGTGTGAATCTCTAGTTTTCATGCCATAGTGAATGCTTCATCGAATGTTCGGAAATTCTACACCTGTAAGGTCGGTGAAATATGTCTAGCACAAGCCCATGTGAAGAGCTCTATGAGTTTGGTTTGTGGTAATTAGAAAGTGATTTGATTGATTAGGCTACGCCAATGAGCGATAAAAATCTGCGATAGATTCATCATCATATTGACATGTAGAGTAGAGGTTAGTCATGGTAACCTTCTTAACGACGTTAATCGAGAAGTGATCCAAGAAGGCTTGGGCTATTTGATTGAATGAGAAGATGGAATGTCTAGGTAATCCACTATACCAGTCCAATGCAGGGCCGGTTAGGGACATGGGAAAGGTTTGCAAGCAAAGCGTCATCATGGGCAATAAGATAGCACCCATGTTTGAAAGACCGCAAATGTTGTTGCGGGTCCTCTTTACTATTGAAGCGGTTAAATTTTGGCATCTCCCAATGTATGGGATATGGATGAATGGGAATGGATGGGTGAATGGGCTCATTACAAATTTCATCGTAGGTGAGAGAATTGTGCAAGCTAGAAACCGATGCTTCTAGTGTCTGCATCTTGTCCATCATTAGCTTGATGAAGTCATTGTTAGGTTGTGAAGATTGGGTACCTCTGTAGTGAAAGGAGGTTGTTGTTAACATATGAAGAGTACGACATTCCAGTGTATGGTGTTGTCGAATAAGGAGGTGGGAATTGAGGGATAGACACAGGGGGTATATACCCTGACTGAATGACAGATGAAACAGGAGGGGGCTGGTAGTAGGTATATGAAGGTGGGACGGTCGTAGTGACTCTAGTAGAGATAGGAGGTAGAGATTATGGAATGGAGAGGATGATGTTTTCATAGGGGTAGTGGTCACCGACAGCGGGGGTGGTTGTGCTGCGACTAGTATGTATCGATAACAACAGTGCGATGAGGCTATGTTCTGGGTGGTCGACGAAGGTACGGTGGAGACTGCAAGGGGCAACATATTTGGTATATATGGTGGTCAAAGCTGGTAAGGGGCCTATCCACGAAAACGACCGGGATAAGATAGGTGAGGGCAACGTGGAACTAGAAGGAGTTGACATAGAAGTGGACATAAGGGCTAGAGGTAGGGATACGGGCATGTCGTATATCAATTGACCTGAGGCATCTCGAGTGGATGAATGGGTGAGGTATAATTGTAAGGTAGTTGGGTTCTAATCAAGGAGTCGTGCAAACTCGTATCACCTATGGGAATAGTGATAGGTTGATTGGGATCCATGGGTGATGAAATGGAAGGTGGTGAAGGGCTAGGTGGGAGTGGTTGATGACTAGCGTGGAATACAAGAGTGCTTGCCTGACTATGGGTCAACACCATGTGGACAAGAACTGATCTGGTAAGACTATATTCTATTTTGAATGACACAGAATCACAACAGAAGTTGGAAAATAGGTAGTGGTAAGTGAATTAGGTCAATAGGTGAGTCAGAAAACAACATAGGTGACCAATACCGGTTAGGGTAAACCGATGTCGGTTAGGGTAAACCAATTTCGCCATCAGTGTGAGAAAAGAACAATCATTTGAATGACGTTAGAAACCGATAAATTCCAGATAGATGAGATGTAGGGTGGATGTTTGTCAGAACTAGGAAGATATAGAAAGTGACAAGCACTTTTAACAACACAGAAGATGAAATAGGTGTTCATTTGGGCAGGTTATCCAAAAAGACTACAAACCGACGTCATTTGGGTTAAACCGATGCCAGTTAGAGAAACCAATGCCGGTTAGAGGGTAACCAACGACGGTCATTGGACTGACACCGGTTACTATGAAATTGAAACAGAGATGAAGAAAAATGGTTGTGATTTAAAATCTGGTGTAGAATCAAACCCAGAAGTCTGAGAATGATGTAGATAAGGTCCAGGCACACTCAGCTGAAGTCAGAATACACCGACTATGATGAGGAGTGTGCAAGGAGAAATGAAAAGATGAAGAACGTAAATCTCACACCTCAAAATGAAAATCAAATAGAAACACTAAGAAATATACGATCCTAGAGTGCCTATTCTATTACGTTTGTTT
The DNA here is from genome assembly GCA_018340775.1 of Taxus wallichiana var. yunnanensis. Classification (NCBI taxonomy): domain Eukaryota; kingdom Viridiplantae; phylum Streptophyta; class Pinopsida; order Cupressales; family Taxaceae; genus Taxus; species Taxus wallichiana. The sequence goes on from CM031238.1 coordinate 749,819,338, forward strand.
AGCTTATGTTATTTTTAGGACTGACTATATGAACGAGAACAATAGAATTTTTTTGGTGAGGAAGGCTTCCTACGAAGAAGGAGATCTAAAGGGTGAGGTTTCAGGAATGTTATGGTGGGGGGGCCATCCTCTGATGGGGTACTCAATAGAAGCAATGAGCTAGGGAGTACCTAACGGTCCTCTTATCAGTGTGATCATTGGCAAGCTTTCCCAGAAGGAAATTGTTTCAGAAAGATGTGTTAATTAAAAAATTTGTGCAGTTTGGATAAGACTCAGAAGAAGAGAGAAAGTTCTTTCTACGGTTCATTTGTCAACCATCATCTAGGCATGACTTCCAGCATATAGGTTGCCCTCAATTAATGTGCACTAATGTAAGAAAGCAGAATGAAATGTGGTTAATTTTAAGCCCAAATCGAAAATGTGATATTCGATGACACAAAGTGGTGAACAAGAAGAGGGATGCTCTTTCACTAAAATGTAGAAAGTGAGAAGAAGGGATTCTTTTTAAGTACACCAAAAGAAATATGTCCTTTAGAGAAAATAGAAAGAAAAGAAGATTACCAAAGAGAAAAGTTTAATGTGTATGCTTTTTGAAGGGAAACAAACACACAACTTTTCCTAGGAATGAAGAAAATGCAAGGAACCCCGAATGGGTCCCACCGGGCGTGCCAAAATGTTTCACCTGATTCTTAGCATTTCTTAGAAAATGACAAAATAGATAAGGTAATGGGCGTAGGAGGAATACCTGTTATAAATGGTTGAAAGTTGTTGCACGCGTACTAACTCCTCGATCCAGAGCTGATCGTGAGAACTTCCTTTTGGCTAGGAGGAACTACCTGAAAGATAAAAGCAAGACCACAAAATAGAAGTTAAATGATATATGATAGTGGACTTCCTAGCATGTGCTAGTTCCAGGAAGTGTGATACTCTTTGATGGCTATCACCCATTGCTTTAAAACAAATTAATGTAAATAACAAATAAAGTCCTATTGTAATTAAATGATTTAGGTATCTCATTCAAATACAACAAGTGAATCTAATAGTAACAGGCTAAGTTATAATCAGATTCAGAGAGGCAAGATGTCTGTCATAGGGCAGGGACTGGTCAAGGTATGGTTCTGGGTAGTTTGGGTCAATTTGTAAGATGGTTGTTAGGTCTGTTCTAGGTCAAGGTATAAAACACAGAGACCGATGTCGGTTTGAGGGTAACCGATGTCGGTTAAGGGTGATTGATGCTAGTCACTAACAAGATAATAGGAGTCAAAAAAAGAGGTCTCAAGGAGATTTTTCTAGTCATAAGGAGCCGGATGAAGTACTTGTGAGGTTTCGTAAGCTATCGTGTCAATGGGTAGATTAAACAAGGTTTTGGTGGGGCTAGGGTGAGTTATAGGCAAGTTGGAAAGGGGTGGTATGAGGTGAAGGCACTGTAGGGTAACCGACGCCAATTAAGGTTAACTAAGGTCAAGCTTATCGGGGGAGATTGGGAAGGTCACAAAACTAATTTTGGGCTTCCTCTTGTGATTGCACAAGAGACTGGGTTGGTTGGAGTGAGGTATCTGGTTGTTTGGACGGGAGTTGGTAAGGTTTTAGCAGGGATGTGGGGGTGTAGGTATGAAAGGTGGTCTATGGATGGATTAGATAACAAAATACATGCAGAAGGAAAGAAATACAAAGCGTAATGAAGTAAACTAGAAGAATGAAATGATATACTTACCTGAAGCTGGTCCGATGCCCGTGGATGAGGAATGAAGGTGTTGGTATGAGACTGAATGATATGGAGGATCACCAAGTGTTGTAGAGCTCTTGCATGGACTACCTGGGCTCTTTCTTGCTTGTTCAATCAAATCTGGGCTGGGATGAGTGCAAGAGGGATGATGGATGAATGTTAGATGTCCGTGTGTGAGAGAATGTTTGTTATGCTTGCTTGCATGCGTGATTGTTTGTTCACAATGTGCCAACCTTGAGAATGAGGTAGAAGAGGGATTAATGGTAACCGACTTTGGTTACGAGCTTACCGGCACGGCTTTAGGGGTAATGGCACGGTTAAGGCGAGCTTCCCTAGGCATGCTAAAAATAGGAGATCATGGCTATAACGGCTGCCAAATCTCACTATTCATCCGGACAAGAGCCGGGGTTATTGTTGTTCGCGAGAATGAGGTGTAGGCATTCAATTTTAGGGTGTTAGTTAGGTTTTAGTTGGTTATGGAAACCTGCTAATAATAGGCTTAGGGTGAGGTGGCTAGGTGAGGTGGCCATGTGAGGTGGAGGGGTGGGTATTAAGTTAATTAAGATAATTAAATGATAGTTATAATGATGATAAAGGATTAATTTAATTAATATAATTAAATTAATATTAGTGTGAGGTGAAAGGGGGCCATGGTTAGGTGAATTAGTTTGAGTCAATTAATTAACAAGGGGCTAAGGGGAGTGTGACCTGATTTTGATGTCTACACCTACCATCGTATGCCAAGACATGATGTTGAAAACTGTAAGGCTCTTAAGACTGTTCTTCTTCACTTGTGTCCTCTTGAAGAAAACTTTGACAATGACGATCTTTTAGATGAGGACCCCATTCCACCTTCACCTATCTCCACACAACCTCATTTCACACCTATTTAAGCAATCTCCATCTCCACCTCCACAACCCTTTTACCCTCCTCCTAATTTGAGATCAACATGGTCCACATTAGTGAACTAGCCAAAACCCCACCAAAATGCCAGTGTGCCCAAATTCTTTCACAAGAGCTTGTTCCTTCACCATTCTATTTCCCTTCATGTCATTACACCTTCCATGACACACCTTCTCCCTCTCCCTCTCTTCCTCGATTAACATGATTCAAGTTTCCACAGTGCACAAAAGGACAAAGGAAAAGAGAAGATAGATAAACCATCCATCGCACCTCTACCTAATGTTCCATTAGCCCCTGCGCCCAAAATCATAATCCGTGGACCGACATTTCCTATGTTAGATAGAATGGCTCACCACACCATGCTCAAACAACTTCACCAATCACCTCTGAAAAATTCCCTGTATGACCTTATCCAAACCTCTGAGTCCCATTATCAAGCCCTCATTGAGATCCTACAATCTATTGAGGTTCTACCTAATGACCCTACACCTGTTACCTCCATCATCACCCCTCACCACGTGGCTTCTCTCACCACTTCACCTCCTCCATCTACCCATCTACTACTCACCAAGTGGTCACTCTCAGTTTCTCAGATGATGAGATTGTACCCCTCTAATCGGATGATCCAGACCCTACCCTGTTCATCTCCGTGTATATTGAGAATACACGTGTCCGTCATGTTATGATTGATGGGGTGCTAGTATCAACATCATTTCTTCCCATGCATATCAATAGATATGCATACCCTCCAATTGTATGCACCATAACCCGTTATGCTACATTCATTTAACGATGCCATAACTTCCACCCTCAAAACTATCATTCTCCACATCTGTGTGGGCCCCCATACTATTCCTAAATTATTCTATGTATTGGAGGGGGAATTATAATATAATTTTTGCTTGGCCGACCTTGGATTTGCACCATGGGTTGTGTTCCTTCCACCTTACATCGATGTCTAAAATTTGAACATGAAGGGCACAACTACACCATTCTAGTCGATCCTTCACCGTTTAAAACCTGTAACATGCTCTACCAACCTAATGATGTCCTTATACCAGTTAAGGCCCTTATCACAGACACCGTTGTCCCATCCACCATCCACCGATGCCGCTTCTTCACCGCTACCTCATCCATCCCTTCTACCACTACATCTCCCACAATCACCCCCACTATGCCTATGCCATGCAGGCTTCTACCATGGGTCCATCAACCAATCCCTCTCTGGCACTAACAATGGATGTTTCTCCTTCCCATGCTTTAGGTGATTCTTCTATCCCCACCACCCAAATTCCAACTTCGGATCCCTTAGTAGACATTTTCCAACACCTTACTTTGGGGGAATATCACCTCTATAACATAAACAATTTCCTTACTCCTCAAGAGTATGGAAGCCTCCATCGACACCCACATTACAACCAATGAGTAGGTGAGGCCTTTCATACGGTCCTCGCCTCATCTTCGTACTAATTTTACATATGGGGGACTCGATGCTTCTTCACATATGCCTAAAACAACTACCCAAACTCACCCATTTTCATCCAATTTTCGGTACCTAACTAATCATCTTTTGCCTACACATTCTCCATCAATTTCCATGGAAAGGTTTTGGGTTTGGTCTCTATGAACAAGGGTGTCACACATGTCATTTCTTGCACTACCCATAAATACAAAGATCATCATGGTCTTGGATTTTTGGAAGATTCCTCTTCTAAGAAAGGCTCATGTCATCCTCATAGAGGAAGAGACACCTTCTCCACCTCATTTACCTATGCCACCAACTTCACCTACAGAGTCTATGGATCTAAAATCCATTCCTCCAAACTTTTTTTTTTCATAAACACTATTTCCTTGGGACCTTTGACCTATCAACGCGATGACAGGCTCCCACTTCTATTCCCTTCCTCTATCCTGACCTGATCGATGACGATACTCCTTCTATAAACATCATTCAATGTCAGGATGATGATTCCATTCTCACTTATTTAGGTGTGAAGGACTCTTACATCCACCAATCATTACCTTCTAAGATGACAAACCATGTTGAATGAATCAACCATAGAGATCAACATTCACACTCAGGATGACCCTCACATTCTAAAGATAGGCCAATCTTTAGATTCCACTAAGCAGGAAGCTTTTACTTCTTTCCTCCAAGACTATAGCAATGCTTTTTCTTGGTCTTATGCCGATATGCCCAGTATTGACCCAAATATTGTGGTTCACAATATCATAACTATTCCTTGCCAAACCCATAAAATAGAAATTGTGAAAAATGCATCCACGCATTTCCTTCTTGTAAAAGAAGAACTCCAATGCCTCCTCTCTATGTTTCTTTTATTCTACCCATTGATTATCCCCAATGGATTTCCAACATTGTTCCTATCACTAAAGTGACAGGGGGACTCCGCATATGCATGGATTTCTGTGACCTCAACCTAGCTTGCCCTAAAGATGATTTTCCTCTACCAGCATTGACCAACTCATTGATCTCACCATGGTCATGAGATGCTATCACTCATGGATGGTTTCTTGGGTTATAACCAAATATTACTTGCACCAGAAGATCAACACAAAAATACCTTTATCACCCCTTGGGGGACCTTTTTTATATCGTTATGCCTTTCGGCCTTAAGAATGTTGGTGCTACCTACCAATGGGATATGACCTATATCTTCCATGACATTATGCATAACATATTGAAGATTACTAGATGAATTCTTCTACTAAATCTAAATGTCGGGTTGACCATCTCACGGTCCTTAAAGTCATCTTTGACCATCTACTCAAATACTGTGTTCATCTTCAACCAAAGAAGTGTGTTTTCATTGTTCTCTCGGTAAGCTCCTTGGTTTCATCATCTCTTTACATGGCATTGAGGTCAACCCTACTAAAATCAAGGAAATTCTCGAGATTCCTCCACCTACTAACTATGCCAACTTCATAGTTTGCAAGGAAAGTTGTAATCTATTCATCATTTTATTTCCCAACTCTCTGACCACTTGTCAACCTTTTCATCACCTCCTTAAAAGGATGTTTCCTTCAAATGGGATGATGAATGCCATAAATATTTTGAAGCATTAAAAGGATACCTCCTCAAACCACCTGTGCTCATCCCTCCTAAAGATGACACCCCTTTTTCCTCTATATTTCTGCCACAGACCATTCATTGGGGGCCATGCTTTCTCATCATGATGAACAACATAGAGAGAAAGGTTTATTATATAAGTCATACACTTCTAGACTATGAGACTAGATACACTCACGACCAAAAATATTTTCCTGACCCTAGTCTTTGTTGCTACCAAACTTTTCCATTACTACTTAACCATAAAACCTTTGTTTTCACCAACACCAACACCGACCCCTTACATTATATGTATGCTAAACCCTACCAACATCAACGTGTTGCACGTTGGCTCATGCTCCTTGCAGACCTCAATCTCAAATTCATCCATCAAAAATCATCAAAGGACAAACCATTTTGACCAACTTGCAGACGCACCTCTTTCCGGAAACCAATCTTCAAACTTTGATTTTCCAAATGAATCCATTTCACTACCCTTTCCCTTGAAGATACAATTTATCAAATGACCTTATTCTTTGATGGTTCCAAATGTCAAGCATGGGGTGGTGCAGAGTCATCCTCATTCCTCTGGATGGTGAGCCTATGCCCTTATCTTTCAAACTAGATTTTGATTGCACTAATAACATCATGAATACGAAGCACTCATATTGGGTCTTCAAACCACCATAGCCTTAAAAGTTAAATCCATTAATATTTTTGGTGATTCCCAACTGGTGGTCAACCAAGTTAATGGTCTATACCAGTGTTGTAATGAGATACTTCAAAAGTATAAACATCATGTCGACATTCTCTTGACTACCTTTGACCATTATGAACTTCGCACCACCCCACGTGTTCCACAAACAAATTCATGGATACCATGGCCTGTCTTGCTTCTCAAATACCCGCTTCACCCTCATAATTGAAGATCTTTTCACACAATAAAAAGATTGTGATCACCATCTTACCTATTCCAAGAGGTTAATTTTTTTGAGAAATAAAAATTGACCCACGAGATATTTGGTATAAGAAATTTGTTGACTACCTTTCCCTTTCAATTCTCCCTCCGCATCTTACCCACAATGGGCAATGAGCCTTCCTCAAAAGTGTCTCTCTATGTCATCATGGGTGGTCTTCTCTATAAATGTGATTTGATGACATCCTCTTACGTTGCCTCACCAACTCTGAAATACCATATACTATCAAGGAGGTTCACGATGGAATTTTTGGGGGTCATTTTAGTGGTTTAGTTGTCGCTAAGTGCATCCTTCACCTCTGGTTATTACTAGCCACCCTAAACCATGATTTTGTGACTATGTCAAGTGTTGTGTGAAGTGTCAACAACATGTTAATCTTCACCATACCCCTAGTCATGCCTTACAGGTCACACGAGACCTTTGGCCTTTCTCTCAATGGGGTCTGGATCTCATTGGCGAGATTAACCCTCATTCTTCTCAATGTCATCAATGGATTATTACCACTACTAAATATTACACTAAATGGGTGGAAGTTATACCTCTTATTTCTACCAAGGTTGAGAAAATATGTGAATTCATTAACCATCACATCATCTATCACTTTGGTGTTCCTCACCGACTTATCACTAATAATGGTAAACAATTCAAAAAAAAACCCTACATGGAAACTCTGTGACACTTTTGGCATTCATCTTAGTTTCTCTTCACCTTACTACCCCAAGAAAATGGCCAAGCCAATCAACCAAAAAACCCTCAATAAAATTCTTTAGAAAGTGGTCGATGATACTAGCAAGGATTGGCATACGCACATTCCTTTCACCTTATGGGCTTACCACACTAGTATTCACACCTCAACTGCCACACCCTTTTCTTTGGTTTATGGTGTGAGGTTGTTTTACCTCTCGAAGTCCAAATTCCATCTCTTCATATCTCACTCAAAGATATGCTCACCAATGATGATTTTTTCCAAGACCATTTGGCACAACTTGAGTTACTAGATGAGCATCGTTTAACCACTCTTGATCACCTTCAAATCTACCAAAAACGTATCAAACATGCCTACAAAAAAATGTCCAAGAATGAAACCTTCAAGGTTGGTGACCTCATCCTAAAAGAAAATCAACATGTAATAAAAGTAGAGAAAAGTAAACGGGAAAATTTTCTCCTAATTGGCTTGACCATATATCATCACTCATGCCTATGGATCAGGTGCTTATCGTTTGTCTTCCCTCAAGGCCAACCCAAACCTGAGCCCCTCAACGCTTTGCATCTTCACCATTCTATTGTTTAATCAAGTACTATATCACCTTTTTCTATTACAAACTCATCCCTTGAGTACCCATTCCTTTCATCTCCCCATTTTTGAGGACCAATGACTAAACAAGAATTGTGTGATCACCCATCACCTTTCAGCCTTATCTTAAACATGAGTACCATGGCTCTACTCATGGCATGATTCTCATGGATAATTTTTGTTCTTTTTAGGATGGAATCCCATGGTCATTTGTCACTTAAAACCTCTCTTGCATAGCTAACCTTTGCGTGTTATGGTTTTTTCTTCATAAAAGAAGCCTATACTCCTCTATAGTCTTGTCCATGACCTAAAAGTCCAAATAATTTCAAAAGTAAAATGGGATTCAACTCCTTGAGTCAAACTTCTTGTAAATAGATGATTCCCTCAAAAAGGACATCTACTTCTATCTAGCTACTATAAATAGATTGTTCCCTTGAAGGACAACTATAAAGTTAGACCTATTGTACATAGTCTATCCAAAAAGAAGACTATTTCTAAACAAATAAAAATAAAAATATTTTGAAGCTTCCCGCATTGATCAACTTCACGAAGACCTCAAGGAGTCATTCTATTCATCCCACATAGACTTCCCGCATCGATCAATCTATAAAAATCAAAATCAAAGAAAAAGCAAAAAGAAACATACAAATTTTTTCATCATGGACTTGCCTATTTTGGTTTTGGGTATCTTGCAGAAGAGGCATGTTGTCTCACAACAAGGTTACGCTAAAACAAACCACTTCACCTCACCTTCTTTTCTTTTGAATCTCCTACCTACTCAAGGGACGTGTCAAAAATATGACATTTTGTGATCATGTAACTTCATTCACCCTTAGAAAGTTTAAGCATGCAATGCCTTTAGGGTCTTACATTCATAAGCTGATCTTTTGGTGTAATAGACTCATAATGGTCCTTACCAATTAGGTGGCACCCTACCCCTTTTACCATTCACCTCTTTTTTAATTATTGATTCTACTACATAGGACTAGACCTTTGACACCTACACTCAATCATACCTATTCAACCTAGACTCCATCATGCCTAAATGACCTACACTCAACCATGCCTATTCAACCTAGACTCCATCATGCCCTAACTCAACCATACCCATGACCTAGAATTAAATGACTTACACTCAAATCACACCTAAAACCTATCGACCCATTCATCTACCTCATTATATTCTTCCCTAGCTTAAGGGAGAACTACATCGGCCTGAGGCCCCTGTTCATTGGGGCTATGTAGGCAACACTCCAAGGGCAGGGGGCCCTTGAGGTTAGCTCAGCCATCTTTTCTACCTTTTTCTATCCCTTTCCCTTCTACACCTTTCCCCTAATCATTTTCCCCCTTTTTTATGTTCACATTCTACCCTAGTTAGTTTCCATTCACACAAAAACTTGGAAATTAATATACCACAACAAACATGCATTGTTTCATCACATTTACCATTTTACCACCATATCCATATTCTACCTAACTCATTTCACATTTTCCATGATATCAAATATTTGGAAGATTAAACCACAACATACATATACATCATCATTTATTTTCCATAATACCAATAACTTGGAAATTAAATCAAAAAAAAAAACCATACTCAACCATACCTATATGACCTTGACTTAACCATGCCTATATGACCTTAACTCACCATTATAAAGTGCCTACACCCGACTCAACCATGCCTATTCCCGACTCCACCATGCCTAAATGACCTAACTCAACCATGCCTTATACCTAACTCACCATGCCTCTAAATACTAAATCTACCATGCATATAAATGCTCCACCATGCATATACCTAAATCACCTATACTTGACTCAACCATGCCTATACCTAACTCCACCATGCCTATATGACCTCAATCAATCATGCCTAACTCAACTAGTTTCCATGATACACAATAACAATGGAAATTAAAAAATACATCATCCATCCAATAAACATCATCAACTATATAATGGGATTATATGTGTATCAATACATATATACACCGATATAAATAAATATCAAGTATCTCAAAACTCTCATGTACAATCTCACATCTTTGCACGCATTGGTATATATATATAAAAATTTTCAAAATCATATACAATATCACCATAATGACAAAGACCAATCACCCCACCCGATGCCCTCCTCTCTCCGATCTCACCTCACTCTCCTCTCCTCCTCCTCCTCACCAGAGATTGAGTCAAGCACCTGTCCATCATCTCACCACCCTCGGTCCCTTTCCTCGCCTCCATCTCCTCCTCCTTAGTCTCAAGGGGCCTTAGTAAATCCGAAAGAACTAGTAACCTCAATTAATCATGTCTCTATGGGCCATGAATGACCCCTCGTAAGGTACCCCGAGGTTTATGAGTCCTGGATCTAGTCTCGCTCACTAACTTCCTTTGGGCTCTATAGCACTCAAGATATGAAGGCACATCAATACCTACATTGGTTAGATGGTCCTGATAATAGTGAGCCTCATTCATGGAATCCTTTAACCTCACCATGGATATGGTTTGTGGTGTCATTGGCCTAACTACCCCATTCATGAACTCTTCCCTACAAAAGTGTACCCTTGTCCTCAGTGTAGCAGTGCTATACTTTATGGGACCCTATCCTTGTTCTCCTAATGGTGGTACTTCATATATTTACACCTAAAATAAGGCCACACCTTAAACCTGTGTTTTGGCCAACTATGCAATCTATGTAATCATGCCACTTTATGTTCCTATAAATGGCTACCTACCCTCCATCCCCATCTCCACCTTGCCTACATGAGAGCCTAACCTCCTATGCTACTCTAGGCTCGTAGGGCCATCACATGCCTCTAAGGTGGTCACCCATGTGCCATGCCCTCAATCATGCCTAACTTTTCCTGCAACCATAATTTGTGCCTCATAGGGCAAGCCACCTTCCCCTCCAATGTATCCTCTAACTATGATATCACTAAATCTCAACTAAATTAGGATTCCTGGCCTCAGGTGATGCCCATAATTTGCACCCACCACTTCTTGTATGCAATCGGTGACACCCACATCAAATCCTGGTCAATCTCACACCTGATGACTCCTCCTACCCTGTGGGATCACTCACATGGTGGAGATATGGGTCTCTCCACATCATCTCTACGGTACTATGGGAAAGGTGGGGGCATGTCCTTGTCATAGTCCAAATCATATGTTTGACCCTATCCACGGGTATCATCTCATGCTCACCGACACGCTACCCCTATATCCATCTCAATAACTGAAGCCCCTCTAACTCCTCATTCATGCCTTTATATGATGGATAACCAACATATGGCCACCACATGATATCCACCACTGATAGGCCCTCCAACAGCCTCCTAGTATGTAACATCATATGTGGCCCTAGCCACCCTCGGTTATCCCCCGAATGGTACCCATCTCCTAAACCCACTCTATACAACCCACCCCCAAACTAGTCCTCATTGTGGTAAACCAACTAGATGCACACACACAATGTGCTCATATACCCAACAATGTAACAAGTATGTACAACACATACCAAACCTCCTCAACCTACCATAGGCCCATAGCTCCCTATACAACCTAGAAAATTGGTGCCCAAGTGAAGCATATCCACTCCTCGATCATGTCTTGTAGCACCCCCATTAGTGCTCGTGGAAATCTCCACCCTCAAAATCTGGAAGAGAAAAACATCCTACTGCCACCATCATCAGAATAGATATCTTGGTCTCCTGTGGATATGCCGCATACATATCCCCATAACTCAGACTCGCACTGTGATAACTCAAAGATGCCCATCGCCTCACCAAATACCACCACTATCGGCTCCACCGATGCCTCATTCAAATCAATACACTGCTCCCCAACAATAGGAATCCACATGATCCTATACACATCCTCTAATGTGACAGTCATCTCGCTAGTCGGTAAATGAAAGGTATTGGTCACGGAGTCCCATCTATCGATGAGAGCAACCATCAAGCTATGATCTCAACCTATACACCTATAGTGCTCCTGATCAAACTAAGTCCCACATCTGCTATGTGCTCCCACTCCTCAGTTGTCATGCTAGGCCACATCTATACCAATAGAGGTGGTACTTTCTCTCATAGTCAACTGATCTCTCACCTGCATCATCCAAACCAACACTGTCAAGTCACGACCCTCTCAAATTACCTATTACCCAAACCTCAAATTAACCTCATACTTAGTCCTTTTTGTGCCAAACAATACCTAAACACATCAATCATACCTACCCTCACCTGGTTTCCAATACCTACCCCTTTACCTAATTCACCTAAAACCTATTGTCTCCATTATCATACTTACCCAATATCCTAGATCATTTCACCTACATACCTATCACACACCTATGAAAATAGTGCCTTACCCTCTTCCACCTACATTAGTCTTCACCTACCCCTACCTCACCTATTTAAATTTCCCACTATCCCTTTTTTCACCCTAGTCACTTTTACAGTGACCAACATCGGTCATCGCCTTGACCATAATCATATCATCACTTGACCGTGTCGCCACCCCAAATATTGATCGATGTCAGCCAAAACCAACCGACATTGTCCCAACCAATGACCAACGTCGGTCACTATTTCAGATAAAACCAAAACCCCCATCCCCATTATTAAAAATCAACAAAAAACAACCTAAAAACCTACACCAACCCACCCAAATCTACCCTACATTCATTCCCAACCCTACTTAAGCTACATTTTCCCCTTCCCACCCCCTGTTTTTACAATTTCAAAATAAAATTCCCACCCAAATTTCACCATTTAAACAAATATTTTCAATCAAATGTAGGCTTAGGATTGTCTCCTACCTCTACTCGGCACCATCTCTATGCGTGGCACCTCTAGTTGTTGTGTCGGTGGTCCACCCGCTCCCTCTCCCACCTCCGCCATGCCAAAATCCACTCCTCACCTCACAACCAATCAAATCACTCCAATCGATCTCATGTGGACCCACCTATCAAATGTCAATCACCTTGCTATTAGTGGCTCACCAACTCAGCTAGAGACCTCGTACCATTGCTTTCCAACCTTCCACATCTTCTCTGTCATTTTCCACAAATGGAAAAGAAACAAATGAATTCATAAAACATGGAATTTTACTTTTTTAGCCCCAAATCAACATGACTAACGACATCATTCATGTCATGCCCTAGAAAACCGACATCGGTTAATCTATAACCGACATCGGTCACCCAACATAACCATTTGACCCACACTATGCCCACTTTTCCTAAAAACAATGTTTTCACACAACTTTTACCCTTACCAACACCTATTAACTCACCCTCACCCACAAACCTACATTACCTGTACATTTCCTTAATTACATTTAGGGACATGTTATTTACCTATACCTTGGCCTTACTTATGCCCTAACCTACATACCCTGACTTGAATCACCTTTTTATGACATTCAAATTTGTGTACTCACTATAACTTGTGATGTTATACCCATGTTTTTAGCCTAATGACCTTACCTTGCCTAATGTCATGATGTTTATCCCAACCATACCTTTGGTGCCATGGAACAAAACCTATTACCTGTTCCTACACCTAGCCTAGTTGTGCTTTAGGACCATATCCTATACCTTGGATACCTGAATCACTTCAACCTCATTTGGATAAACCTATCGACCTTTGATGAAGTAGAGTTTGCAAGCTCTTCCACTTGGTACCATATCACAATCTATATGTGTGTGTGCATGTTCGATTTCCATTACCCATTACCCGACCCAACCATACCCTACCCACCGACCCTTACTTTCATCAATAACCTATTTATCAAACCACTCACCGACTATATTTCCTACCTCATCCATTCTTGGTTTGAGGGGGATCACCTTCATCCCTACTTGGGGCAACCTAACCTCCGCTCATACCTAGGGACACCGAATTCCTTTTTTTTTACATCACTTACCAATACAAAGCTACGTGAAAAAAAAGGGGAAAATGTAGACACCAAATTTGGGTCACACTCCCCTTGGTCCCTTTCAATTAATTAAGCACACCATGGCCCCATTACTAATTATTATTAATATATTCACCTTCACATTATTAATTAATTTAATTATTTTAATTAAATTAATTTCACCCTCACACCTCCACCTCACCATGACACCTCACCCTGACCCATTCTAGGGGCATTTAACTCACAGTGTCTTTGAGTCATCACCCTCAAGCACTGAGTCATCACCCTCAACACTGAGTTATAACTCCTAGTGTTGAGTCACTAACTTGACCTAACTAACTAAGACTTCTTCCTAAACCTAACTGACCTCTCCTAAGTTCTTCCTACCTTCTCTCACGTGAACTCCACTTTCCTAAGTGGAATCAATGAGAAAAGCACACCAAATCTGGGAAGATCTGCCTATTTTTGGTAAACCTAGACTTATCCGCCTTAACCGACATGCGGTTATCCCTCACCGACGCCGGTCACCTAACCACCATCGATTCCTTTATATACAACTTTTTCAACCTTTTACCTAGGTTGGTCATTTTAGTTTTGGGAGTTCTATTGCATTCAAGCATGAATCCAAAGCCTCTCAACATCTAGACAACACAAAATACTCAACCACAGGCCCAAGTAAGCATTTGGCTCTCATTCCAGGCATTGGAATACTCACGGAACACTCCAAGAGTACTGCCATGAAACTGAACCCAAAATCTCTTCACGGATCAACTACCATCCTCCTTCACCTACCAGATCTATAAATGTAAGTAAGTATACATGATTTCAATCATATTGTGCTTGCTTAAAGTATATATTCTTTACCTCTTTCATTATACTTTATTTCTTCCTGTATTCCTTTATCTCCAACTTCTCACCAATCCACCAATCCAACCACCTACGGATTTTTTCCCTCCGTGACTTCCCCCTATGTATTCCTGAGTCTTCTTGGTAATATTATGAACCTAACCACTTCCTTTTCACTCTTTGTGTAATCACAGAGAAGCTCAAAACCATTTTTATTAAGTTATTACCAATTTCCCCTACTGACGTTGGTCACCTAACTATCGTCGGTTTCACCTCTTTACCAACATCAATCACTAGATCGATATTAGTCATTGTGTCTTTTTTTAACCTTCACCAAACAACCCATAACATAACCAAACTCCACCCAGACCTTACCTAACACCTCTGTGACCTTTCCCAACTAGAACAATACCTTTCCTAATGCTAGATTAGTTTATACTTCAATACTCTACTTAATCTAGTGTGTTGATAACGTTTTGAGACACCTAAATCAAAGTGTTAGCAATAGGACCTCTATTTATTGTATTTATTTTCATTAATTTGATGAAAACAATGGATTGACAACCATCTAGGAAGTGTCACACTTCCCGGAACTAGTAAATAGGTAGTCCACTTTTATTTGTTATTTAATATCATTTGCTTGAAGAGGATCAAGTTTCAATCATTATGATTTCTAATAAATGATATCTATAAGTCATTGAGGAGTTACTAATCTTGTCCCAGGACATTCTAAATTTTAGTCGGTAGATATGTATTCTATAAAAATTTTGATGGCCCACACCCAAGACATCCAAAATTGACCAGGATGATTGGGGTCTCGTGTATAATGTTAGTTTCATATCTTAGGGATTGTAGACAACTAAAATCCTTTACACAATTTTATTGCTAAAATTGTACTAACTATCCTCTTTCCTATCATTTCCGTTATAATTAGTGATTTCCCACTAATTAACTAATGTTTCCTCTATTTTGGTCAATTAATGACACTTCGTTAATTAACTAGCCTTTATCACATTCCAGATGCCAATTAACGACACTTCGTTAGTTATAATCCTCTTCAATCAATTAATTAACTATTATGAGTTAATTAAGCCTTTTTAACAATGTATTTAATCAATAAACCCTTTTATTGGCTAAATCCCTCTTTCAAATGCTTCAAATCATATCAAATTCCTCCTAAATCACTTCCAAATAGCCTAAAAATCTTATTCTAGCCTATTAATTAATCCTAGTTGATTAATTAAACCATCTCTAACTCCCATGAGTTGTTAATCACTTGTTAATTCCTCTAATCAAGATTAACAAGTCTAAATATACTTTATCCTTTATCCCACATGAACCAAAATGCAAGCTTCTCTCAAAATAGAAAGCTATATAAAGGACCAAGCTCCTTCCTTCACACCTACACTATACTTTTTCTAGTATTTCATATAAGACATAATAAGAGCCTTCTCCATTGCTTTGGAATAGCTTACTTGTCTTTGCATCCATTTCTCATGCTTGATAAGTAAAGGAAGATCTAAACATGGCCTTATAGCCATTTTCATGAGATATTTTCATCATCTTGAGGCAACAACATAAATTTGATTGCTTATGATCTTCATAGGTTCATAGTTTAATGGTGTTATCCTATAAAAATAATGGCATAAAATCCCTTTCCGAAAATCTAGTTTTTCGAACTTGATCATTTGCATCTTTTTGGGTTGGGCACAATTTTTATTCATGTTACATCAACCAAAATTGTGCCCCTCCTTTCCTTTGGCACATCCTTTGGAGTGTCGACACTTCCAATGTTACGCCTTCCAATGTTGTGCCTTCCCAGACTGCACTAAGGCGCATGTGCCATCTTGTCAACATTCAAAATGTTGCGCCCCTTAATGGTGCGCCAAAGCGCTAAAAAAGCATTGTTGACAACCCCAAATCCGCGCCTAGGGCACAAATATTTTCATGTTGGCATCTATCTGAGTGCACCTTAGAAAAATTGGTGGCACATTTATTGCACCTTTTTCTATATATAGGCACATCCGACCTGTCATTTTCACGATTGAAAAAATGTGAAAAAGGTTATTCTTCTACACTTGTCGCTCCTATCAGCCCCGTGTGTTGCTTTTTTCATCACATTCATGGACCCCACATCATTTCCTCTATCTTATATATTCCTGGTAAGTGGCCCTTGCTCTTCTTGTGGTTTTGTTGTGGTATTTTTTGTTGTTTTTGGAGGTTGAGTATTATTAAAAACAAAAATGAACCTAAGAAGATAATACAACTCCAGCCCATTTTGCAAATCAACCCACCTTCAACCAGTTTTACTCTCCTTCCAGATCTGCTAACCTGGAAGGCCTTGTCTCAAAAATGGATCCTTGTCCCTCTTTCCTCTGTTTCCCTCACTATCAAAAATCTGAGTTAAAAGAGGCCAAAAACCACAAACCTACCAAAAGAGTAAAAATCTAAAGTTGTTAAATCAAACCCACTATTTTCTTTGGCGCAAACTTCATTATTGTAACATCAAAAATAGTCACACCAAAGGGCGCACTATCCCCGCATGCAACATCGGCCTTTCCCGCCTTACAAAATTCCTAAAACCTAACATAGGCGCAAGCGCAACTACAGCTACACCTACATTTGAATGTCATGTGCACCCCTTCCCGCACCACGCCAAAAGCTAAAATCTTGGCGCAACTTACCTCAATGATGCACCCTTTGAACTCGCCCCTTGGCACATCATAATGTTTTGCAACATGTACCATATCTATGCTAAAGGTGCACATCCCGAGACTTGCTACACCAAAAAATATCTACGCCGGTTAAAACCCTTCATATGGCACAAGCACACATCCTATGACACCAACATCTGAATGTTGTGTGTAGTCTTTCCACACCCTGCGCCCCTTTGGCACTTGTTTTCTTCCATGCAACACTCTCCCAAAGTGCGCCTTGCTTTTCTGACCCTGCAGCCTGCAGTAGAATTGCGCCTTGCACCAGAGGCTTCTAAATTGATAACTTTTCATTCTGTAAGCTTTGATGGATGATTTAATAGCTAACATGGCTCTTCTACGATGGACTTCCCTACTTCTTCTTGCAGATCAATAACTGAACTCAGATCCACACATGTCTTCATCGAGTAAGAAGCCAACCAAGTCTAAGGGTAAAGCCAAACTAACAGAGGAAGAAATGAAGTATAAATACCAAAGGGTCAGGATGCCCGAATCCCTTGCAGAGTGTGACCTAGACATCGAGATTCAGAGCTCCACATTGACATGGATGACTTCTGGGCTAGAACCAAGAAGGTCACGGGAGCCCATGGATGGACAAATTGGTCGGTAGTGGTCTACATTTTGCTACAGAATTCCCGTGAGCGCAATTAACAACGAGTTCATGATGGTGGTGGGTCGTTGTTATAATAAGGACACAAGATGTGTCAAGAATGAGAAGGGCAAGGTAATAATCAACCTCACTACCCAACATTTTGAAATTATGTTGGGTATCCCCACCACCGGCATTTTGTGGCAATAAGCCAAGAAGACTACATAAAGGCATGGAATGAAAATGAAGACAAATGCATGCAGCTTATGAATGAGGTATACCTAAAAAACAAGAAGGTGGTGAGTAGGTGGCCACAAGTCATTCATCGCAGTGACTTCTCAGAAGAGCTGAGTGACACCATCACTTTCCTGAGCAGGGTGTTTGGGCTTCCTAATGCCCATTATTTTCACAAGTGGATGCTCAGATACTTGGAAACAATGAGCAAAAATGTTCCTGATCAATGTTTTGAATGGGCGGAGATTATCAGCAGCACCATCTCCGAGCAGCTTCAACAACTCTCAACAACTAGGAGGTTCTACATGAACTCCTACATGGTATACGTTGCTGCCTCTAAAAGAGACTACCCAGCACTGAATCGATGTGGGGTATGGCCCCAGGTAAGAATATATGAGTATTATCCAGAGTTGAGACTGGAAAATAGTATCGCACAATTCAAAAAATCAATGATGCCTTCTTCTACGGTCATCTACCTATTGAGGCCCAATATGACTCACGGTCGGACAACCAAGAGCATGGTAACTACCACAGAGAAGTGGGGAGTGTTATTTACGCAATTCCCCACTTTCACCTATCTCAGAGCCACCAACTTCTTGGGGGAGCCCACTAAGTTACCGAGGTATGCGGGACCTAAGTTGATCCTATTGGAGCTGTCTAGACAACTTATCACATACCATGAGAAGTGTCTAAAAGAAAGAAGGGTGGAACTCCATTCCCCCTCACAGTGGGCAGGTACACCTGCACTTCTCATAAAGCAAAGCCCGAGAAATGTTTACGGAGCTTGAATTGCTTAACTTAAAGCATAATTTCTAGGTAAGGCCAACCTTTGATCCTCATAATTACCTTCCAAGGGCAAAGCTCGATCCAATTCACGTCCCTTAGATCAAAGATATCTACATCGATCTGTATCATGAGGTCGAGCTCAGATGAAAGGATCACTCCACCTGGCCCTGCAGAGATCATCCAATATGGTGTGGCCATCATCCCGAAAGGTTTCCAAGTGACTGATCAAGAAGTTGATCAGGTCTATCTAGACACGATGGGGACAATTGGCCATTTGCTGAGATTGATAGAACAAAGGCACCTCAGACTATTGAGGAAAGGGTTAAGGCACTCTACAATGCACAGAGCATTGGTGCAGGAAAATGGTCTCATCTACCTTGGGGTAGACTTCACCATGTCTCCCTTGGGTAATGCACCTGCCAAGCCAAAGCACTTGCCAAAGGGCAAAGGGAAAGATAAAGAGGGAGAAACAAGCACTTCTCAGAGGAAAGCTCCTGAGAGTCCTCCTTCCACCACCGAAGAATAGGTAGTAAGCCTGATCTCCCCTAAAAGAAGAAGAAGTGGTAACTATTCCAATGGGCACATCCACTCAGGATGTTGCCACTACTATAACTATTGAGGTTCCCACCATCCCATCTCCCACTCCTCCTTCCCCTCCTCATGTCACTCAACCAACCACTCCTTTGGTTGTGTCTTCTCCCCGTCTTCTACTATTCCCCCTTCCTCTTCCTCCATCTTCTCTTCTCTCACGATTTGTCCCCCAACATTTCTTCTCTCATCTCTCAGATCCCTTCCACCCCCATGGTTTCCTCTCCTACGTAGTGACTCCTACCCCCATGAGCACTATGTTGATTCTTCTCGATGCCACCACCAAGTGTCTCGACACATTTCCCCATGTCCACTGTAGCTGCTCCTTCTTCCACCCCTGTTTCCTCCTCTTCCTCTGGTCCCACTCCCTTAAGTCCAGAATGGATCTCCAAACACCTGAGCCAACACAAGAGGAAAGTCCCCATTGCACCTATGGACTTCTCCGTTATTCCAACTAAAGGAGGCTAAGAAGCAAAAGGCTATAACCCGCTTCTCTCAAAGCGCTTCAGGTGAAAGAGTTATGGAGATCACATACCCTGATCCCACAAAGGAGAAAAAAGATCTATCTCCTACAGATTTTATAGTGACTCAGGTCACAATGGGAACATCCTCAGAAAGCCTGCAAGGAGAGGCCTTATCCGCAGTGGATGCCCTTTGCAAAAGCTCAGAAGCAAAGGAAGAGAAGAGGATATTGAAAGAGCAAAACAAGCATCTTCTCCAAGCCCTACAAAAATGGGCAATGCACCTCCTGTAGCTACCACCAAAACTCCTAAAGCCCTTAGTCAGGAGAAGATAAATGAGTACGCCAAGATTGGTGAGCAAGGTATGGCAATGTCCACCTGGAGAGACCAAATCCTCAAAGATAGTGAGGAAGTGATTATAAAGTTCACGAGCTATATCAAAATATAGATCAAGCTAATAAGGAACTCCAGAAATAGTATAGGACCTATCTCCGAAGAGTTGGACCATGCCAGGTTACAACATGAGACATTCCAAAAGATGCTCGACTTCCCAGTTGATGACTTAATGAAATTCGACATCTTCGATCACCCAAGAGCACCCAACAAAGTCCTTGCTACTTTGGATTATCGAGTTGACCAAATGGAATTTGTCTTGGAGAAAATAGATAAAATCAAGGAGGAAGCCTTGGATGCAATGCATCAAATGGAGCAAATCATCCTAAGGATGTCTCCGGGTTGCTCACCCCATCATACACCTTGAGGAAGGCAGATGACACTATTCGGCTCTTCAAGGAGATCGCGTCGCAAGGTTTAGGGTCAGAGGCCACTTTTGATACAGAATCTATCAACAACCTTCTGGCCTGCCCATGACTTTGTTGATACCTGATGGAGGTAGGTAATGAATACTTCAAACTCCCAAAAGACTTAGAGATGAACGGAGACTTGCGAAGTCATCGGAGATCACACCAAGGGTCCTGCTCAGGATCAACTTCAAATGATGGTTAGCAAGTTCATGGAGTATCGTGCTCAATTTCACATTTCCTCTCCTGAGCAGAAACAAGATACTCCTTTCCAACCGCGGGATGACGATGAATAGGCTCCTTCCTCCTAGGATTTATCCCATTTTTGTAAAATATTTAAAAGAATGTTGGCACAAATGATGACATCATCCATGTTGCACCATGGGATGTTGTCATCCACCAAATTGCCCCAAAGTCAACAGTTGACTTTTAGATATTTTGTAAATATTTTGTAAGTAGTTGGTTCCTTTTTTTTGCCTTCTTTCTCCTTCTCCTTCTATATAATACTTGGATACTTGTTGTATTCAAGTGGTGGACATTTTTTAGATGAAAAATAGAAGTGAGAAGAAAAGGCTTTGTACTTTTTGTAATAGAAAATATTAATACAAAAATTAAGACTTTGTGCTCAATGGATGTGTTATGTGCATTAGATCTTTCTTAAGTTAGATCTGTGTTGCTTTTCTGTTAGATCTATCTCTACTTTTTTGTCATTTGCTCATCAGTATTGCTTTGTTCATTTATGCAAGTAGGTTTGGCTCTGTTTACTACCAGCCCAAAACATAAACCCTCTGACCTTTCTGCTTTGGAATTCATTTCTTTTCTCCCTTCGATCTATCCTATCTCCATTCCTCCTTCTTCATTCCTTTCTATTCACATTCGAAATACCCCTACTAGGATGAGATCCCAAACCCCTGAAGGTAGAATATTGTGGGACTTACACAGATTCCTACTGGTAGAATAGCAATAAACTAGTTTCACTTTGCTGTCTCAAAGAGGGGCTATGCCTTGCACACTGTTGGCTCATCTATCCATAGATCTGCCCCTCGATAGATTTTCGACCAACAGTTTTTGGTGACTCTACTGGGGAAAGAACCAGATCTATGTGAGTGTTATGTCAGCTAAAAGACACTAACAATTTTTAAAGTTGCTAAGGTAACTAAGAAAATAGATAAAACTATGAAAATCACTACCTGTTTGCAAATCTTAACTCTTTGCTTAAAATCCAAATTTTTTGCAAAAGTGATCCAAACTGAAAATTTTCTTCAGAGATCCATAGATCTGGACTAGTTAGAGATCTTTAGTTCACTGAGTTTTTATAAAAACCCATATATTTCCATAGATCTGAGATTCTGACATTTTTACAAATATTTTCAAACCCTTGCAAAAAGTCAAATCTAAGATCCAAAAATCAGCTTACTAAGTTAACCATCATTTTATCCTCAATCTTTGTCATTAAACCACAATCGGTTTTCAAAAGAGGGATAAAATTAAATATTTAGAAAAGTACATGCTACTGATTTTTGTCGAAAAATCAGAAAATCAGCAAGTACAAACAAAAAGAGTTTTTATAAATCTACTCTAAAATCACTTACAGATCTAAAAGATACACTGGCGGGTGAGCCATTTACCCATAGCAGGAGAGCTCATGGAGAAGTTGATCCTATTTTTGATCTACTTCAAAGGCACAACTTCAATATTACACCAGCACGCTTCCCATCGCTAAGTTCAGCTGATCGGTCAGCCAAAAGTGCCTCGCCTCCACGAAAGAACCGGTTTTCACAAGGAGCCTCCACATCCCTTTGCAACACTCTGTTGCTCAGTGGAACCGCACTTCCAGCTCACGTCCTCTTTCCATAGCTTTTCAAATGGTAGTACCATGGGGAAATGCTATGGGCCCTCTTGCATTGCCACATCCTATTCACGCACTCCCTCATGGAAACCGCAAGAATTTCCCAAGATTTGATGGGAGTGGAAATCAAAGCATGGATTCACATATATCTGCATTCATTATGTCATGCAACATCCTAGATGTGACCCATGAAGATGTGTCAATACGCCTCTTTCTAGAAACCTTGCAAGGACCCGCAACAGAGTGGTTCCAACATTTACCAGCCGGATCTATCACCAGTTGGGCCACATTACGAACTACATTTGAAGATAGGTATAAGCCTTCAAGGATGCATTTGTGTTACTATCAAAGATCACTCACTTAAGAAGGAGGTCAATGAAACCATGCATGATTTTATCACCCATTTCAATTCACTAATTAACCGTGTGCCACCTACCATGCTGCCAACACCAGAAAATCAAAGTGTTTCTTTGTGAACGCCATGAGCTCAAGAGTAAGTTTCTTACTCTTACAAGAACAAATCACCACCCTAGTTCTCACTCAAGCTATGCGGCCATTCGGATAGAAGACAACCTACTTATATCTAGTGAGTTAAAATGAGAGCCATCCAAGCCTAAGGCTTCAACTCCTTCTCAAGCCACTTCATCAGATCCGGCATTCCAGAAGATGGCAAATGACTTGCTCGCATTAAAGAAGTAATTAGCTCAAGCTTCTCCTAACACTCCATACCGGGATATCCCATGGAGAAACTTCACTCCCAACAACACCCCACAAAGGCCACATTTTCCTACAACTGCCCCAAGGTTAGCACTTGAGGCCCTCCGGTCAATGCCCTGGTCGAGATCGAAGAAGAGGAGAAAATTTATGAAGAACCTTCATCGCCAGGTGAAGATGATCAAGATGTCGGTGAACCGACTGGTGACTCTACAATCGGGTATATGGAATTTGAAGATGAGGAATCTGATGAAGAAGAGGGTACTCAAGGGTATGCAAGTGGATAATCATATGCTGTTTTTACCCACTCCCAAGGAAAAGAAGCGAAGTTGCTGCCAGATACAAAAAGAGAAGGTTATGTCGAACACGCCTCCAACCATTGCTAAAAGAGGTAATCCTCTTCCTGCTCAACCTCCTATTAAGTCTTTTACGAAGAAATCTTTTCCTCCCATCTCTCCTCCAAATCAGCCTTCTTCTATTTCCATAAAGACCAGTAACCCTACCCTACCATCGCGAAATGAGGGACTCATTCCTTCATCAACGCAACCCTTGGTCGCATTCGACATAATCGATCATGCTAAAAAGACCAAGATTCAAATGTCTGAAGGCTGAATATCTTCAGTCTAACCCCGAGCAGCTTGTAAGATTGACCAAATATATCCAAAGCCAAGTTGTCATACCCTCTCATGTCTCCCCGAAAGGAATCCTTTCCACTCCTCCTGCATCTCACATAAATGTTGCCTCGACTTCCGTGTCAAGAAAAATTGAACCTTTTTATCTCTCCCTCCTAATCAATGGTCACAAGCTAAGCAACTACATAATTGATTCTGGGGCTTCCGATAATGTCATGCCAAAAGGTCACCATGCTTTGGGCCTCACTCTTACCAAGCCTTTTGCAGATGTTACTCCATGGAAACCAAATAGGTTCCATTGATTGGTCAGATCAAAGACGCACAGTTCACATTTGCAGCATTCCCAGAGAAAAGGGTGAAGATGACCATTCTCGTTGCTGATATCCCAACGCAGTGCATATGGAATTCTACTAGGAAGAAGCTTTTGTAGAGAGGTTGGTGGAGAGATTCATATGGACTAGTCCAAAGCCAGAATCCCCGTCAAAGGTGTAATGCAGACTTTGGAGCCTGAATCACAAAAGAAGTACTTGGTCACCAATTTTGACGACCCCAAAGCCCAAATTCTCTTTGAATCATCAGGGATGGGGAACTACTTCTTATCCACTTGAGTCTGATAAAATGGACGTTCTCATCCAGAGGAGGACCTTAACAAGATATGGACACTACAGTTTGATGGCAGTTGTGTAACTAGCGGATGTGGTGTTGGAGTTGTGCTAATATCTCCTGAAGAGGAGATTTTTCCTCTCTTTCAAGTTGTAGTTTTTCAATACAAATAATACTGCTGAATATGAATCTTTTCTACTTGGCATGCAAGCTGCAAAAGAAAGGGGAATCAAGAACCTAAAAGTACAGGGTGATGCCGAGCTGATCGTTAATCAAGTGAAAAGAATATACCAAGTAAAGAATGAAAGGCTCAGGCACTACCGCAACGCAATATGGGACAACATTGAGGAATTTGATGCTTTCTCAATAAAATCCATTCCAAGAGCTCAGAATGACATGGCCGATTCATTGGCCATCTCAGTGTCTCTTATGCTCCCTCACCTAGGGTTGAAAATGGACACATATACCATTGAGGTAGTCTTCCACCCAAGCATGCTAGACAATTCTCAACACTAGTAGGTATTTAACAATGATAATCAACTTATTACCTTTCTAGAGAAAGTAGAAAATTTCAGTGAGCTTCATTTTGAAGGATCTACTTCTGCATGTACATGTGAATCTATCACTGGTCAAGAAAAATCAAAAGAAGGCGATGGCATATGTCAGCTCAAGGGAAATAAAATTCCAAAGGGTTTAGTCTCTCTGAATGATTGTTTGACAAACATGATCATTTTGTCAAGAAGAAGTGACAAGATGACCCTAACTCCTCTCCAGAGACCGAATCGGTCAACTTGGGTTTGTGGAACATCCATAGTTTGTTTGTGAACATCGGGAAGTGTTGTACACCCAAGGAAAAGTGGAAGTTTGTCAAATTGTTGAAGAAATATATGGACGTATTGGCATGGTCTTATGCCAATCTAAAGTCTTTCAAGCCTAAGGATGTTCAACATGACATCCCGTTAAAAGATGATGTCAAACCCTTTCACCAGAAACAGAGGCACTATAACCCCAAGATCTCAGGTACCATCTAGGTGGAAATACAAAAGATGTTGGATGTGAGGATTATCTTTCCTATCCATCATAGTACCTGGTCACAAACATCATGTACCAGTACAAAAGAAGAATGGTGAGATACGCATATGCGTAGATTTTCACAATCTGAATCAAGCGTCCTTGAAGGACAACTACCCACTTGCCCATAATGGATCAAGTTCTAGCAGGCAGTAACCGGTTTAGAGATGTTGTCCATGCTTGATGGTTTTTCGGCTATAATCAGATTGAGGTCTCACCTGAAGACCGATTCAAAACAACATTCACTACTCCCTGGGGCACATTCACCTACAGCAGGATGCCTTTTGGTTTGACCAACGCTGGTGCCACCTTTCAACTGAGCAATGGACTTCACATTCAAAGGTATGATGGGAAAGGTCATCGTAGTTTATTTAGATGACTTAACTATGTGTTCTCTAAAAAGTGAAGTGATCATTGTGATCATTTGGAGCAAGTATTGATTAGATGCCGAGAACACGGGATCTCCTAAATCCAAAAAGTCTATTTTCGGGGTCACTGAAGGAAATTTTTTGGGACACGTTGTCAGCAAGGAAGGAACAAAGATAGATGTCAAAAGGGTTAAGGCTATTCAGAGCCTTACCTTACCCACAAGCAAGACCGGTGTTCACTCCTTCTTCGAAAGGTGAATTTTCTCAGACGCTTTGTTCCCGACTTCACTGAAAAGACTCATCACATATCAAATATGATGAAAGGGTCACAAAATTTCCAGTGGAGTGAAGAAGGAAAGGCATCATTCAAGGATATAAAAGCCTCCATCACCCATGCACCCATCCTGGTATGTCCCGACTTCTCCAAGGATTTTATCATGTATAGTTATGCATCTGAGCATACTGTATCAACCATCTTAATGCAAAAGAACTCTGAGGATGTTGAATCTCCAATCACGTTCATGAGCTCTCCTCTCAAGCCTCATGAATTGAAGATGTCTCAGTTAGAAAAACATGCCTTCACCATTGTCAAAGTAGTCAAGAACTTCCGGTACTACATCCTAAACTCTCATACGGTAGTGCTGGTTCCTGACACAACAATCAAGTCTATCCTAACTCAACAGGAGTTAGGAAGCTTACGAGGGAATTGGATCACAAAGGTCCAAGAGTATGATCTAGACATAAAACCAACCAAGTTGGTAAGAGGCAAAGGCCTATGTCAGCTTATGGCTGAAAACAAAGATTCAGAGATCCCCAAAGAGAAAGATGATTGCATCGACGGAGCACAGATAAATTGAAGAAAGTTGATTCTCTACCTATGGTTCTATTTGTTGCAGACCAACTGATGAGTGGTATTCCGATATCACTTTCTTTCTCACTTACGGTGAGTGTCCAGCTCATCTAACTTCAAAGGAGAAGTGGATCAGAAAGCTCAGGCAGCCAGATATGTCATATGGGATGACGGTTTATACAAACGCGATTGATGGCATCTTCTTGCGATGCGTTGACAAACCACAACAGATCAAATTGCTTGAAAGTTTTCATGACTCACCTGCAGCGGTCATCACTTCTCCTCATCCGTGATAAAGCACATAAGATCATCTAGGCCAGGTACTATTGGCCAACACTATTTTAGGATACAACCACCTGGGTAGCAAAATGTGAGCTCTACCAATAGTTTGTTGGCAAACCAAAATTGGCTACTTTTCCCCTCAGGCCCATCATTATTGATGAACCATTCAGAAATGGGGAATCAACTTTATCAGAGCACTACATCCCCAATCAAGTGTCAGACATAGTTATGTCCTAACAAAGCAATAGATTACTTCACCAAATGGGTGGAGGCCATACCTGTTAAGAATGCCACCTCTAAAGTTGTTTGCAACTTCATCAAAGAAAATATCATCGTGAGGTTTGGCATCCCACACAAGATCATTGCTGATAATGCTTCCAACTTCTCCTCACAGGAAGTTATCGGTTTTTTCTATGAATACGGGATAACCTTGGCCCATGCCTCGATTATTACCCCTAGGGAAATGGTCAGGTAGAATCCAATAATAAGAACCTAGTGACCATCATACGGAAGCTAGTCGATGAGAATCAACGGTCCTGGCACAAGTCATTATATGATGCTTTGTGGGTAGACCATATTACTCCAAAGAGGTCTCTCGGTATGTCACCTTTTCAAGTATTATATGGAATCGATGCTTGAACTTCCCATTTCTATGGAACTTCCCGCCCTACGCTTGGCACGAGCGATCAAGATGAGACTTTCCAGAATTCTCTTGAAAAGAGGATCATGTATCTAATAGAACTTGAAGAAAAGAGAGTAAGAGTGGTCGACAGGATCACCGAACATCAGAATCAAGTCAAGAGACTATTCGATAAAAAGGCTAAGCAGAGGGATTTCCAGGTGGGAGATCTCATCCTTTTATGGGACAAGCGAAGAGAGCCAAAGGGCATGCATGGAAAATTTGACTCTCTTTGGAGAGGGCCTTTCAAGATCAAAATCTCAACAGAGAGAATAGCTTCTATCTCTCATATCTAGATGGAACTGAGCTCCCACTTCCCTATAGTGGGCAACATCTCAAAATATTCAGAAGTAGAGCTTGCTCTCTTCTTTGTATAGTTTTCTTTAGTTGTGTGTTTGTTTTTTGTCATGTGTTTGCTTTTGTTGGTTGTGTGTTTTCCTTTTCATCACCCTTGTTTTTGACTCTGTAACCCAATGGATAGGCACATGTAAATCTGGATTCTCTACCCTTAAGCTTCACTCAAAGATAGTCCCCAAAAAGAGCCAACTTGTTATCCTGTAAAATTGACAAGGGAAATTTTGCAGGTAACCATACCAATTTTCCATTCTGGTTCCCCGTTGAGGTCCCTTAGCGTTCGGAATGGCATAAAATCCCTTTCTAAAAATCTAGTTTTTCAACTTGATCATTTGCATCTTTTTGGGTTGGGCGCAGT
Source organism: Taxus wallichiana var. yunnanensis (assembly GCA_018340775.1). Lineage (NCBI taxonomy): Eukaryota > Viridiplantae > Streptophyta > Pinopsida > Cupressales > Taxaceae > Taxus > Taxus wallichiana. Next base: position 749,848,009 of record CM031238.1, read on the forward strand.
TTTTATTCACATTACATCAACCAAAACTACATGCCCTCCTTTCCTTTGGCGCATCCTTTGGAGTGTCGACACTTCCAATGTTGTGCCTTCCAATGTTGCACCTTCTAATGTCACCTTCCAAGATGCGCAAGGTGCATGTGTGCACTTGTCAACATTCAAAATGTTGTGCACCCCTTAATGGTGTGCCAAAGCACTAAAAAAGCATTGTTGACAACCCCAAATCCATGCCTAGGGCACAAAAATTTTCATGTTGGCATCTATCTAGGGTGTACCTTAGAAAAATTTGGTGGCACATTTATTGCACCTTTTTCTATATATAGGCACATCCGACCTGTCATTTTCATGATTGAAAAAATGTGAAAAAGGTTATTCTTCTGCACTTGTCAACACTCTTGTCAACCCCGTGTGTTGCTTTTCATCACATTCATGGACCCCACATCATTTCCTCTATCTTATATATTCCTGGTAAGTGGCCCTTGCTTTTCTTGTGGATTTGTTGTGGTATCTTTGTTTGTTTTTTGGAGGTTGAGTATTATTAAAAAAAAAAATGAACCTAAGAAGATAATACAACTCCACCCATTTTGCAATCAACCCACCTTCAACCAGGTTTTACTCTCCTTCCAGATCTGCTAACCTGGAAGGCCTTGTCTCAAAAAGGATCCTTGTCCCTCTTTCCTCTGTTTCCCTCACTGTCAAAATCTAAGTTAAAAGAGGCCAAAAACCACAAACCTGCCAAAAGAGTAAAAATCTAAAGTTGTTGCAAATCAAACCCACTATTTTCTTTGGCAAAACTTCATTATTGTTACACTAAACACAATCACGCCAAAGGGCACACTGTCCCCACATGCAACATTGGTCTTTCCCACACCTTACAAAATTCCTAAAACACTAACACAGGCACAAGCGCAACTACATCTACACCTACATTTGAATGTTGTGTAGACCCTTCTTGCGCCATGCAAAAGCTAAAATTCTTGGCACAACTTACCTTAATGATGCACCCTTTGAACCTGCGCCCCTTGGCACACCATAATGTTTTGCAACATGTACCATATCTGTGCTAAAGGCACACCCTGAAGCCTTGCTACACCAAATAAATTGTGCCCAGTTAAAACCCTTCATATGGCGCAAGTGCACACATCCTATGACACCAACATCTGAATGTTGTGTGTAGTCTTTCCATGCCCCACACCCCTTTGGCATTGTTTTCTTCCATGCAACACTTTCCAAAAGTGTGCCTTGCTTTTCGAACCCCGCACCTACAAAAAATTTGCGCCTTGCGCCCGGAGGCTTCTAAATTGATAACTTTTCATTCTATAAGCTTTGATGGATGATTTAACAGCTAACATGGCTCTTCTGCGATGGACTTCCCTGATTCTTCTTGTAGATCAACAGCTGAACTCAGATCCACACATGTCTTCATCGAGTAAGAAGCCAACCAAGTCTAAGGGTAAGGCCAAACTAATAGAAGAAGAAATGAAGTATAAATACCAAAGGGTCAGGATGCCCGAATCCCTTGCAGAGTGTGACCTGGACATCAGAGATTCAGAGCTCGGCCATATTGACATGGAGGACTTTTGGGCTAGAACCAAGAAGGTCACGGGAAGCCCATGGATGGAAAAATTGGTCGGCAGTGGTCTGCACTTTGCTGCAGGAATTCCCGTGAGCGCAATTAACAACGAGTTCATGATGGTGGTGGCCGTTGTTATAATAAGGACACAAGATGTGTCGAGAATGAGAAGGGCGAGGTAATAATCAACCTCACTACCCGGACATTTTGAAATTATGTTGGGTATCCCCACCACCAGCATTTTGTGGCAATAAGCCAAGAAGACTGCATAAAGGCATGGAATGAAATGAAGACAAATGCATGCAGCTTAATGAATGAGGTATACCTCAAAAACAAGAAGGTGGTGAGCAGGTGGCCACAAGTCATTCATCGCAGTGACTTCTCAGAAGAGCTGAGTGACACCATCACTTTCCTAAGTAGGGTGTTTGGGCTTCCTGATGCCCATTATTTTCACAAGTGGATGCTCAGATACTTAGAAACAATGAGCAAAAACATTCCTGATCAACATTTTGAATGGGCAGAGATTATCAGCAGCACCATCTCCGAGCAACTTCAACAACTCTCAACAACTGGGAGGTTCTACATGAACTCCTACGTGGTATATGTTGCTACCTCTGAAAGAGACTACCCAACACTGAATCGATGCGGGGTATGGCCCTAGGTCAGAATATATGAGTATTATCCAGAGTTAAGACTGGAAAACAGTATCGCACAATTCAGCAAAATCAATGATGCCTTCTTCTACGGCATCATCTACCTATTGAGGCCCAATATGACTCACGGTCGATGACCAAGAGCGTGGTAACTACCACAGAGAAGTGGGGGAGTGTTATTTACGTAATTCCCCACTTTCACCTATCTCAGAGCCGCCAACTTCTTGGGGGAGCCCACCAAGTTACCGAGGTATGCGGGACCCAAGTTGATCCTATTGGAGCTGTCTAGATAGCTTATCACATACCACGAGAAGTGTCTAAAAAGAAAGAAGGGTGGAACTCCATTCCCCCTCACAGTGGGTAGGTACACCTACACTTCTCATAGCAAAGCCCGAGAAATGTTTATGGAGCTTGAATTGCTTAACTTAAAGCACAATTTCCTAGCAAGGCCAACCTTTGATCCTCGTAATTACCTTCCAAGGGCAAAGCTCGATCCAATTCACATCCCTCAGATCGAAGATATCTACATCGATCTATATCATGAGGTCGAGCTCAGACGAAAGGATCACTCCCCTGGCCCTGGCAGAGATCATCCAATATGGTGTGGCCATCATCCCGAAAGGTTTCCAAGTGACTGATCAAGAAGTTGATCAGTCTATCTAGACACAGATGGGGACAATTGGCCATTTTTCGAGATTGATAGAACAAAGGCACCTCAGACTATTGAGGAAAGGGTTAAGGGCACTCTGCAGCGCACAGAGCATTGGTGCAGAAAATGGTCTCATCTACCTTGGGGTAGACTTCACCACGTCTCCCTTGGGTAATGCACCCGCCAAGCCGAAGCACTTGCCAAAGGGAAAAGGGAAAGATAAAGAGGGAGAAACAAGCACTACTCAAGAGGAAACTCCCGAGAGTCCTCCTTCCGCCACCGAAGAATAGGTAGTAAGCCTGATCTCCCCATAGAAGAAGAAGAAGTGGTAAGTGTTCCAATGGGCACATCCACTCAGGATGTTGCCACTACTATAACTACTGAGGTTCCCACCATCCCATCTCCCGCTCCTCCTTCCCCTCCTCATGTCACTCAACCAACCACTCCTTTGGTTGTGTCTTCTCCCCCATCTTCTACTGTTCCCCCTTCCTCTTCCTCCATCTTCTCTTCTCTCACGGATCTGTCCCCCAACATTTCTTCTCTCATCTCTCAGATCCCTTCCACCCCCACGGTTTCCTCTCCTACGCAGTGACTCCTACCCCATGAGCACTATGTTGGCTTCTCTCTCAATGCCACCACCGAGTGTCTCGACACATTTCCCCATGTCCACACTACATAGCTGCTCCTTCTTCTTCCCCCTATTTCCTCCTCTTCCCTCGGTCCCACTCCCTTAAGTCTAGAATGGATCTCCAAACACCTAAGCCAGCACAAGAGGAAAGTCCCCATTATACCTATGGACTTCTCTCGTTATTCCAACTAAAGGGGCTAAGAAGCAAAAGGCTATAACCCACTTCTCTCAAAGTGCTTCAGGTGAAAGAGTTATGGAGATCACATACCCTGATCCCACAAAGGAGAAAAAGGATCTGTCTCCTATAGATTTTATAGTGACTCAGGTCACAATGGGAACATCCTCAGAAAGCCTACAAGGAGAGGCCTTATCTCATAGTGGATGCCCTTTGCAAAAAGCTTCAGAAGCAAAGGAAGAGAAGAGGATATTGAAAGAGCAGAACAAGCATCTTCTCCAAGCCCCAAAAATGGGCAATGCACCTCCTTGTAGCTACCACCAAAACTCCTAAAGCCCTTAGTCAGGAAAAGATAAATGAGTACACCAAGATTGGTGAGCAAGGTATGGCAAGTGTCCACCTGAGAGACCAAATCCTCAAAGATAGTGAGGAAGTGATTATAAAGTTCACAGAGCTATATCAAAATATAGATCAGGCTAATAAGGAACTCCAGGAAATTATAGGACCTATCTCCAAGAGTTGACCATGCCAGGTTACAACATGAGACATTCCAGAAGATGCTCGACTACCCAGTCGATGACTTAATGAAATTCAGCATCTTCGATCATCCAAGAGCACCCAACAAAGTCCTTGCTGCTTTGGACTATCGAGTTGACCAAATGGAATTTGTCTTGGAGAAAATAGATAAAATCAAGGAGGAAGCCTTGGATGTAATGCATCAAATGGAGTAGATCATCTTAAGGATGTCTCCAGGGTTTTCTCACCCCATCATACACCTTGAGGAAGGTAGATGACACTATTTGGCTCTTTAAGGAGATCGTGTCACAGGGTTTAGGGTCAGAGGCCACTTTTGATACAGAATCTATCAACAACCTTCTGGCCTACCGTGACTTTGTTGGATACCTAATGGAGGTAGGTAATGAATACTTCAAACTCCCGGAAAGACTCAGAGATGAACGGAGACTTGTAAAGTCATCGGAGATCACACCAAGGGTCCCGCTCAGGATCAACTTCAAACGATGATTAGCAAGTTCATGGAGTATCGTGCTCAATTTCACATTTCCTCTCCTGAGTAGAAACAGGATACTCCTTTCCAGCCATGGGATGATGACGAATAGGCTCCTTCCTCCTGGGATTTATCCCATTTTTGTAAAATATTTAAAAGAATGTTGGCACAAATGATGACATCATCCATGTTGCACCATGGGATGTTGTCATCCACCAAATTACCCCAAAGTCAACAGTTGACTTTTAGATATTTTGTAAATATTTTGTAAGTAGTTGTTGGTTCCTTTTTGCCTTCTTTCTCCTTCTCCTTCTATAAATACTTGGATACTTGTTGTATTCAAGTGGTGGACATTTTTTAGATGAAAAATAGAAGTGAGAAGAAAAGGCTTTGTACTTTTTGTAACAGAAAATATTAATACAAAAATTAAGACTTTGTGCTCAATGGATGTGTTATGTGCATTAGATCTTTCTTAAGTTAGATCTATGTTGCTTTTCTATTAGATCTATCTCTACTTTTTGTCATTTTCTCATCAGTATTGCTTTGTTCGTTTATGCAAGTAGGTTTGGCTCTATTTACTACCAGCCCAAAACATAAACCCTCTGACCTTTCTACTTTGGAATTCATTTCTTTTCTCCCTTCGGATCTATCCTATCTTTATCCTTCCTTCATTCCTTTCTTCACAAATCGGAAATACCCCTACTTGGGACGAGATCCCAAACCCCCAAGGAAAATATTGTGGGACTTGCACAAATTCCTACCGGTAGAATAGTAATAAACCAGTTTCACTTTCTTTCTCAAAGAGGGGCTATGCCCTCACACTTTTTGGCTCATCTTTAATATGAATACATTTGGCACACCTGATGGGACTTACTCTCCTTCACCCTTAACCTATTGTGTGTATTAGGATATGAGTAGCTTTGAATTGTGGCTTACCATATCATTTATACCTTCTCATGCTTAGTAGGTCGACCTTCGTGATGGCTATAACATATGAATAGTATATATAGGGGATTGTAGGTAGTAGTTCATCATCATTTGAGCATTTGAGTCTTATTTTATGGTTTGGAGGTTGCCCCTTGAAGTGGCGAAGCTATTCTAATTGCATATTGAGATCATTATTCTGAAATATTGTGTTATTTGGTGTTCTATTGTTGCTCATAATCTGAATTATACAAGTAATTTCATTACAAGTGGTATCAGAGCTACGATCCGGGCCAAAATTAGGGCAAAAACCATAATTTTTTTGTTTCGCTCTATCTTATGAACCACATCAAATTTGTGGGAGATTTTTTTACCTAGTTGTGAATCATTTAAAGTAAAATTATCAGAAAATGTTAGACCTTTTTGATATCTTTTGTAAAATTTATTGCAAATTTAGGTTTTTTGATTAAAAATACTCCATAGACCGAAATTTGTGGAATTTTTCAGATTTCTTTACATTTTCATAAAGCTCTCAAAAAATAGTATTATTATCTTCTTTGTGTTTTTTCCTGTTCGGCCGAATTTGTATTGAAACCGTAAACCCTAAAGTTTGACATCATGGCGGGGCCTTCCACAAGAGCCAAAAAGAATTTGGTCACTCTAGGTAAAACCCCAGATAAAGATGGGGTAGTGATTGAAGAGTTGGAGTCAAAAGGGGTAAATACAGATTCCTCAGCACTAGGGTTTACCTCAGTTTATCATAAGGTGAGCCAACTCAAGTATGAGCTGCGAAATGTACAATCTGAGATGGCCTCTAAAGGAGACATAGACCAAATCAATCAACAGTTGGATGATATCATGCAACATATAAAGGGTAAATAGTATGTCCCAAATCAGCCCCATATCAACCAAGGAGGATATTCAGTTCAAAATAATGGACAAAATAACCATATTAGATCACTTTTCCAAATTGAATCGAACCTAACTCATTCGCAAACCACGTAACATGATGCCGAAAGTGGATATGCGCAAATTTGATGGGAAGGATCCACTAAATTGGATAAATCAAATGGAGAACTTCTTTGAGTTACATAAAACACCATCAGGATAAAAGGTGACCTTAGCATCCATGTATCTTGAACCGCACTCACCAATTTGTTTGGTATTGATGGTTATGTGCTCAAGGCATAAGAATGGTCTCAGTGTCACTTTGACAATTTTTACCAAGGAGTTGTAATTGCACTATAGTTCTAGTGTTTCAGAGAACTACTTTAGTCAATTGGAAAATTTACGACAAATAAGATCAATCAAAGATTATGTGCATCAATTCTAGAACCTATCCTTAAGGGTGGAGAATATTCCAGAAGGGAATATGAATGACCTGTTTCTTTTGGGTCTTAAGGACCACATCAAGCATGAGGTACGTATGTTTAATCCACTCAAGATTTTTGATTCCATTATCATGACACGTCGAGCAGAGGAAAAAGTTCTTTGTAGTAGGAGGCAACCTTTCATTAACACCAGAGACCATAGTATCTCTTCCCTTCATTCCTCGGCCAATTAGACTGACTCCTTAACAAATGGAAGAAAAGAGAAGAAAAGGATTATGTTTTAACTGTGACACCAAATATGGACCGGGACACAAATGTACTGAGAAGAAGTTGTTCTATATTAAAGGAGGAAATGAGGATGACGAGGAACCTGCAATTATAGGAGAGGTTGAGGAACCATAGAAGATGAAGTAGAGGATCACCAACCTACAATTTCTTGTCATGCATTTTCGACATTAATACTCCTCAAACCGAACGCCCACTAAAAATGTCTGCACGAAACCCAAGAACAACCTAGGTCAAACTAGAAAAATTATGGGATTTTTTTTTTAAAAAGCGTGCCCGCAAAAAAGTTTCAAAAATAACGGTTGTCACATTATTGTTTTCTAATTTGATTTAAATCAAAATTATAAAATAAATTTCTTTTATACACATTATAATAAAATAATTAAAACCCTCATTACCTTTTAATAAACTTAGTTAGTCTAAGGCATGGTCTAGGTTCCCCTAAATGTTATTTTGATAAACATTTAATTTCCACTATAGTCAACTAGGACAAATTAATCCCATGGGTAAAGAGGTCTATTTAATTAAATACAAAATTTATAGTAATTCCTCAAAGTGACAAGGTTTAGAAACAATAACATGGTCCTTAATTTAGCACAAGAGTTAGAACAATATTCCCACCCCTACACAACTAAAGTGCCCCTAAAAATTCAACCCATATATTTTAAATTTTAAAATTTAAAATTTCTCCCTCAACCCCAAACTTTTACCACTAAACCCCAACACTAAACAATTGCTACTTATAAACCTTCCCCACATTATCTACGCATTTTCTTTCCTTTGGACCGTGTATTACCCAAACCCGCGGTCAAGCCATTAAAAATCATGTTATATATATATATATATATATTGAAGAAGTTGTTCTATATTGAAGGAGGAAATGAGGATGACGAGGAAGCTGAAATTATAGGAGAGGTTGAGGAACCAATAGAAGATGAAGTAGAGGATCACCAACCTACAATTTCTTGTCATGCATTGTCAAGTATTAGTACTCCTCAAACACTCAAGGTTATTGGCTATCTCAAAAAACTAGAAGGTGACGGTGTTGATTGACTCGGGAGTACTCATAACTTCATAAATAGTAAGTTAGTTTCCCACCTCAATTGTTTTATTTACCCAACTCTAGAAATGTAAGTTATGATTGTGGATGGTGGGACAATCAAGTGCACAGGAAAGTGCCATAGTATCAAGCTTTCCATGGGATACTACATGTTAGACTCACCTATGTTTGCTATTTCTATGGGAGGGGCAGATATTATTTTGGGTGTCCAATGGTTCACAACCTTGGGTACTATAGAGATGAATTTCTAATCATTGTTCATGTGATTTCATTCAGATGGAAGAAAATACAATTGAAAGGGATGGTAGCTAAGTCTCCACAGATTATTAGCTCTCATCATATGCAGAAGGTTCTCAGAAAAGGAGTAGATGGATTTATAGCAAATTTATTTTCCATAGAAGTACAAAATACAGAGTCTTCAATGCCACCCGATCTTTAGAAGATTGTTGATGCTCACTCATCTATTTTTGATGCAATTCCAAAGGGACTACCACCAGTTAGGGATCATGATCATGCCATTCAGTTGATTCTAGGGAGCTAAACACCTAACATCAGACCATACAGATACCCATATTCCCATAAAAGTGAGATTGAGAAAATGGTACAGGAAATGTTGAAGGCGGTATCATCGGCATAATCAAAGTACATATTCTTCACCAGTGATCATGGTATGTAAGAAGGATGAAACATGGAGGATGTTTCAGATTATTGAGAACTCAACAAGTACACCATCAAAGATAAGTTTCCTATTCTAGTAATTGATGATTTACTTGATGAATTACATGGTGCTATTTATTTCACAAAATTAGATCTTCGTTCGGGTACCATCAAATTAGAATAAGAGAGGAAGATGTTCATAAAATGACTTTCAGGACTCATGAGGGCCATTATGAGTTTTTGGTAATGCCTTTTGGTCTTACAAATGCTCCCTCAACCTTTCAAAGCTTGATGAACACTATTTTTAGGCCATTTTAAGGAAATTTGTATTAGTTTTCTTTGATGACATATTGATTTACAATAAGACATGGGAAGAACACTTATAACATGTAAATAAAGTGTTAGAAGTTTTGGAGAAACATAATCTCTATGAAAATCCATCCAAATGTTCTTTTGGTGTATAAGAGGTAGAGTACTTGGGTCACATTATATCCCATGAAGGTGTCAAAGTTGATCCTCAGAAGATCAAAGCTATGGTGGAATGGCCAAGGCCCAAAACTCTCAAAATATTTGTGGATTCCTAGGACTAATATGGTATTACGAAAGATTTGTGAGGGGATATGGTAGAATAAAATCCCCACTCACTACATTGCTAAAGAAGGATGTCTTCCATTGGACATACGTAGCCACTAAATCCTTTGAGTAGCTAAAGAAAGCCATGTGCAAAGACCCCGTTTTGGCTACTCCCAACTTCTCAAAACCTTCATTGTTGAATGTGACACTTCAAGATCGGATTGGGAGTAGTTCTAATGCGGAAGGAAGACCAATTACATTTGAGAGTCACCAATTCAAAGGAAAATATTTGCTCAAACCTGTCTATGAGAAAGAAATGATGGTTATTCTTCATGTGGTCAAGCAATGGAGGCCATATCTCATGGGTATACACTTCAAGGTAAAAGTTGATCAGGATAGTCTCAAATAATTTTTGGAGGAAAGGTTATCATCTGAGGAACAACAAAAGTGGGTAACAAAAATGTTGGGTTATGATTTTGAAATCATATACAAAAAGGGTAAATAAAATGTAGTAGCTGATGCATTGTCCAGAAGGGATACATTCACAGATGCCTTACTATGTGGAATGTCCATGTTGAAGGCCGATTGGGTGGATGAAATAAGATTGGAATGGGATCAGGACAAGGATACACAATCTCTAATACAAAATATCAAGAAAGGCTCTATAACATCTAACAAATTTGAGTGGAAAGGTAATGCGCTATGGTACAAGGACAGGTTATACTTGAGTAAAGATTCTGAGTTGAAGCATAAGATTCTTGCAGAGCTACATGCATCACCTATTGGAGGACACTCTGGGTTTTTGAAGACATATCATAAAATAAAAATAGAATTCTTTTGGGAAGGACTCAAGGGGATGTACAAAAGTTTGTATCAGAGTGTTTGGTGTGCCAACATAACAAAGGGGAAACAATTAAGACACCAGGTCTATTGCAACCCTTACCAATTCCTAGCCAAAGATGGGAGGAGGTCTCCATGGATTTCATCACCGGATTGCCTTGTTCAGAGGGTAAGAATGTTATTTTGGTGATTGTGGATATCCTCACAAAATATGCCCATTTTTGTGCCCTATCACATCCATTTGCAGCTAGTACAGTCGCAATTATTTTTTTGAGACAATTCAAAGGCTACATGGAACCCCAAAGATAATTGTAAGTGATCGTGATCCTATTTTCACAAGTAATTTTTGGACAGAATTATTTCATGTTTGGGTACTCAGCTAGCTCACAGTTCATCTTATCATCCTCAAATTGATGGGCAAATGGAAGTGGTCAACAAATTCTTAGAGGGGTATCTACGTTGTTTTGTATCAGATAAACAGGAAAGGTGGATTAAATGGCTACCACTTGCAGAATGGTGGTGTTAACATATCTTTTCAAACGTTTCAAATGTCTCGAGATCTTTGGAAAGGCCAAGTTGTTTGAGACCACAATGGAATCTTCCCCAAGTTTTGGGACCTTGCGCGCTTGGGACAGATCTTTAGAGAAGGTGGGATCAGTTCCTCTACCTATTTCTACTTTGCTACTATCATTCCTATTCTTTGAAAGGGAAGACTAAGCTAATAATGCCAAGGGACTAGGGATAGAAGGATAACATGGAAGGAAACTACACTAAAAGGTGATAACACTAGAAAAAGAGGGATGAACACTATCTGCTCTGAGCAAAAATGAGAGGAAATGCATAAAAGAAGGCCAGACACATGTAACATGACTTAAAACGTATTCAACATATCAGTTTCACGAGACAAACCAAATAAGGAGCTGCATAAACTAGACGTTGCCTGGCACAACTAGCACACAACGCAAAAGAAAAGGAAAGAAGAAGGAATACAAACACATTAGAACAAAGAATAGTCACAAAACGATGCTTTTATTACTTTTAGAAATGCACAGAGCTATTACAATGGCGAAGGAGGTCAATATCCACATGCAAGAGCTAGATCTAGAGGTCTGCAACTCAAAATACAGAAAGTATGAAGTCCTTAGTAGAATGCGTAAGGATCCAAAGTGTCCAACATAATAAATGAGCCAAGATCTTACATTTATAAATGAATCCGTGGAAGAAGAGGAGGGAAAATCTGATTTTGAAATACAACCACCAACAAGAGGCATTCAATGCCTGCAAATCCACATTAATCTGTTTATTATATGCGCTTCCCAAGCCTATTTTGCATGTTAAAGAAGGAAGGAGGGAGAATCATATTAAATCGGGTGGTTGGAGCAATCAGATCTTCTCATCAATGCTCAGAAAGACATTTTCCCATTTCTCACCTATCGATCCACCAAAAATTTGAATTTGAATGTCTAAAAAGCCGTAGTTGATGTCGGAGATCTCTAAAAATTCCAAGTGCACGTCGATCGAGCTCAGAAAGTGAAGATACATCTATCGTAAAGTTTTTCAGCCATTGAACATGCAAAACACATGCATGAGTAGGTTGGCTGAAATGTTGACCAACTATGTAGATGTTTTGTCACTTTAAAAAAATCACCATGTGTCGCCCCATTGATTTGTTGTAAGGATTCAAAGACTGTTGACTATGCGCTTTGATTGGTTGCATGTAGCACACTCAAGCATGTTAAAAGATGACCTGACATAGAAAGCAAAGAGAAGGGTGCGCAAGAATGCATGCTAAAGAATGAGGCGCGAGAAGAAGATATAAGGAGGCACGCAAGTCAAGCGCAAGGAGAAATGAGGCAAAACTGGTGAGCAAAGAATGCATGGTCAATGTGCAAATATTACAAGATAATAGGGCGCGACGCGTGCGAGAGGGTTAGGTACTTAGCTACTAGGAAGAAGGTTGATGCGCGAAAGATGCGCACAAGGGGAAGATGGAAATAGAGGAAAAGGAAAAGGGAAGGAGAGAAAGCGTGTTTCAGGAGGAAAGAAGGGGACACAGGGAAACTATGACCAAGGGAATGTGCCAAGTGGAATTGAGCCCACACAACCTTACAATGAATAGCTCGGAACTATCGAGATCATTCTAATACTTTACGTGAATAACTGGGAGAATTATTTGGATAATAGGTGGTATAACACATCTTTTCATACCTCTTCTCAAATAACCCCATTTTTAGCATTATATGGTTATCATCCACCTTTTATCACTTCTTCCTTGAGGGTGCAAACTAAGGTCGAGATGTTGATGAACACATTCAACATCAACAACAGGTTTTGGCTAGTTTGAAGGAGAATTTGACATTGGCACAAAACAGGATGAAACAACAAGCAGATCAACACCGTAGTGAAAGACATTTTGAAATTGGTGGTTGGGTTTTTATACGTCTCCAGCATTACAAGAAGATGTCCCTAAAGCAATCGAAAAAGGACAAAAAACTTGCTCCTAAATATTATGGCCCTTATCAGGTTCTACAAAAATTGGTAGTGTTGCTTATAAACTAGAGTTGCCTCAATCTTCACACATACACCCAGATTCCATGTTTCCTGCCTAAAGAAGGTTATTGGACATAAATTTGAAGCCTAGAAAGAGTTACTAGAACTTGATGAGGAAGTAAGAATCATTTTGGAGCCAGAGAAGATTATGCAAACACGTCTTAAGAGGCTGAGAACCCGAGAGACATTAAGGAATATTTGATTAAGTGGAAGAATACGAGCATAGAAGATGCGACCGGGAGGATGATGGTTTTCTACAAAGCATCCATGATTATTCAATATTGAGGACAACGTTGGCTTGAAGTGGAAGGGCATGTTACGCCCTTAAGCTATTGCATGTATTAGGATATGAGTAGGCATCTTGTGGGACCATATCATTTTATTATATTATTTATACCTTCTCATGCTTAGTAGGCTAGCCTTAGTGATGGCCATAACATATGAATAGTATATATAGGGGATTATAGTTAGTAGTTCATCATCATTCGAGCATTTGAGTCTTATTTTATGGTTTGGAGGTTGCCCCTCGAAGTGGCGAAGCTATTCTAATTGCATATTGAGATCATTATTCTAAAATATTGTGATATTTGGTGTTCTATTACTACTCATAATCTTAATTATATAATTAATTTCATTACATACTCCATTGTCCTTTGCATTCATTTTCAATATTTTTAGATTAGTTTCAATTTTTGGTTACTAACCCTCATTTTAGCATATTTTAGATAAATATGGTGTTTCTTAACTAGATTAGTTGAGTTTTCCTTGTTTTTTTAGTTTTTAGCAGCTATGAAGGAGGTGAGGTGTTGCCAAATTTGGACCAAATTGGTAATTTTTGAGCTTTTGACATTTTTCTTGTCAAATCCCATGTTTTGATGATCTACAGGTCTCTTGCGCTAGTCAGAAAATCCATGCAATGTACCACTATCAAGCTTGCACTACCGTTCGAAGCTTGCACTAGCGCCTCTCGGCCTACATTTTTTATAAAATGAATTTTCACTCCTCTGTATATGGCATGCACTACTACACTATAGGCATGTGTTACTACTTACCTAGCATACACTACCACTCCTCTTCCTGTGCTAGTGAAACTCTTTCTATATTTTTGTCTTAGACCTATGTTTATGAATTTATCCTTGTCTAGTGAAAAATTGCCTTGTCTTTGAGACAGCTTATCCTTGCATTACTACTTCAATCCATGCACTACTACTATACAAGGCTTACACTAACACTGCTTCAATTTTTGGCTCGCTTTTGAGGTTCCATATTCTAACATTTTGTGTTTATGTTGTTTTTGGAAGTTTTCCTTCTGTTTTCTACAAGTTTTAACATTTTAAATCAGATTTCTAACATGTTGTTAAGCTTTAATGAGAATCATGTTTCCATACTTTGCTTAAGTTAGACTAAAGTTTTTGTATTCTCTTCTCTTGCACCTTAGGGTGATCTTGAGAATCAAAAGTAATTTTAGTTTTCATTTTTCTAACATTTGGTTAAATTGGAAACTTAATCTTTCATTTTTGCTTAAGGAATGAACAATTTATCAAACATTGTTTAGAGTACATTTAATTTATAAATTTTCCTTTACATTTATCTAGTTGGATCAATTGTTATGTATGTTCATCTCTTGCGTCCTTAGATAATATTTAGAATCAAAAGTAACTTTGGTTCACTTTCTATTTAAAACTACTAAATCTTTTATGTGTAGGACCTAATTCATTTGTCAAAGACTTGGGATCTAAAAAAACTCTAACTACACATGTGTTGCAGGTTCCCAATGGTGTACTAAACCTCATTAAATTCAAAAGATGAAAATACACCACTTTATTCAACACATTGTATTTACAGTTTCTGATTAAATGTTATGGCTCATTCCTCTTTAAGCTGGGGGAAGTATCTTGAAATAAGTCATCACGCAACTCATTATGAGGATTACCTCAACAACCCCAAAGTAGTCCAAATTATTTCACCAATAAGTCACTGAACTTTCTAGGATGAAAAATATAATGTAAATGTCAAGGATGAATACTTGTGAAGTGAAGGTGGAAGGTAGAATGTGCGTTGTTGACATTATCCAAGCTGATCGTAGAGAACTCCTTTTTGTCTGGGAAGGACTACCTGTAGATGCAAAGCAAGACCACAAAATAGTATTAAATAGCATATGACAATGGACTGCCTAGCATATGATAGATCCAAGAAGCGTGGTGCTTCCTAGAGAGGTTGTCAATCCACTATTTATAAACAATTTAATGTAAATAAGAAACTGGAATAAATAGGTCTTGTTGTAATGTAATGATTTAGGTTTCTCATACACACAATACACTAGATTCAATGCTAAATAAGAAATGCAACACTAAATCTAATTAGAACCAAGGTTTGTTCAAGTTAGGCATGTTTTTCAGAGGTCTGATAAGGGTTTGGGGCTGATTGGTTGAGGTCTGGGTTGGTTTTGGGTAAGTGGGAAGCTCGTTGGTCTAAGAGTATAAAATGACACAGAGACTAGTATTGGTCGGTGGTGATGCCGATATGGGGATGAAACTAACAACGGTTAGGGGAACCGATGTTGTAGGGGCAATGGGTGATTAACTATTAAAAATGGGTTTTAGGCTCTCTCGTGATTACACCAAGAGTGAGAGTAGTGTGGTTAGAGTCATAATATGGATGAGAAGAATCAAGAATACTAAAAAGAAGATAAAGAAAGGTGACATGGCTTGGGATGATTAAATAGTAAGTTGGTGTGAAGAAGGTGATATACGGGTAATAGATGAAACAAAATATTGAATGAAGCAAGAGATCAACAATGGAATAAGCACAAATGATTAAAATCACAACACTTACTTGATTTTTACAAACCATGTGGATGGAGATGACTGGTGGTTTATTCGAGAAGAGGTGGCTAGGTCTAGTACCACAACAATATAACTTGTGTGCTCCCGTGAGTATTCCAAAGGCTCGGAAGGAGAACCGACTAGTTGTCTTGCCACCGTGGTTATGTGTGTTCATCATCCAGGATGTCGGAAGGCTTGAAGATTTGAGCTTGATTGCAATAGAACTCCAATAAATGAATGACCAACCCGTGTAAAGAGTTGTAAAATTGTATATAAAGAAACTGATGGCGGTTAGGTGACCGACGTTGGTCGAGGGTAAACCAAAGACGCTAGGATGAAATAGTCCTTTTTACCAAAAATAGGCAGATCTTCCTAGATTTGGCGTGCTTTCCAAGTTAAATCTACTTAGGAGAGTGGAGTTATCATTAGAAAAGGTAGGAATATCATAGAATAAGTCCAGTTAGGTTTAGGAAGAAGTCTCAGTTAGCTAGGTCAAGCGGTGACTCAGCACCGGAGGTGATGACTAAGTGCTAAGAGTGATGACTTGGTCATTATGAGTTAAATTCCCCTAGAATGGGTCCAAGGTGAGGTGTACTTGATGAGGTGGATGTGTGAGGATTAAATTAATTTAATTAAATTAATAATGTGAGGGTTAAATTAATATGAATGTGGGGCAAGGGGTCATGGTTAGGTGAATAAGTTACGTTGGTTAATCAAAGGGGAACAAGGGGAGTGTGACCCAAATTTGGAGTCTACACACCTTGAGAGAACTGGTGGACGAAACGGGAAGTGCCTCACTACCCACTTGACTATTTGAAAACCTTTGTGAGAAAAGCTTCATGTTTCCCGTATGAGGCCCCATTCATTAACTTAATTGTAGGTTAATGGTCTATTATCTAGAAGTAATTCTAGAAATATGTACCTCCTCTAGGAAAGAATTGGTGAGTTTGTGAACAAAATCCTAGGTGAACCATTTGGCATTGGGGCCAACTTGACTTTATCCATCGTGTTCCAAAGAGCTCTCACAAAGCGACAACTTTTTCGGAGTCAAAACCTTGTTATTCAAACAAGGGGAGAGTCCATTAAAGTTGAAGCCATGTGTTATTCATCACGAAAACCTCATATTCCTTTTAGACACATAAGCAACTAGCCACTCGTATAACTCTACCGAAAGATAGTAAAGAAGCTCTCATATAAATAGTCACACAAATTCTGCTCCACACATGCATGTGCATCAAACTCGAGATCCAGTGTTGAACATTCGAGCATACTCTTCTTCCAGATCTTTCCTCCTGTTTCCCCCACCACCGCACTCCACTAGATCCCCATGGTCCTATGCCTCCAAGTCCACCGGATCCACCTCCCGTTGTTGGCAATGTACCCGAAATGGTCACACCTAGTGTCCCCAACGTTCCACCAGATCACGCGCCAATGGCATTTGATCTTTGTCCCACTACTGGTGTGCATCTCATGCCACTCCCCAACGCGATACCTAGGCCTTATGTATTTGTAATCGACCAAAGATTCCTCCAAACACCGGAATCGATTGCGTGGCCATAGAAGTTCCAAACGATAAATTATACCTTCTTGGTGAAGATTGATCACTATTACCGATACTAGCTAGGTTTACAATACTCCTACCTTGATCTAGAAAACCAAGCACTAGGGGTTAGTTCACAGGTGGGTTCGGATGCACGCCGATACTCTCTCATTTCTCCATGCGATGAATTCTCATTAGAAACTTAAGGGGATTCTCTCCTGCACTAGCCAAAATGGGGTAGTGCAGATTGCTCTGGTTCCATGTCCTTTGCGTGGACCTCAACTCCTTCCCACAATGTTTGCCTCCATAAATCCATCACACTGGAAACTTCATGTTTCTCTAGCTAACTCCTTCTCACAAGCTTCATTGTATTTGAGTTGCCTATCTTCCCTTTCCTTCTCGTATGTAATGTCTGTCATCTTTCCCCACTCTAGCTTCCTCTCCCAACACTCGAGGAGCCTTAGCTAGCCATGGGAAATTCCTCAAGATGCAAGGTAACAACCAAAATCTTCATTGCCAAGGGAATATCATGCGAAGGAACGATCCCCAGGTTCTCTCAGAACTCAACTCAAAGAACTCTCGGGCATTAATATGTGGAAGTGGCGTACTCTAGGGTATAGTTGGTTAGCACCCCTTTCCACCAATGGTTGATAGCACACGTCCAAGCCAGATCTGTGTCTTGTAGTCTCTGATAGTCATCTTGGGTCCAAGCACACGGCCTGTACAACCAGCTTGTCCTAGATGCATGCACCGAGAGTGACCCGTGTAACTCTACTGGGAAACAATAGAAAAATGTCTCATATAGCTCATGGTACAGGTGCTCTTCCACCCATTTGCGTGTATCAAATCCCGGTCCAGTGCTAAATCTCTGAGAAAACTCATCCTCCGTGCTCTTGAACCATTCTTCAAAACTATCCAATGTCAACCGCTCCGTCATCACACCTCATAGGGACAAAGATGTATGCATCCATTTCTTTCAACATAGTCCGATGTAATGTCACTCTTCACAATGGCTTTGAAAAGGATCCCAGAAATGGAACCAAGATGTAGCCAATTTTTATACCCTTCACAGAACAAGAAAAATCCCATGCGCATCAGCCTATCACCCAACGGGCACTGGGCGCTCAACCGAGGCACACGTGGGCACCGAGTCTCCCTTTTATGTGAGTCTTGCAAGAGTGCATTACTTGTGATAGAGGGTTAATCAAAACAAAAGTAAAGGATCAATGCATCCATGCATAGATCTTAGAAGAGCTTCTAGATTGATATATTCATTTAGACAGAAAAATATAGACAAAGTTCATATCAAGATCATAACAAAAGGGGAAATTCATGTGGATATACACCTTAGTCATATGAAGGTATACAAAAAGATTCACATAGACACGATATAGATCAGTAACCACATATACTTATGTTCATTATGCCCAATAACCTCATTACAACCATCAGATTCATCACATATCATAACAGTGTAGACCAATGTCATGCCTTAGATCTCGACTTAAGTCCCTCATAAGGCGAGAGAAATATAGACACATCCCCCTAGTATGTCATCATCCCTACAAATCTCCTAAACCCATCCCATATAACTCTTCAAAGCATTTCTCGCAAAGTTTTGCCTCTCTATTTTCTCTCCTTTCTTCTCTAATGGGCGCTTGTATTTATAGCCTTAGCAATCACCGCCATGCCTTCCTAAGGTTGTAGATCAGTTGCCAAGTTTCCAAGTGGTCCTCCATGGAAGCATGCTCCTTTGGACCCGAGCTCACCACTCTTTACAATGATGACCTTCTGGAATCTTCTATCACGAGGAATATTCTTTTCGTGGGCATCAAGTTGTTAGGCTAGCACCTTATCCATTCCACATGCGTACTTATGTGCTGCCCTCGATGCCAAATATGGCTAAGTCCCAAGACCTTCATTTTTCCTTGTGCACGCGTGTCATGGGTTCTTCTAAACCCTCCTAGAACCCCGCCTGCGTGACATTCACCATGTGTGCCCCTCTATACTTAAGCCATACACACCCACACACCCTTCTTGTAATTAGCCAATATTTTAGGGGCCCAACAAAGATGAATTATTCTTCACTGTCATCCATGGTCTCTTTTCTTTTGTGGTTTGTTATTGCTCCATTCTCTATTTGGGGTGTAATAGGAACATTGGTTGAGCTTGAAAAAGGAATTTGTGGATTGCTTGCATGGCCTAATTACATTTGGATAGAAGTAGTGACATGCATAGGAATGTAAGTAGGAAATTACATGTTTGTTTTACTTGTTGAATAAAATTGCATATTACCTACATGAGAAAATTGTATTTGTGTTGACAAAAATCGCATTGATGTTGTTGAAGGAAACTACATTTGATTTTAGGAGTAAAGGTGTTACAAGCTTGGTAATTGGCAACATTTAGAAAATTTGGAGTGTAAATGTTGTAGAAATCCATCATAATTGGGTGTTGTGGAGGAATAAGATTTCCTAAATTACTCAAACATCTTTGCCTTTGCATTTCCTTTTCTATCCTCTCTTCTCCCGTTATAGCTTCTCATGTTCCTTCTTTTTCTATTTTTCTTGTTGTTTTTTATCCTCTCCATTTCCTTCCTTAGATTTTTAAGTTACCTTTCAAGTTTCTTTTCTTCCCTTTCTATTGTGCAATGAATATGTTTTCCTTTCTCTCCTCAAGATGCTCATTATTCCTCGCTTTCAACTCCTCTAGTTCCTTTTTTCATGCATCTTGTTCATCGATCAATTGTAAGTAGTCACTTGATGTGAGAATTTGTGACTATCTACTCAATCTTATAGTCCCTTTGTTTCAACATTCTGACTTTTCCTTAACCATTTCAATTGGAAGATTGAGAAAATTCCACAGTGATCCACTGACCTGGTTTCCTGATTCTACATTGTATGGTTGTTTTATTGTGTCTTGTATATTTTTTTGTGAACAATCCAAATTTGCAACTTCCAAATGACTATTGTTTTCATTTTTCATTTGTTACATTTTTCATAATAGTGAGCTATTCCAATTGGCATGTTAGGAAGGGGGATAACATGGAAATTGATATGTCCTCGTTGCGGAGGTTGACTAGAATCCCCAATTTTGCAACAACTTATTTCAACCATTCTAGTTGGCTAGCTAGTGTTTGTGTACTCATCCCGTCATCGGCTGTGATAGGTTCTCGCATCTGACTTACATGAGTTGGTGTGTTGTTGTCTTCAACTTGAACATGAACTTCAAGTCAACTACCTTACTCACTATGACTTAAACATGTACATGTGTCTTATTGACTTACATTTGTCACATGGGTTGTTATATGTTGAGTAGACATAATATTTTTCTAAAGAGAAGACACACAAAGAATGCACATGTGGGAACAAGGCACATTTGAAGGTGCGGAGGGATAGGAAAGGAAACGCATGCCAGAACAAGTTGACTCGGGACTTAGCCATTTTTATGGATACGGGCTAATTTTGGAGATAGCGTGCGGAGTACACATCGGGATGGAGACTTGCACAACATGCAAATGCTATTTTGGGAATGAGTGGCGGATAAGCGCCATACATGAGTTTGAGATAATAATAGGATTACTTCTTCTAGTTAACTATAGGACATCTATTATTAGCGCACTTACATGTGTGCATGTTATTATAGAGGCGCATGGCTATTTTAAGCATACGACCTATTTTGAGAAGTGCGTAAGCAGTGAAGGGCAAGTCCCCACCCCTATAAATAAGCAATGAATTGTGTAGTTGAGAGAGACTGAATGATCGGAATTATGTTGTTTGAATCGATGCGCATACGACTTATGATGATATGTTATAATGTAAGAAGCTTCTATGTTTTATAGTGTTTAATATAATGGAGTATATTGGATGGATAATGGTGTTAAACATGGTTGTAATTGGTTCTTATATGGTTAATCTTATCATATTTATTATTTAATTCATAATTCTCTAAGATCTAGATCTAGAATATGCACTTTGGTATGTTTATGTTTATTTAATGGATCTGAATATGTTCTATCTTCATCACACTAACATCCTACACAAGCAACTCTAAAGAGGGGCCTGGTACTTTGCATGCTTCGGGTGAGCACTAAGCTCAAGCTTGGTGATGTGCCGTACGTATGGGTTTTACACAAGGATTCTAGTAGCATCATCATATATGCATCGGGCTCACAATTGGAAATGTAATTAGCTAATATTTGTTACACTTTTAATAGGTAGAAACATGGTAAACTCTACCATGTTGTATTAACAAAACAAAGTATTGTGATCCACTCTCTACTCTTTGGGAATATGTGGGGTACACTTCTACTATTTGTCTTTGTAATCACCCTCATCCCACAATTCCTACCAGCTTGCACACTAGTTTCATTGTAGTTCCATATCCTTTGTGGCCATACTATTATGTTTTATACATTTTATCCAATTTTTCATAAAATACCAAAACTATGTTAGGCCCAAGCATGACTGCCATGTCATGATCAAGACCTTCTGTAGTCCTTAAAGACAAATCTATGTGCCTCTTTCTAAACCTTGCCCACGATGATCTACAGGCATACCATCAGTGAATAGAGTATTCCTTTCCTCACATATATGTACCATGTATAATTTAAGACTCTTCTTGATCTATTGAAATGGTTGGGGGACCTTTGCATTTCATGGTTGTGATACCATTTATCCAAGTTGATAATGAACCCATTGAGACTCCCCACTTTTTTTAAACCCTTATAGATAATCTATTGTCTTCGACATCTCTTGTTGCTCCATCTATGTCTTTAGTCATCACTCAATTCTGAAGTAAAATTTTTAGATGTTGTTATGCACTTTCCACGACATTATAACTTACATCCATTTGTGGTGCTAGTTTTAGCATTTTTTCGTGTTGTGGAAGTGTATGATATTTTTGTTTTTGAGTTGCTCCAGCTAACTCTTCCTTCGATTCAGGTATATAATCGGGTTTGACACCATTTTTAGGATCCATTCATAACTTCCTCCTTCCCGCTTTCCTCTTTAATACCATGATGGCCTGCAATTATTGTAGATAAATTAACATAAATACAAATGTTTTGAAATGTCATGTAAACAATGCTCAAAGTAAAATTTATTTCAAATATATGATACAACATTTTGTTTGTGTGTTAAAATTTCAAGTATGCATTTTTCTACATGCGTAGGTTGTAGCATGTTCCTCTGGTCTAAAATATAGAGGGTTATGGACAAAGGGGGACAATTAATGGAAACACTAAATGTCGCATTAGCATGCAATTGCGAATGACGGTGGAGGCTTAAAGAGTGATAAGGGTTGGGTGAAGTGTATTGAATGTGTTTCTGTTTATGTGTAGACAAAATATTGTCCACGCACCAAGTGGTTACATGCATCTTTTTAAGCGGGAATAGTTATTCATTGGTTTGGTATCAATTTTTATTTATTTAATGTGAATAGGCTTTTTGATGGGATATTCGTTGTTCTATTTGCTAAAAACTCATACTACATTCATATATTACATGTACGCTAAATCTTTTAACTATAGATTAATAATCCGCATTACTTATGAAGTATCAATTGAGTTCATTTTGACGTGAACATTGAATTACAACATACACTAAAATTACTGACCATACATTGAATGTGGCAATTTGAACAATGAATATGCATACAGACTAAAATTGTTGAATATGCATCGATTATACACCTGTAATTTTTTCATTGAATGCATTTTTGAAATTACAAAATTATTATTGCATATTCAATATATATTCATTAATTCTCACATATTTATAAACAACCAATAAATATAATACTAATTGGGTGGATATATACTTAAATAACTCAATATACAATGAAAACATTTGTAATCTAATATTACTTGCATATGTAATCAATATATGAAAACTGTAGAGAAAATATTAAAAAGGTTTTCAAATGCGAGCTCACTTGATGACCAACTTGGCAATTCAAAAAAACAACAATATATTCAGAGGTGTATATTCAATGTGTGAATGTATAGTGGAAGATGAGAAAATTAGATAATTGTATTTTATGCAAGTTCAGTCATTCTAGTGTAAAAATGTATGCAATAGTTCAACATGCATGCATGAAAACACCCTATTTTATGACATTCACTACATTTTACTAGCTAATTTCATGGCGAATGGAAGGTTAAATAAGAACATGCACAAAATAACTCATTATGGACTGAAAATATTAGAGTTTGTGGTGAATGGAATGTTAAATAAGAACATTCACATAAATAACTCAATGTAGGGTAAAAATACATTTGTAATCCTGAGTATTGCTTGCAAATGTGCTCATATACCAGGAATGTAAGTGTATTCATTATCTTTTCAACCATTTAAGTATATAGGGAGGAGGCTAAATATTTAGTTTATATTCAACAATTTTAGTTATAGTGGGGTGTATTTAGTTGACATATAAAGTGTATATTCAGTTATTTCAGTGTACATGAAAAGTTTGAATGCGTTTAAGTTGAGCTATAAACTATCACCATGCACTAAAAATACTAAATATACATTGTATAAACATGTGTAATTTTTCTTTGAACGCATTTTTCTTCATGGCATAATCACGTGCATATATTTAATGCATATTCACTCATTCAAGTGCTTAGGGTAGAGGTAAAAATTAGTGAGCATGGAGTAATTGAACTAATTTATATTAGGGTGGGGTGTATTTAGTTACTATAAACACTCATTTTGGTAATTCATGTCTTACAACAACACAAATTGTACAACACTCTTGTATTATCCCATACTTGCTTAATTTGGCTAATTATTATATCCTTAGTTATATCTCACTCATTCTTTGTTGCACACACAACCTATTTGTTTGCACAATGGGCATATTAATATGTTAAATCAGGTTATACCCTCACATATTACAATTCCAACTTTCAAATTACTCGCACATGCATCTAGGACCATGGCTTTTAGAAAGGGCCACAATGCCCATACACTATGGGCCGACCTGGCCGCTTTGGTCCATCTTCCTTTAACGATAATTTTCCTAATTTTAACTTATTGTAACTTGCACAAAGACAATTGATCTTCTACCAAAATGATATTTATATTCGTTGTACTCATGATGTATTACAATAACCATTAACATAACATCAAGATAAGCTCACACAATCTCCATAGGCTCGTGCGTAAAATAGGACTCAATCAGGACTCATACGCGACTCATACATCGATAATTATAAGTATATTTAGGGTGGGAACCTGTCCTTCACCGTTTTACTCTAAAAATAGACTACTCTCATACATATTTTGCATGTGTTTAGAACTAAAGATTTCCTATAATTAGACTTCAACCCACGGTTCTCCGTAAGTGATTTGATTTATTTCTAAAGCTCTTTTTTTTCCTGTGCGCTATAAATAGCTTCTGCTTTAATCATATCACATGTGCTATAAATAGATCTAAATCTTCTATGTGTTTTATCTATTATTAGTTCTACATGTGTTTTATCCACTCTCTTGTCTATTTTTGGCTTTCCTTGATGATCACCCCATCTTCTTTTTTTCCTACTTTGGAAATCCGACAAACTCATGTCTCTTTTGTTCCCTGCGCATAACCCTTCACATGTGCTTCTTCATACTCTCGTGTGTCCCTTCATGCACTTGTTTCAACCTTTGAAAATATTTTTTCATGCTTCCGCGTGCACCCTTACACGCATCCTTTGGTCTTCCCGCATGTCTCATACTTAGGCATTTTCTCGGTCCTAACAATACCTATTTCTATCCCTTCCTAATTACCCTTATCCTTTGCATAATATGCTAAAATTGGTTCTAGAATGCATTCTAGATCATTATCCTCTACATTCCTTTAGAATTAATTAAATTAATTCTATTAATCACATGTATCCCTTTAGAATTAATTAAATTAATTCTAAGCATGCTTAAACTATACTTCAATACACTTTAGCTAATTTAATTAAATAGTTAATTACTCTCTCACACCTCATAACTAATTAAATTAGTTATTTAAAATGAAAATAAATCTATTTTCCTACTCATCCTCTAGTTGGACTCCACTTCACTATCCTAGTCACTCCACTCCACTTCACTTCTAGAATTATACAAAGGTGGGGGTAGCAATGTTTCACGTACAACCACCTTCCTAAATGAAAAATTATTACCAACTAAAAATTTACCACCCCTCAATGGATATTCAATCCATTCAAATTGTTGAACCTCCTTTAATGTTATTTTAAAAATATACATTGATGACTTCATTAATAACCTCTAACCACTCTATAACCTCTTATAAAAAATAGGCCATATCCTTTGCAATGATTGTTGGAAGCTTTGTAACAAAACTCTCTCAATTTGTTATTCGATATCTACATATTGAAAATACTTCCTTGTCTAAATTTGTTTGTATCATTATCACTTCTTCATTTGGAGAATAGTTTAGAGCACCCACAATCCAACCATTCAAATATTCTACATATATAATACTTTAACAATATTATCATTGAGGTTTGAAAGAAAGGTATAAAAGAGGTTTTCTTTGTGTTATTTGCTTACTTCTACTTCTTCTTGTAGTTTTTCACCGATTACATTTCTACACATGTGGTGGGATGGACCCACGCTCTATTACTCTTGATTTCATATTTTTTATTATCTCTTAGTATATAATTTTATATGTATTGACTCTTGTGCAAATTTTGTATTATTCTAGTTACATTTGTGTTGTTTTGTGGTATTTGTGTAGGTTTTAGGTGTTTTGTCTCAAAATATAGCTAGCTATAGAAAAGTTTTTCATGGTTCTATTTAGTGGATTTTGAGCTCTACCATGAGCTCCCTTAAAAATCACATTTAACTCGACAAGATACAACCATCGAGCTAGATTTTGTTGCATTAAACGAGCTCTTTGATGTCCAAACACCATGTCTCATCTCACCCCGAGTTACCTCCAACTTAGTGAGCTACATCACACCAATTTCCCTCCCTCACCTATCGATCTCATCTCTCTATGACCCAGACTCATTTCCATCCCCTACATCGAGCTTACTTAGATATTTCCCAACATGTTGCATGTTCTTCCTAACAATCTAATCCACCGCACTTGTGCCAAACATCCAAACCTTGTAGGTTCACCAAACTTGTACCTCCCCATCAAGCTCATGATGAGATTCCCCACACCCATCGCATTGCCATCCAGCTAACCTTGTCACATCGTTCAACATTTGAACCCTTCAACTCAATTCACGCTTTTAAAGCCCGAGTCCAACTCATCCTCCATGAGACACTCTAACGACCAAGTTGCATCCCGTTGAGCCCATTCCATGTTTTTCAAACCCCTACCTAATTTCTCCTCATCGAGATCTACATAAAATCCAAGTCATCTTCAACACACTCACCCCACTCTCCTTGACCTCATCGTCGATCCTAATCCATAAGTCCTCTACATGATTCATTGATCACTCTCATCCCGAACCGTATAACCCACCTCACAGAGTCGAGCTAATCTAAACTCACCCCAATCCGGTCGAGCTCTCCTTAATGTGACTGAGCTTTGATCCTTGTACCTCGCCCCTTACTCAACTCATGAGAGCCGATCCCGAGCTCCCTCCCACTTGTAACTCACCTCACTAAGTTGAGCCCAGCCTTTACTCCTCTCCTTTTCTCATCCTTAGATTTTAGGGTTTCTTTCTTTCAATCCACTCTTTAAAGGACCTAAATTTTAATCACACTAAAATTAGGTTAAGTTTATTTAAACTCCTCTACTCTAACTTTTTATTTACTTTTTAAATTAAATTGATTATATTTTTTAGTAAATTAAGATTTATTTTTAGCAATTAGGTCCTAGTTTAATTTTTGTTGATCAAATTAGACTAAATAAGACAATTGGGAAACTCTAAAGGGTTATTGGATGTTTCTTTACCATTAACATTTTTTTAAGGATATTATCAAAGTATTAAGCTTTTTTTGGGATTTTATTGCATTTTGGGAGGTTATTTTTGTGAATATAATCTTGATAAGCTCATGTGTATGTTCTTTTCTCACACTTTTATAAGTGATCTTGAAAATCAAAAACATGAGTTTGTTTTTATGTTTTCTCTCATGTGTTTACCTTAGGAAAACTTATAACTCATTACTTACAAGACCATCTCTATGAAGGTTATTTTTTAAATCAAAACTACTAATTGCAGATTACCTTTTTGTGATAATCAAGCAAACCTTTTATCACCGTTTTTTATTAAATGTTATAAAAACTCTTTAATTAAATTTTTCAGAGACAAGTTTATTCCTCCTCCGACTGTAACTATGGGAAGTACGTGGCTAGGGACCAGAAACCCTTTATTAAGGAGTACCACAAGAACCCCAAAGTAGTTGACACCTTGAGTGAACTAGTGATTTAATTTAATTTGAATTAAATCTAAATATTATAGAGTCACTACTGAACCAAATGATGTATAAATGTTGAAATATAGAAATGACACAAGAAAAATAAGATTTAAGATATGAAACCCTAAGCAAAGAAGAAGGAGATAGGAATTAGTTGATTTATGCTTGATCTGGAACTGATCTGGACTGGGAAAAGTGTTGAACAAGTTGGGCAGAGTGTCATTATTGCTCACATAAATTCTAAAATGTAGGAATGAGGTCGGACACGGGTGCCCATGGTAGGACAGGGACGCCTGGGGCATGCTGAAGACTTATTCTAGGTGCATGTGATTGTGTAAATGATCATAATCTATTTTTTACTTGTGTCACAAGATTGTTGCAATTGCTTCTTATTGATCACATGAGATTCGTTCCTTGAATGCGAAGGGTACCTATAACCTGCAAAATAGAAGTTCATTTATACAAAGCCCACAAACCACATCAAACCTAAAAATAAATATGCAATATGGGAATCGATCGACCCCGTGGTCACCCCAGAGTTAACTTATAGCTGAGCATTGTACTACATCTCATACTCCATGTAGTTTTGGTGAGTGTGTGTAGAAATTGTGCCCTAGGATTCCCTTTTGTAAATTGTACTTGATAGCTAGAATGTAGGCTGTAATGTGAATGTAGAAATATGTAGTGTATGTAGAGTGTGTGATGGAAATAGAATGAAAGAGTCCCTTCCTATGTAGTGTGATGCAGAGTTGATGTAACCTTGTCCCTTGAATGGATGTTAGATGGATGCTTTGAGTGCTTTAGGTGACTTTTGGATGCAAGCTTAGGTGATGATAGTAATGTTTAGTGTTTGGTCCTTTATTTTGAACACATAACTATGTATTTATATGATTCCCTTATTTGAATTTTGTAATTGACAACTGGAAGGCCGACCCATAAGTGAAAAAGATGCCCAAAATATAAAAGAGACCCAAAAAGAGTGAGTAAGGTGAGAAAGGGTCGGGGTGCTCCCGGGGAGGGATGGGAGAAAAAGGTCAGGGCACTTTTGTTTCTGATGCAGTTGCACTGTGTCCAAAGCCATGAAAGATAAACAAGTAAATTTCTGACTAGGATGTAGGGTGTGTAAAGACCAAATAGAAAACAAGAGACAAAGAAAAGAGGCCAAAGATAGTTATCAACCACTAGTTTTCTTGCTTATGAATCATGTAAATGCTAGCATGTTTTTAGGACCTAGAAATGTACCCAAGTGTGTGATTTTGTGTCTACATTTTCCCCCACTTTATTTTGTTGAGTGAATACTCAATAACATAAAGTAGATAAGAGATACGTACCTTATGATCTTGTAGAGCATGCAGTAAAAATGCATGTCGAGTGGACAAGTGAAGCAT
Source organism: Taxus wallichiana var. yunnanensis (assembly GCA_018340775.1). Taxonomy (NCBI): domain Eukaryota; kingdom Viridiplantae; phylum Streptophyta; class Pinopsida; order Cupressales; family Taxaceae; genus Taxus; species Taxus wallichiana. The sequence continues at coordinate 749,877,033 of CM031238.1, forward strand.
GGAATGATGTAAAGTGAAGCGTGAAGACTAGGAAAGGAAAGTGACCCTAGGGGTGAAGCGTATGTGTTGTACCATGTCATTGTAGTTTTGTTGATTCTTGTTTTGCTTCTTGTAAGGATGGATGGACCTACAAAAAAGAGAAAGAATGTATTCAAAGTCATGTATATGATAAATAAGAGAAAAATGTGCATAAGTATGTAAAAAGTGTGTAAAGGAAAGTGTGCACCTGATGTAAAAGAGTGTAAGAAGGATAGAAAAGTTTCCTAAAATGCTACGAAGAGTGAGTTTTTTTGGTGATCTCATGCCAAGAGCGAGTTTTTTTGGTGATCTCATGCCAAGTGTGAGTTTTTTGGGTGATCTAATGCTTAAGAGCAAGTGTTGTGGAGAAAGGTCTAGTGTTACTCTCCATCCATGACTCTACTTGATAAGCACCACTGTAGATGGTACATCCCTGATTTTTTCATGTTGTCCCAAATTAGTTTTGATTATTTTGATTGAAATTGATTGTAGGATATTGCATGCATGTTATAACTAAAGAACTATTCTTGTAATTGTAAAACTACTAAAGGCTTCTATGAACTATGTTGATCTAAGAAGATGATTGTGTGTGCCCCCAGTACATTAGCACCTGGGGAGGACACAGGGAGGACACAGGCACTATTGTTTGATGTTTGGCTCTTGTGTTTGTGTTGTGTTTGAGGACCCAAGTCAAATTTTGGGTCATTTTGTGACTATATGTTTGTGTTGATTTTGTAATGTATTATGATGTTTTATAGCTCTGAGAGTTGTTGTAGGGTGATTTTTTCACCCAATGTATGCCCCCCTTATTTGGGGTGCATGTGACATTAGTAGGAGAATGTGGCCTAAAAGAGAGGACTTGATGTTGATATGAAGTTGGTACCTACACATGGGTAGGGGATGTGCATGGTAGAAACCAAGGCACATGTAAACAAAGTGGCTAGTAATATATGTTAGTAGAAAAAGTAGCTAACATGCAAAAAAGAAGACAATTTAACAAGCAAGTGTGCATATAAGATAGACCACGAAAAAGTGGTTTTCAAACATGGGACATCACTCACAATGTCACAAGACAATCAGGGCCGAAGTGGCAAAAGCATACAAACAATGATCAAACAAGACATAGGACATAACCCGTAAATAATGGCATACAATAGAAATGGAAAGAAAAATGTATCATATAACCATGGTGGCATATAGTCCTACGCAAAGAAAATGTTACACATGAAGCACCCGTTAGAATGTTAGAAAGATAAAAAAGTATGTCAAGGCATGTATGTATCAATGGAAAGTAATGTGCTAGTAAGAATAGAAGTAGTACTTAATGAAACAATAACACATGTAATGTGTGAGAGTAGTAAAGGTAGATGCCCCCAGGATCCTCGGTGGGACTGGAAAAGGATACAATGTTGAGCATCATCGTAGCATGTGAAAATTTGTAAGATACTACATTCACTCTAAAATACCAAGTGAATGCACATGTGTGTATATAGAAAAATAATGACATACTTGAGTATTTGACTAGCATAATAAGCAAAGTGAATCATGTAAGTAGTATAAGCTAAGCAAGAGTAAGTGCAACCAAGATATGAAAATGCAAAGGTATGAGTGTGATGGAATGGTATGTAATATGTGAAGATGGAAGGAGTAGCGTGCCCCCCAGTGGATGTGTATGAGATGAGGTTCATTTATAAAATACCCCTCAACAATCAAGAATGAACCATAGAATAAGAGTGCGTCATCGGAAATGGTTTGAAAAATGTGCTAGAAAGATAGATCATGAAGCATAGAGTGTGAAAGTGAATGTGGTGAGGTTCATTTTAGATTTAAACCCTCAATAATCAAGTATGAACCATGGAACTAGAGTGTCATAGGGTAATAATGATACAATTTGTGTATCAAAATGTGTAAGTGTATTGAAAAAAATTTTAGTGTGAAGTGTGAAGCACGGAGTGATAGTAGATACTATAGATAGATGATGATGCTAGGAGGGGGAAGAAATCATGATGCCCCCAAGTATGAGAAGGATAGAAGGTTATCCAATGATGTAGTGAAGGGAAAGGGCCCTCCACCCGATGTCCGAGGAGATAAAGGCATGTGATGATGCTCTAAGATCGATGGAAGTATGCAAGTAATGACGTACATGTGAAAGAGACCTATGTGGTGAAAGAGGTGGTGAACACCTATGTGAAGGGGTTTCCGAGTAGGGGACTTAATCCAACGAGATGGATTAGTAGATGATGAGGACGACAAGGTCGTGAAGTAGGACGTGTGTGAATAGGAGAACTAGGTGTTGAATGTGCCTTAGTTTTAAGAGGCCATAAGAGGCCTAGATGTTGTAGCTGGTGGAAGGATATCATCAAGACTAGGTTTAGGAAATGGTGTGCATGGTGGAATGCCTTTAATAGTGATAACTTTTTATTGTGAATGAAATTGAGACACAAATGATTCATTGAGGGAATAGCTTGAGTGACACGGAGCTAAGGAAGACCTAAGAGCATGTCACAACCTTCGATTAAAGATGCCACAATGAATGACACAAGCATGGTAAGAGGCCCAACTATAACGGGCAACCTAATGATGTAGCCAAAAGAATTAGGAACTGGATATGTGATATTAGATATTGGACATTTGATAGCCATAAGAAGTGTAATTGAGCACATACTAATATGAGTCATTGGATAGATCATGGTATTATTTACAATGATATATGAACCAATAGAAGCATTGATGTGTAATGAATCGAAGTGAATGTAAGATGATAATCATGATCTGAAAATGAAATGGTTGGTGGTGATGCATCAAAAGCGACAAGGAAGTCAAGGGGCCCCGATGAAGGAGGGGGCACAACTTGATATGTATGATTAACAAAAGAATCAAGAGCTTGTGTGTCATGCTTTAGGCAAAGGGTCATTAAATATTTTTATATTTTTATTATCATTGATTGGATTAGAAGCAGATGGCTCAGGGAGCTCAAGTGAATTATTATCAATAAGATTTTGTATGAGATACCTGAGTTTGAAGAAACGATCAAGTAGAGTGCCCAATGCATTGATGATAGTCATATTTAGTATTTTCATCATAATTGTGGCCACGAGGGTAAGATGGATCAAGATTGAGTGGTGGTAGAAGAGTGATTAGATTGCTTTTCAAGGAGTTGAGGTAATAAAATCAAGGTGCATATGGTAATTTGGTGAAAGTACGCTTTAGAGGTTGTTATTGAAGCTTTTCAAGAGGAGAGATGACGTTAACAGTTTCCTTTACCTCAGTGGGCTTAGGAGATGACTTGAATGTTGATTTAGCTTGAAACCTATTAGAAAATGATGAAGAATTATCTTGATATTTGAGTTTTCCCATAGATAGAAGTTTAACTTCATGCATTTTAAGCATATGGCATAATTGATCAAAATAAGGAAAGGTCTCAAATATAACACTCTCTTGAAGTGGTGGTAAGAGGCTTTGAACAAAAAGATCTTGTAATTCGAATCAACAAGTACATTAGTCATCTTAGCTAGATTGTTCTTAACACAAAACATAATCATCTAGATGCTCATTAGATCTTTGTTTGATTTGAGAGTTAGTTGCATAAGATATCTTGGTGTCGATATTGATTGAAAAGTGAGAAAGAAAAGCATCACTAACTATATAAAATAAGTTATTGAATGAATAGGTAGATCATAAAACCAACGCATGGCGTAATCTTGAAGACTCCTAAGAAATAATTTAGCTAGCAATGTATGATCATCTCGCATAATCGATACATGCTACATGAAAATATCTAAGATGCTCTTGAGGGTCACCATGGCCATTGAAGGTGGGCAACTTAGGGGTGACAAAGTTTATAGGAAGTGAATAAGCATAAATGGTGGGTGCAAAAGGAGAGTGAATGAAAGCAATGATAAGAATATTGTTCCAAGCCATGATCTTAATGATAATAACACACCACATTAGATTTGAAAAATAGAAGAACTAAAATACCATATATGGAAATCCATCATAATCCATAATGCTCAATACTTTACAATACAATAAATAAGAAGATTGTTCTAAGCCATGATCTCAGATGATAATAACACACCACATTAGATTTGTAAAACATAAGAGCTAAAATACCATATATGGAAATCCATCATAATCCATAATCCTCAATACATTATAATACAATGACTTGAATTACTCAATAAGAAGGATGTACATATAGGAGGAGGGAAGTGCAACTACTACCTAGATCAGTGGTGAAGAACTCCCACTAATTGATACTGTAGTTAACTTAACTCCACAAGACTAGTAAGTTAACTCCATATAACTGAGAAGCTAACTCAACACAACTAGTAAGCTAACTCCACACAACTAGTACACCTAAGCAAGATAACCCAACAAGTGTAGGGCTAACACAAGTATAAGAATTATCCTAATAAATAAATAAAAAGGTAAATAATAACCTACACTAACACCCTCCCTTAAGCATAGCTTAGGTGGGCGAAAAAAAAGAAGGTGGAGCCTGAAATAAGGCTCGATGAGTACCCACGTACAATAATCTGGGAAAATTGGACACCACAAGGTACCCAAGACCAAGTAATAACAAAGTAGAGAGAGAAAATCCCACTGCAAGATATCCTAATAAGCTCGCTCCAAAAACTTGTATAATGCTAAAGAATTTTGGTGTGCACTGTAGTCCTTGAATCCACTACTCGATCATAGAACTCAAAAACAACTAACACTGGCTTCACCAGAATAGCTCCATGCAAGGATATTGTCAATGGAGTGATGTCGAAAGTGCAAAAAAAACACCAAACATAATTTGATCAACTGCTACAAATAGGTGTGCCACGATCCAAGAACAACCAAGGCAATAAGGCAAGGACACAAGATCCAAATAAATAGGAGTGCCACGATCCAAGAAAAGACAAGGTAACAAGGAAAGGACACAAAATCTAAAGAAGCAAGATCAACTGCTACAAATAGGTGTGTCACGATCCAAGAACAATAACCAAGGCAACAAGGCAAGGACATGAGATCCAAATAAATAGGAGTGTCACGATCCAAGAAAATCCAAGGTAATAAGGCAAGGACACAAACCCGAATAAGCAAAGTATATCAACATGTAACAAGGCAAGGACACGAAACCAAAAGAATTAGTATCAACACCACACCCTCCCATACTTTGCTAAATGGGTAGAGTGACACCACAAATCTGTATGAGTTTCCAAAATCAACTACTCAAACACTAACAAACTAACACTGGGCTTCACCAAAATAGCTCCCCCACAAGAGAGACTGTCAACATGCCAAAAAAGTGTCAAAAATACAAATCCAAAATATCTCAACAAATAAGAGAGATATAAATGTATACACCCATAAATATAATAATTTAACACTCAAAAATTTTAGGACGTCGAGCTCAACCAAATTACGTCCACAAGTGATTACAACACCCTCCCAAATTTGGCACTTTATAATTGAGTGCATGTAAATATTACAATGAGTAAAAGTACCTTTTACATTTTAAATATGTGTATAAAAATTTCACCAATGTGTAGATCTCGAAAAAATACACAATTTCAAAAAAAAGATCACCTTAATTTGAGCTACGGATCAAAAGTTATGAGCTCTAGAAGGTTTTGTTATTAAAATAATATTTTAATGCTGATGTTTTTTTAAAAGGTACACGTGACACCCAAATGTCCAAAGGGTAAAAGAGTGCATCCACATGATACAGGCTTGCGACCAAAGGATAAAAGCATGTGCCCAAAACCTAAATGTCCAAAGGGTAAATCATTGCATCCAAAGGGTACACATCTATATCCAATGGATAAAAGAATGCACCCAAAGGGTACAGATTTGCATCTAGTGGATAAAAGACTGCATCCAAAATAGAAATATCCAAAGGGTAAAATAATGCATCTGGAAGGTACATGCTTATATCCAATGGATAAAAGATCTACAATCTACATCCAAATAATAAAAGATTGCATCCAAAATAGAAATATCCAGAGGGTAAAAGAATGCATCCGAAAAGGTACACACTTATATCCAATGGATAAAAGAATGCACCAAGAAGGTACAAATTTGCGTCCAATGGATAAAAGACTACATCCAAAATAGAAATATCTAAAGGGTAAAAGAATGCATCCAAAAGGTACATGTTTATATCCAATGGATAAAAGAATGCACCGAGAGGGTACAGATCTGTGTCTAAGTGGATAAAAGACTGCATCTAAAATAGAAATATCCAGAGGGTAAAAGAATGCATCCGAAGGTACACACTTATATCCAATGGATAAAAGAATGCACCCGAGAGGATACAAATCGTGTCCAATTTGACTGTCTCAAAACATGGTCGAGTTTATAGTCGATTCTAGGTTTTTACACCTTCCAAATTTAATGGCACTCTGTTTTGCATAAAAATGCATATTGCAAAAAAGTGCTAACAAATTCCAAATACATGAAAATAATAAACTCTTGTTTACAAAGAAAAACTTACAGATGGATGTATACATCATCTATCGCTCTAATACCATGAAAGGAATGATAAGAAGATTGTTCCAAGTCATGATCTCAAATGATAATAGTACACCACATTAGATTTGTAAAACAAAAGAGCTAAAAGATAATATGCTATATGGTATTTTAGCTCTTTTGTTTTGCAAATCTAATGTGGTGTACTATTATCATATGAGATCGACAATATGCAACTTGGAACAATCTTCTTATCATTCCTTTCAATGAAGAAGTAAGGAGGAATCAAGAGACAAAGAGGAGCGTGAAGTAGCCTACTATAACTGGCGGATTTGAACTTGTAGATCCTGATATAAAGAAGTTAGGTCATGGGTACCGAAAGAGGAACCAAGTTGTGTATTAGAAGCATTGGGATGGAGAAGGGGAGTGGTAGAAATAGGAATGGAAGTATAAATGTTAAGGGGTTGGGTGGAGGCCATGACAGTTAAAGAAGAACCTACAAGAGGTACAAAAGTAGCATCTCAAGAGTGTTTGGTAGCAAGTAAAGCATTGAGAACATGTGGAATATGTAAAGGATTAACACACAAAGATTGACAAAAATTAGTGAGCTTGTCTAATTATTCTTGATCAACATTAGTGTCTTCATCACATGATTGTTCGATATCGAGGTTTTAATGTTTTCCAGAGGAACATTACTTGAGTTAGCAAAGGGGTTATTAGATTTAGCCATTGCCTTAGAAGATTTACAAATAGGAGGAAGCTCAATGTACTCAAAGGAACCAAAACGACTACTACGGGTGATGGGCATAAAAGGAAAAACCCTACAGGAAGGTTGGATTCAAGTGATGGGTTCACCAAATGATTTAATTTAATTTGAATTAAATCTAAATATTACAGAGTCAGTACTAAACAAAATGATGTATAAATGCTAAAATATAGAAATGACACAAGCAAACTAAGATTTGAGATATAAAACCCTAAGTAAAGAAGAAGGAGAGAGGACTTAACTAATTTATGCTTGATTTGGAACCAATCTAGACTAGGAAAAGTGTTGAACAAGCAGGGTTGAGTGTCATTACTTCTCACAATAAATTCTTAAATATAGAATGAGGTTGGACACGAGTGACCATGGCACGATAGCAATGTGCACTCAGGTGTTGAAGATGATTCTGGGTGCCTATGACTACATAAATGATCATAATCTAGTTTTTATTGTGTCACAAGATCGTTGTTGTTGCTTCTCATTGATCACTCGAGAAGTCGCTCATTGAATATAAAGGTACCTATAACCTACAAAATAGAAGTTCACCTACACAAGCCCATAAACCACATCAAACCTAAAAAGAAATATGGAATATGGGGAGTCAGATTGACCCCAAGGGTAACCCCAAAAGTGAAATGACAACGGAGTGTTACAAAATATCTAAGACTTTGTGTAGTTCTACCCAGTGAGTGTATGTAGAAATTGTGCCCTAGATGCCCTTACGCAAGTTATACTTGATAGTGGGTTATAGCTAGAATGTAGAAATGTATAGCATGTGTGAATGGAATAGAATGAACTTCCCCTTCCTATACAGTGTATGCATAGCTGATGCAAACCTTATCCCTTGAATGGATGTTAGATGGATGCTTTTGAGTGATTTAGGTGCTTTTTGGATGTAAGCTTAGGTGATGATAGTAATGCTTAGTGTTTGGTCATTTATTTTGAACACATAACTATGCATTTATATGATTCCCTTATTTGAATTTCGTAATTGACAACTAGAAGGCCGACCCATAAGTGAAAAATATTCCCAAAAGATAAAAGAGACCCAAAAATAGCAAGTAAGGTGAGAAAGGGTTAGGTGCGCCCATGAGGGACAAGAGCGCCTGAGCGTTGTTGTCCTAGCTAGGCGCTTGGTGTCCGAAGCCATGAAAGATAAACAAGTAAAGTCCTGACTGGGTTGTAGGGTGTGTAAGACCAAAGAGAAAGAAAAAGATAAAGAAAAGAGGCAAAAGATATTTTTCAACCACGATTTTTATTGCTTAGGAATCATGTAAATGCTAGCATGTTTTTAGGACCTAGAAATGTACCCAAGTGCGTGATTTTGTGTCTACAACTAGCCAATGAAACAAGAACCCCCACCTACTTGACTAGTATACCTTTGTGAGGATTAGAGCCAAAACTATCCATAGTGGCGGCCTCAGGTTTGATCTTTTGAGCAAAGTAAAATATGACTTATCGTATCAAGAGGGGTAAATTCAAGCCGAGAACTAGCAATAGTATACCGCACTCGCTCGGGTATCCTTTGGTATTTAGGGAGAGAACCATTTTTATAGAAACCACACCTTACCAAGCCAACTTAATCTTAGAGTCCTTCCTTAAAAAACATTACTTTCGCCTACTTTACATGTTATTAAGTTTTGTTTCACACTCTTATTACACACTATCTATCAATCTATCTTTCACATTGTAATCAAAATCTAAGTCTTGAGTTCGAAACACCCATGTCCTAACTTAAGCACATTCACTTTCATTTAAGTCTCTTCCACCTTAGCATTCACTTTGTTAAGGGTCAAGTAAATCAATCATGTTTCTCAAGTCCCTTCTACATCAGCATTTACTTTGCTAAGGGTTAAATAATCAAACTTTCAATCTCTTCCATCTTAGGATTCACTTTGCTTAGGGGTCTAGTAATTCGATCTTCATTTCCAAAATCTTCCATCTTAGCATTCAATTTGTTAATATTTGAGTAATCTATCTCTCATCTCTACACTCTACTATATTAACATTCACTTTGCTAAGATTAGATTACATCAGTCATTTTTCTACATTTTGCCATCTTAATATTCTCTTTGTTAAGGGTCGAATAATCAATCTTTATTGTTAACCTCTTCCATCTTAGCATTCACTTTGCTAAGGGTTGAGTAAATCATATTTTAACTTCAAGTCTCTTCCATCTTAGCATTCAATTTTCTAAGGTTCAAGCAATCAATCACAAGTCTCTTCCATCTTAACATTCACTTTCTTAAGGGTCGAGCAAACAATCCCAAGTATCTTCCATCTTAACATTCACTTTATTAAGGGTCGAGCAAACAATCCCAAGTCTCTTCCATCTTAACATTCACTTTGGTAAAGGTTGATAAATCAATCATACATCTCTTCCATCTTAGCATTCAATTTTCTAAGGGTTGTGTTGTCGGCATTTTTACAAGCCCAAAAATTTGAAACTTGAGCCATGACAACTAAGCCAAATGTGAAAATTTGCTCCAAAATCCTCCTAAATACCCTCCCGGAAAATTTGTATTATGTCATGATAATATTTACCTTACAAGTACTCCCAATATATTTAATAATCATGTGTAAGTGTTTGAAATGATGTGACAAGATCAACTCTTGCATTCAACAAAGTGTAACAAAAGACTAGTTCTCAGGTAGGCTTAGAAAGGTCAATTTTGGCCATTTCAAGGCAGGTGTGCATCATCCACAAAGGTTCCAAAGGCCCATAATCATATATAGGTGGTATTGGAGATCCAATAATGTGTTGTAAGTGATTTAGGAAAGTTTAGGAAATATTTGGTGGTTTAGAGGCATACTATGTAAAAATAGGTTTTTTAGGAGTAATGAGTTAAGGGCCAAAAGATGAACCTGAACTTATCCTGCTCATTATGGGATCTCTGTAAGGATTTATAAGGAAATAAAATAATCATTATAAATATGAAATAATTATCTACATGGTGGAAGCATCACATTTGTTCTAAGACCTAAGTGCTTCTTGAGGCAGCTCAATCTTTGTAGGCACACCCTATTGTCCTGAAGAAAAAGGAGCCATTTTTTCGAGATTCAAATAGAATCATGTTCTTAAACATATTATGTTGATCTTGAAATGGTATTGGGATTCAAAAACATATAAATTTTCATGTCAAAAGGCCTCTTCAAGCTCTAGGAATCGTGTTTTCAAGTCCTCTCTCGTGCGGGTGTGTTTCCCATACTTAACCAAATTTTGAAGTGCCACATGTCAAATTCTTGCTCCATGACACAATTTTATGTCCCTATTTCCCATTTCCAAATGTTATAAAGGTTAAAAAAAAAATCAACCAAGATAAATCCCTCTCTCTTGGTCCCTCATGTGACCCTCCTCGCCCCACCGAGTGCTTAACTAGCTAAGCTCATTTTCCCAAGCCTACACCAGATCATGCCAAGTGGCATCATCTTGCTCAAAGTGCATTTTCTTATCCTAATTGTCCATTTTTCCAAGGGTAAATAGGGGAAACAAAAATTCACCCATGTATAATCCCTTTCTAAGCTTCTTCATGCAACCGTCACTTAGCCCCCGTGTGCTCAAACAAGTTTTTCAATCTTCCTCACATTGCACCACAGGATGACAAGTGTCAACATCTTGATCAAAGAATATTTTTGAGTCCCTCTTATCACTTTTTCCAAGGGGTCATATTGGTCACAAAAATACACCCATGAGAGAGCCATAAAACCCTAGTTTCAACCACACTCAACTTTCACTCAATAGTGGTTAAGCTCTAGTTAGCGGGAGGAAAGAAAACAAAGTAAACTCATTTTTAAGCTATCTCCTCTGCACAGTTCACCCATCCTCCATTTTTTTCTTGAAAACCTTAAAATAACATCAAAATACAACCAAGTTTTTTCCCAACACATTCCAAACCAGCCATGTCTTTAGAAAACATGATTTTCTCATAACTTGTTAATCAGAAATTTGATTACACTAAAATTTTCACAAGATTTTTCTCATCCCAGGCACCTTTGTGATCACTAAAAATTCATACCAGATGATTCCCTAGTTTTCTATAGCAACAAACCTGAAACCCTCTATCCAAAAGTTTCCTTTTTTATTTACAAGAGTTATAGCGGACAGAACACAACGAAAATTGGAGCATGAGATCACAGTGTAAAGCCGAATCCGACAATGGTGTTTTCGTTGCAAACCGAAACTAGTATGACCAATTTATAAAAATATCATATGATTTGTATAGTGACCTAATAAAAATAGTAATTCTCTCAAAACATCAAGCTCAAATAAATCAAAACATTTAGAAATAGTGCAAAACAACAAGCAAGGCAAAACTAACAATTTCCCAAAATAACGGTTTCCAAAATAGTAACCTTAAAAATAGAAACTTCCTAAAAATGGTAAATCATCATAAATTGAGGTAATATAAGTGTTATAGGAGCTTCAAAAGACAAACTTTGAGCAAAAGGAAAAATCCCAAGATAACAGCTCCTGGTCCCACTTGCCAAAAATAGAAAGTTTCATTTTTCAATGTAGAAAGTTGTTGTTGGCTCCATTTTCACTCATCATGCTATTTTTTTCCATCCTTGCATGGTTGTAAATTTATCTCACAGCTCAAACAATAAAATTAACTCTCCACATGGATCCTAAAGAATCCTTTCGATCACGATTGTGTCAAGGAGCGAGACAGAGAATATCAAGGCACATCGTGTGAAAGTCAAGGGCATTGTGTGGTCTACAAAGAATTCAACAAGAGTCGAGGAGCCCCATTGGAATTCAAGATTCATAAAAGGGATATCATCATGGCCATAAGTGAAGGGAGAAACTCATCGAGTAAGCTAAGAAATATTGTGCCTTGAATCTAACATCATCTCTCCAACAAGTAAATCAAAGTGAGCCTTTTGAGTCAAGCAAGAGTGATCGAACGTAGCCTCCATCTCTTCAGGGACGTCCAAGTATGTATTCCCCAATGGTAGAGATTTACCACAATGAAAAGATGTGATCCTACATCAAACTCCTAAAAGTTCTCCTGTGACCAACATCATGTCAACTCTTGAAGAGCCATTCCCATGGATTCAAGAATTGCTTAAAAGTGAACCAATAATAACACAACAAGCCGCAATGCCCGACCTTGGATCTATCACAAAAACCTCAAGATCCAAGCAGAGGAAGAATGCCTAGATGACTTCCCACTTCTTCAATGGTGGCTCAGGAAACTAATATGTAGAATTTTCTCGGCTTTGAGAATGTAAAGTCCTGTTGAGGAGATGACTCCATCAAATTATGAGTTGGCTTGCATCTCATTGGGTCAAGCTTTGCATGAGGGTGACTCTCATTTATTAAAGGAATAATCCGCCCATCTTCTTTCTTAAAATGAAGAATACAAATGAACAATTGAGCAATTAGAGGAACATGTAAAAAATCTTAGTGCTTACATTCAACCTTTCCTGGAGCCCAATTCAACACCTCCTCTTCCCGTGGAAGAAATTCCTCCAATCAAGTAACTTTGACCCTAAGATGATCAAGAATGCAAAAATTTATATGATTTAAGGGAAGGCTAACAAGAGATGGATCGAGAAGACCATTGAGAAAGGAAAGACATTATTCCGAAACACTTTATCTCTACTCAAGTATATTCTCACCACTTTGTCGAAAGTGAAGAAAGTAAAGGAGGAGATTGAAAAATAGAAATATACTTGGATGAGATACTCCCACTTGTGTCTGAGATGAGCTCCCTCGACTCTCACACCCTCGTGAGTAAAAATGTGTTTGAATCAGTTCTTGAAAATTTTATCTACGATTTGGGCCCACATCATGGATGCTAGATATGGTATGATCAAAGTGAAAAGTTAATATCATAATTGCATAAAAGAAAATTCTCTTACTCTTTATTCTTGAATACATGAAGTATTACATCCATTTAAATAGGAGATGTTGTTCTATATTTAAGGAGATATAATCTCCATAAATATCTCCACACATAACTCCTAAAACAACTCCATGCTATTATACATGAGATTTTGTTTTCTCATAAAACTAATATTGTTAATGATTTGTTTACTCAACAACTCATAACAATATTTACTCACCCACTCATAATTACATTTGAATAATGTAATTAATTATTACAACACATATTATATTATCCTAGATAATATAATCACTTACATAATATTCTATGTTCACACTCAACATAGATATTCCTAACATTCGCCCCTTAGTGTGAACATGGGGTAAGAGCTCTGAAACATCAACCTCATTTCCGGAGTATTCATTGCTATCTTTTAGGATCTTGCTATCTGGATCTCTTGCTAATGATCATCCTTGTCGTATGAACATCTTCATCGATCTGATCACCTTCCACCGAAGTATGGCGGCCGGAGGACCGCATTCACGGCGTCGAGGACCGTACGTAGATGATTTTCCCCTCGTAAGCCGAGAGTCATGCGGTTTGCTTCTTCCACACCAAATAGACACTCGAGAATGTTGTTAGTCTATGTGAACACATTAAAATCAAAACATGAAACTAGTTTCACCCCCTTGTGTATAAACACACCACATAACTGAAATAAAATATCACCACATCTGTCTGCGACCCCATCGTTGGTGAATGACGAGAGGACGCTGATTTTCCTCCTTCCTCCATTGCCTCCTTCCTCCAACAAGAAAAGAGTCTACCATAGAAATCCTCATCACTAGGACATGAAAGTTCTTCATCAGTTGAGTAGACTTCCCAATCAGTTTCTACTTCAGCTAGAAGGGCTTTCTGATCTATCTTGTCATCAAGAAGATCCTGAGCTCTCTTTTATAGTTCAATATTACATGCCCAATCTCATTACAATAAAAGCATTTTATTTTTCCATGTGAAGGAACCTTCTTTGGTTTATGTTTTCCTTCTTAGATGAGGAGCTCGGTTTGTTTCCTACATATAGTACTTCTTCATGTTCTTCATGATTGCTTTGTTCTAACAATGTAGAAATCACTCCTTCTAGACTAATAGTAATTTTACTCAAAGTAAATACAATATTTGAGTAACTCTTAGGCATGCTATTAAGAAGAATAGCTTTAGCATCATCATCTTTTACATGTTCTTTAATTCCAACTAGTTGATTTAGCAAAGAACGAAACTTACTTATATGATCTGCCATTTTTGAGTTCTCTTCCATTTTCAACCCGTACAAGCGTTGCTTCAATGTAGTCTTTGCCATTTCAGCTTCAGAACCAAACAATTTGTTAAGAGACTCCCAAATTTCTTTTGCAGATTTTGTGAAATCCACATGATGTAGATAGGCTTTTGATAAGCCCAGACCAATGGTACCCAATGCTCTCTGATCTTTTGCATTCCATTTTGCCAATTCATTTCCTCCAGTGGGTGGAGTTGAATTAGACTTCACCACATCCCATAGATCCTTTTCTATTAAATGTAATTGCATCTGTAGTTGCCATGTATGGAAATCTTGTCCTTCAAACTTTTCAATCAGATTTAGTTTCTCCATTATTTTGTACAATACTGATAAAAAATACAAAATTGAATCAAGTACTTTAAAATTTTATATTGAATACCTTTTAACCTCAAGCAAGTCAAGAACTTGTATTAACAATTCAACATTATTGAAAATTGGAGAAAACTTTCAAAGAGAAGAATTGATGTGCTTAATTTGATAGCTGCATAGTAAAATCCGTATTTCTTCCAAACTACGTTCTGGGTTCTTCTGAAATTTCTTCTGTAGTTTCTTGACCAGCACGTGATTCTGCACACAAAATTATAGAAAAACCCACATCTGGAAACGAAAAATATAATATATTCTTTGAGACGGATCTGATCATGAAAGCACTGAAATTTCTTGCATCAAAACTTTTTCTCTCCAAATGAAAAGTTAATATCATAATTGCATAAAGAAAATTCGAAATCTTACTCTTTATTCTTGCTCAATACATAGGAAGTATTACATCCATTTAAATAGGAGATGTTGTTCCTATATTTAAGGAGATATAATCTCCATAAATATCTCCACACATAACTCCTAAAACAACTCCATGCTATTATACGTGAGATTTTGTTTTCTCACAAAACTAATATTGTTAATGATTTGTTTACTCAACAACTCATAACAATATTTATTCACCCACTCATAATTACATTTACAATAATGTAATTAATTATTACAACACATATTATATTATCCTAGATAATATAATCACTTACATAATATTCTATGTTCACACTACAACATAGATATTCCTAACACAAAGATGTCATATCTCGAACTTGACTCTAGTGGAAAAAATGCTTTTGAGATTTTGAATGATGTCTAAAATTGTGTTCAAAAACTTAGGTTCCCTCCACTCACCAGAGAATTCATCATTAGAATAACTCATTGTTTCCTTCCAGAGATGGTCAAGAAAGAAGTAGGTGATCCTCTTTCCTTCAACGAAGATACCTTAGAGTCCCTTTCCAACATCAGAGGATCTATTTCCGACATTGCAAGAGATCACAAAAAATATTCTAATCAGTGCAAGGATATCAATAATGTTCCAAAGACATAGATCAAGGTGTTGAGCTGCATTTGCATTCTGAAGTGGATAAGGTGGCACTGTGGTAGCTTGGTTCAATAAATAATTCAAAGGACAAGAACCCATTTCGGAAAATCTCCCTCATAGATCATAAATCATCAAATTATCTATTAGCAAAGCTTCTCTTCATCAAATCAATCAACCCTTCCTTCTCTCTCTTTATCTCCTTCTTCTCTCTCCATGTTCTAATTTCTCATTAAGAATGTACTTTTTTCTATTTCATCCTATTCACTTAAGTGACCCTTAGCTAAACATTGTAAGAGTATTTTTTCCAATAATAAGAAAAAGACTCACTTCCTAAGAATATGAAAGGTCACAAGTGATGAGGATAGGTGAAGAGTCATGTGGGGGTAGATGAAAGGCAGTTTGTAATGCTATAAATTGGAATGCATTCTCCATTATAAAGGGTGGGAAATTTTTTTATTGAATGTATGTTGTTGAGATTACCACTTCTACATCAAGCAATAAAAGTTGCAATTCTTCTACTTCTTGTCTTATGTTCCTCTACTCTCTTTTTCAAACTTTGCATATATTATAATCTTGTAAAACCAAGAAAGGTGTATGCGCCTTTGATAAATGAATATATGGAATTTATGTGTATGGTTTCTTTTGTATTATCATGGTTTGCATTGTTGTGTTCTTCTAATTGGATGTGGACATACTTTGTTTATTGTATGTGAACTCGGTTAATGCCTACTCACAAGAGTAACCCTCTCTCTTCTTATTTCCTTAACTCTCCTTTACCTGTCTTTGCTGCAAATTCATCCCTTGTACTCCATACAAGAATTTTCCACAATTCTATGGAGTGTTCCTATGTGATCCCCAACCTATTGGCCACCCCACAATTTTTATAGTTAATAAAGGGAGCCTCCCCATACACAAGAAGGAGGGGCTTAGCCCCGCACTATTGGTGAAAACTCAATAATTTACAACATGACAAATTATTTCACCAACAGGTTGAGTAAATCAATATTTATCACTACGCTCTTCCATTTTAACATTCACTTTGTTAAGGGTTGAGTAATTAATCTATCTCTATCGCAAGTCTCTTTCATCTTAGCATTCACTTTGCTAAAGGTTGAGTCATCAATATTTATTTTCCAAACTCTTCCATCTTAACATTCATTTTGTTAAGGGTTGAGTAATTATTTGATCTTTGTCGCTATGCTCTTCCATCTTAACATTCACTTTATTAAGGGTTGAGTAATTAATCAATCTTCATCGCTACACTCTTCCATCTTAACATTCACTTTGCTAAGGGTCGAGTTGGATCCTCTCATTTCTAAACTCTTCTATCTTAACATTCACTTTGCTAACGGTTGAGTAGGATCCTTTCATTTCCAACCTCTTCCATATTAGCATTCACTTTGTTAAGGGTTGAGTAGGACCCTTTCACTTCCAACTTCTTCCATCTTAGCATTCACTTTACTAAGGGTTGAGTCAAACCGCCTCCTCACTCTAGGTCTTTACCTTTACTACAATGGTGGGTTCACACAAGACATCAAAAACAAGTTACTTAAAAAACTTCATGGGATGATGAAACAACTCTCTCATATGGCTTCCCAACTTAGTGAGAAATCAACCAAAAATCCAATCATACAACCTAGTGAAGACACTACTCTCGCGCAAAGTCAAACATCAGTTTACACCTCTCGGAGAAAGTCTCTCTAATGTATTTTTTTCAATTAATAAAGGTTGAGATGATAAAATATCCAATCACAATACCCTTATTTAAAGGGGAACCAAAGCCTAAGTGGTATAAAGAATCAAAATATTGTGAATACCACTTCATCAAAGGCCACTCTACGGATCATTATTTGAGTCTTTGTCATTACATCCAAGACTTAATTGATGACAAAGTCATTGAAATAGAAATCAACAATGAAGCTATCAAAATCAAAAACACGTCAACTACCAAAAGTACCAATGAAGAGTTGAACGTTGTCCAAAATTATTTGCATGATAAAACTCATTGAACTCACAACTTACAAGATCACAAATAAATCCAAATAATCATAAAAACCAAAAAATTGGAAAATTCTCAAAAATACCAACAAATCAACACATATAAATGAAATAGAACATTCCATTCCTACCCTAGTGATCGTTCCAATCATCTTACAACTATCACAACTACTCTTCTCCCTTGCATGTTAGAATCATAGCTCGGGGAAAGTCAAATTAATTATTTACCTCACGCGTATCCTCGCTTGGGGCAATTTCGACTCTCATTCTCTCTAGTGCATTTTCAGCACCCTTGCTTAGGGCAATGACCCTTTTCAATTTCAGATCACACTTCAACGGGATATGATAAAAGTGTCACGAGGAGTAGTTACTCCGCCCTTTGGTCTGATCCAATCCCTCTGCATATATCATTGCTTAGGGGCATTCAAATTTTCTTCATTATCACTTTAAACACATTAGGGGCAAAGTTAATCGTCTTTATTTCAAAGTTGTGTTGCATTGTTGTCATTATTTATGGAACAATTACACATATTTTTGTTATAGCTTTGGCTCATTTATAGCCATGATGCATACTTTTACGGTGTTTATTGTGTTTGTTTTGTGTTGTTTTACTTTGGACTAATTACAAATAGTGTGTTAACATCTTGGTTCATTTATAACCATGGTTCCTACTTCTACTATGTATATTGGGTTTGTTTTCCTTTTTCACTTTTATTTGTTGTGTGTGTGTGTTTATTTATACACATAATGGGTTACACATCATGATTCCTTCATAATCATGGTGACAACTCTATTGTGCAACAACAAAATAAGGTTGCTCTAACTTTTAACTCTCTAAATGAAAGCTCGTCTACTACAAAGCTTAGTTCCTTCCATCTTCCTTCTATTCCTTGGCTCCTTTGCTTTCCTTCTTCCTATCAAGCGGTTATCCATCACTTTGCTGCGTCACCCATCCGCTTGAGGGGCATCCCCTTAACATTCACACTTGTTGGGGCATCTCAACGTTCCATCTCATTCACACTCGTTGGGGCATCTAAATGCTTCACCAGATTTCTTGTCTTCTACTCATTGATCTACATGTGTCTACTATCTTTAACATAATATTACTTTGTAATAACACTTTAAAGAGGGGCAAATGTAGAAACCCTAAAAATACATACCTGTCATGTTGAAGTCTAGTTTCAACACAACATTGTTAGTCACGCACACTAATACATCACCCAGGAAAAGCCTAAGTGCTCTCACGAAGCACGTGTAACTCTACCAGGTCACTCCTTGTATTTGACTGCCAAGATGTATTTCCTGCATTCATGGCTAACATAATATGAAAATTTACCAAATGAAGAATATTAACTTACTGTAACTTGCACATAGACAATTGATCTTCCACCAAAAAGAGATTTATATTCATTATACTCATGATGAATTATAATAACTAGTAGCATAGCTTTAAGATAAGCTCAAACAATCTCTATAGACTCATGCGCAAAGAAAGACTTGATCATGACTCATACGTGGACTCATACACAAACTCATTACATGGATAATTACAAGTATATATAGGGTGGGAACTTGTCCTTCACCGCTTAACTCTAAATATAGACTACTCCCATAGATAGCTTGCATGCACTTACAACGAAATCTTTCCTACAATTAGACTCCAACTCGCGGTTCTCCATAAACGGTTTGCTTTATTTCTGGAAGATCTATTTTTGTCCAATGCACTATAAATAGCTTATGCTTTAATCATGTTGTATGCACTATAAATAGACCTTCTTCTTCCATGCATGTTTTGTCTATTATTAATTTTGCATGTTCTTTATCCACTCTCTTGTTTATTTCCGGCTTGCCTTGATGATCACACCATATAGAAGCACCAAACATAGAATCATATAGAAACACCAATCCCCCAACTGTAAAATACTTGTTCCCGATGCTCTGTCATGTCGATCCTTTTGTCATGCCTTCTTTATCTTTTGGCTCTATCGAGTGATTGCACATCGTTAGTCCAATTGCATTACTTTTCAATGTGCTCTCCTAATGCTTGTTCATCCACAAGTCCTCCTACACATGCAATGCGTAGGGATGGTAACACGAACTCAACAGGTAATATTGCTTCTATGCCAAACACCAAATGAAAAGGTGTGGCCTTATTTAACCTCTTATATGTGGTTTTGTATGCCCAAAGTACATCTGAAATTTTATCATCCTAGTCCTTCCTTCCTACATCATAAATTTGTGTCAAGGTCTGGCCCAAGATGTTATTAAATGATTCTTTTGTGCCATTAGCCTATAGATGATAGGTATTTGTCCTATGATGAGCTACCATGAACTCTTTAACAATATTCTAATGGTCTCATTTAGGAAATGACTACCCCTATCACTTGTAAGGCTCAATGGGCAAGCCATACCTACTAATAATGTTCTCTCATAGGAAGCGCGCAGATGAACAACAATGCATCCCTTGGTAAGCGCAGCTTTTTCCCACCTTGTCAAGTAATCAATGCAATTAATAATGTACCGCGTGTCTATTTGTCGTGTTGCTGGTGTAATTAGTCTAACAAAGTCTATGGCCCACTTTTTGAAAGGTTCTACAAATGCTATTGGGCATAAGGGCATTTCATCCCTTTATCTTGGCTTTCCAATCATCTAGCAATGGTCACAAGCTCTGACAAACTCTTTTGTATATTTATAAAGTGTTTCCCACCATAGTCTTGTGAGGAGTATCTTGCGCGTGGTGGCTTCTCCAACATAATGTCTTCCAACAATGCCACAATGTGCTTCTTCCATAATTGTTTAGAACTCATGTTCCAAAATGCATCTACACAGTATCTCATCTTTGCCCATTTTATAGAGATCTCCACTAACAAATTGGGAAGGCGCAACGCATATAGATAACTATTTCTTTTCCATAGTCTTCATTCCTTTAGGTGCAATGCCTATACGCAAAAACAATTTTATATCCTCTAAATTTGTTGGCACGCATTGCAACCTGAACAATTGAGCATACAACATTGTTTCTTCTATGTTTTAGGTGTCATTTCTAAAATTAATGCATGAAAGATGGTTGGGTCCCAAATTACTCTTTCCTAGCTTCACCGTTATAGAAAATTCAAATTCATGGAATAAGAGAATCCATCTACATAGGTGACCTTGCAATACTGGCTTATTGACCAAATACTTGAGTGTTATATGATCAATACAAAATATGAAAGGAGTTGCAAGAAGATATTGCTTGAATTTATGAAGCACGTACACCATAGACAAAGCCTCACACTCAGTAGTTGTATAATTTTTTTACGTCGATGTTAGCTTTATGCTCACAAATCAATTTAGATGGTCATTGTTTCCTTCACCTGGTTATGTCAGCACTGCTCCAATTGTTGTCCCCAAGGTATCTACATGAACATGAAAAGGCAAACTCCATGTCGGGAAGTGAAGGATAGGTGTGGTAGTCAATCTTTCCTTTAACTGATCAAAATCTTGTTGTTGTGCATCCTTCCAATAAAACTTACCTTTAGCCTTCAAGATATCTTCCAGTGGCGCAACTATCTAGGCATAGCCCTTGATGAATTTCCAATAATATCATGCATGTCCAAGAAATCCACGCACTTCACTTTGATTAGTTAGCTCTTCCAATCCCAATATAACTATTATCTTCGTTGTATCAACTAGAAGACCCTCTTTACAAATTATATGCCCCAACAATGTACCGAATGGTGTCACAAAGATGCATTTTTTTATGTTTAGGGATATACTGAGCTGCCTACATCTCGTAAACATCAACCTTAAGTAGTCGCAGTGGTACTTTACCAACCCATATATTGTCTAATCATCTAGAGATACACTTGGAGAAAGATATGGACGAAGTCCTGAAAATATTGCACAACTATGCGTGAAAATATTGTCGATGCGTATTATTTAAACCAAAATGCATGATTGTATATGCAAAACAACCCCATTCAGTGGTAAAGGTAGTCTTGGCATGATCCTCGTGCGCAATCAGAACTTTATGCTATCCAGAAAAACCATCTATGAATGAATAGCCTTGTTACACCCACGAGAATATCCTCTGTGAATGGTGTAGGGAAAAATCAATTACACAAGAGGCATTTAACACTTTGTAATCCACACATATCATGATCCTTCCATATTTATTTATACTTATGACCATGGGAATGATCCATTCTAATTCTTCAATTAGATCAATGATACTTGCCTTTAACATGTTATCAATCTCATCCTTTATTTTGACACGCAAATTCAAATTCATTATGTAAGGTCTTTTACAAATTGTCCGCACACCTTCTTTGATATTTATCTTCATCTCCCCTAGTGATGTATGGACACCCTTCAACTCGTGGTATCCCTCAGGAAAGAGATCCTAGAAGTCTTACAACTCAACTATATTTACAACTTCTACTTCCGACCAATAGTCACTAATGATCGCTTCCTTAGGCACGTCATCTATCTCGATATTCATCTTCTTTGTCTTTAGTGATAAGTGGTACACGTGTTCCTTCTCATCTTCCTTATCTATGACCTCACGCTCACCTCTATGTGTTCTACATTAAAGTCTTTGACCTCTTCATCATCAATCAAGTATACCATCTTGCCTTTTTCCTTATCCTTCCAAACATGCTTGATCTAAAGGAAAATTTGGGACTTTGGTAGTTCCCTAAATCTCCCTAAACCATGACATTTTGGTAGAGCATTCATATATCTTTTCGATGATATCTGACATGTTGGAAATGGAGGTCGTATGCTTAAGTTATCGTTGGTCAAACTTTGGTCAACATCTGGTTAACATTGGTCAACATAAAAATGGATGATTTTGAAATCATCTAGAGTCAGAACCATTGCGTAGATCTCGTCAAGACATTTCTGATGCATTTTGAAAGGACCAAATTTGAGTTTGTATGAAAAACTTATGACCGGTCAAAGTTTGGTCAATTGGTGGTCAATAAGAGTCAACAAGTAGAGGATGCACCAAGTATTTAAACATGTGGCATAGTTGTATTCAGCCACATACGTGGAAAAAGGAGGAAGTAAATGGCCTAAGCCACATTCAATATGGGCGGTCAAGCCCCATTTAAACCCACCGCCACCTTTATACCCATGAATGTGGGATTTTACTCTCAAGGTAAATGTAAAGCGGTGGAGTGGTTGGGGAGATTCAAACCCCCAATCACCCACATACCAAAAACAACCCTTGCCACCACACCACACAAGCTAGCTTAGTTATATAAAGGGCTCATTGGTATTTGTATTAACATAGGTCTGTGATAGGTATGTGTTTGGGCCTTAGGCCTATTGAGGCTATTTTGGAAAAGGCTATTTTTAACCCACTTAGGAGCATTTTGGGCCTCGAGGTAGACTAAATAGTTGTCCAAAATTTTGAAATGCCCCTATTGAATCTATTGTGTTCTCATTTTGGGTATTTTATGATAGGTATGTGAGAGGTCTGTGACACATGTTTGTTATTGTACTTAATAGTTTTGTAAATCTACATTTTTGAGGCACTTAGGAGCATTTATGGATCTCGGAGTAAACTGAAAAGTTGTCTAGAATTTTGAGACTCTCCTCGTGAACCTTTTTTTCCTATTTTATAGATGTTGTGATGATATTTTATGTTGCGGAAGTCACTTGAGCGTCTGGATTCCGTTTGGAGCCATTTTCGAGCCTGTATCTCATTAGAAGGAAACTTTAAGAGATCTGGTCTTCTCCATCAGTCATTGTAAGTCGGGTTATTGCTACTCGGTGGACATGGAGGAGATTACTATTCTTCTAAGACCAATTCATTCATTGTGAATCAATTGGCATTTGATCATCTTGTTTTCCAATTTGGATTCATTGTGAATCAACTGGTATTTGATCACCTTGTGTTCCAATTTGGATTCATTGTGAATAAACTAGGCATTTGTTATTCTGTCCCAGACTTTGTAAGTTGGGTTTTTGATACTCGATGTTCGTAGAGGAGACTATTTGTACTTCGGAGGACCAGTTGATTCATTGGGAATCAACTGGGTTTTGTTCTTCTGAAGACTAGTTTGAATTTGTTAGAATCAACTGGTATCATTTGGTTCATGGTTGAACATTCATCACTTCATTTGTAAGGTTTTATTTGATTTACAAATCAAAAATTTAATGAATCGATTCAACATCTAAACACGAGACGTAGGCATTTGTGTTGTTAAACTCCATTATCAAATCTCTTGTAGTGTGTGTGTCATTTTTACATTGTAATTATTTTAAGTTGATAATATGGTGAAGTTAGTTAACAAGTTCCTATAGGGGTCCGAGGCCGAGTTAAAAATTTTGGCCATATTTTTGGATCAAGTTGGTATCAGAGCAGACTGATTTAACAGTTTGATTACATCATATTGTTCAGTTGTAATTAGATGGGTTGTTGTTTGGTGCTAGCTCATTGTCATAGAGTCATGGACATGTACCTGTTCTTTTAATGGCCTGAAGTGATCACATTATTAGGCACAATGATTTTCATGGTGGTGACACATTTACACCATGATGGTGCTTGAGCCTTATTCCTGTTGCCATCCCTGGGTTGTTCCAACTCGGATCTAGTTATCAACATTGGTTTTCTCTTCAACTGTGTGTTACTCTTGTGAGTCTCTGATTTTCTGCATTCCAAGCTTTGTGTCAGTCCTTTACTCAAGCACATTCATGCTTGTTATGGCCTCTCTTCATTGGTTGTCGTGGTTTTTTTTTTCTCCCTGTAACCTCGTGGGTTCTCCGTATTCACGTGGTGGAATCAGACCTTTACCACAACATCTGAAATATCTTTCAGCTCTTGTTTGGAGGCCCTTTCCACTCCTCTACCTTCAGTTGATGATTCATCCATGTCCAACATCACTCTTCTATTTTTTGAGCCCCTTCTTAGGGGGAGTATTTGTCAAACCTTAGTTGTCTTTTCGCAGTGCTCACTTGTGATGCAGTATAGGTTCAACATCCTTCTACAAGTGTTTTGGAGGATTTGATCATCTCCTTTGTTAGGAGTGCCCCTTCTGGGACTCTTATCACTTCCACTTTTTAGGAGATCATCTTTTTGTTGTGAGGGTTGTTATATTGCCTTCACTTCACTTAGGCATCCTTTCAGTGGATGTTCCTCTTTCACTCTCTGACAGTTCTGCGCTCGTGGCATTTCCTTCGGTTCCTTGGCACATTTTTTCTAGTCCTATGTCACATTTTCATGGACCATATTCAGATTTCTTCACACTTTTGCCTTCAGCTTCCTTCACGGAGTAGGTGAACTTTTAGTATTCCCTTACAATAGATAATTGACGTCAGCAGATTTTCACTTTGCGTAGAGGCTGATTATGGATGTGTAATAGAGTGGTAGCTGATCGTCGTTGACATCTGACATCGGGTCAAATCTTCACTTTATGTAGAGGTGGTTTGTGGTCGTACAACAAAGTGGTACCTGATTGTCATCATCAATGAGAGGCTTCACACCATGTAGAGGTAGAGACCATGCAGCGGGGTGAAAGTTATCATTGTTAAGCTCGTTGATATCAGCTAGGATCTTCACTTTGCGTAGAGGCTAATTGTGGTCGTGCAAAAGAGTGGTAGGTGATCGTCATCAACACTTGACATCGGGCCAGATCTTCACTCTGTGTAGAGGTTGCTTGAGGCTGTGTAATAGGTGGTACCTGATTTTCATCATCACCTTAGAGGTGACACCAATCTTCACTCTCCGTAGAATTTTGGAGGGTCGTCTTGACATTGATAAAGAGTATAAAATGAACATCAAAGAAACTATACTCCAACTTCATTCTCATAAAGGCATAGGTCATGTAGTGGAATAAAGGTTAATAAGAGGTGTCATCGAAGGACATTTTGTGATTCATAACTACCACATGTCCCAAGAATTTAAAAATATTTCGAGCCATCGGTGGTATGCTTTTTTGTGTCAGAGTAGCGGTATGGAGCCTTTGAGTCAAGACCTTTGTGAAGTTTTGAGAGACCTCTTCTCGGCAACATCAGGTTCAAGATTCACATAGGATGCATTTGGAACCATGACATAGTTATATTCAGCCACATGCATGGAAAAAGGAGGAATTGCATGGCCTAAGCCACATTCAATATGGACGGTCAAGCCCTATTTAAACCCGCCGCCACCTTTATACCCATGAATGTAGGATTTTACTCACAAGGTAAATGTAAAGCGGTGGAGTGGTTGGGAAGATTCAACCCCCAACCACCCACATACCAAAAAATATCCCTTGTTGCCACACCACCCAAGTTGGCTTAGCTATATAAAGGGATCATTGGTATTTGTATTAACATAGGTTTGTGATAGATTTGTGCTTGGGCCTTAGGCCTATTGAGGCAATTTTGTAAAAGGCTATTTTTAAGCCACTTAGGAGTATTTCTAGGCCTCGGGGTAAACTGGAAAGTTGTCTAGAATTTTGAGACGCTCTTATTAAACCTATTGTGTTCTCATTTTGGTGATTTTGTGATAGGTCTGTTATTATGCTAAAGTCTTTTAAGGTAATTTTGTAAATCTACATTTTTGAGGCACTTAAGAGCATTTCTAGATCTCAGAGTAAAGTGGAAAGTTGTTTAGAATTTCAAGACGCTCCTTATGAACCTATTATTTTCCTATTTTGGATATTTTTGATGACATTTTTTGTTACTGAAACTCACTTGAGTACCTGGATTCTGTTTGGAGCCATTTTCAAGTGTGCATCTCATTGAAGGAAACTCTTGGAGATCTGATCTTCTACACTAGTCATTGTAAGTCGGGTTATTTATACTCGGTGGGCATGGATGAGATTATTATTCTTTTGAAGACCAATTTGGATTCATTGTGAATCAATTGTAATTTGATCATCTTGTTTTCCAACTCGGATTCATTGTGAATCAACTGGTATTTGATCACCTTGTGTTCTAGTTCGATTCATTGTGAATCAATTGGGCATTTGTTCTTCTGCACAGGAATTTGTAAGTCAGGTTATTACTACTTAGTGTTTGTGGAGGAGAGTATTTGTACTTTCAAAGGACCAATTCAAATTCATTTGGAATCAACTAGGTTTTGTTCTTTTGGAGACCAGTTCGGATTCATTCAAATCAACTGGTATCATTTGGTTCATTGTTGCGCATTCATCACTTCATTTGTAAGTTTGTATTTGATTTGCAAATCGGAAGTTTTAATGAATCGGTTCGACATCTAAACCAGAGACATAGGAATTTGTGTTTCCAAACTCCATTATCAAATCTCTTGCAGTGTGTGTGTCATTTTTACATTGTAATTATTTTAAGTTGATAATATGGTGGAGTTAATTAACAAGTGCCTATAGGGGTTCGAGGCTAGTTAAAAATTTTGGCCCTATTTTTGGATCAACGCTCTAGAGATCCTCATCAGTTTCCAACCATGCACATTCATTGGTGCACTCATCCAGAACTGTTTCCTCATACAACTGAGCCACAATTTCTTTCACTTTTGCACTATCCCCCAGTGATGCGCTTCATCAACTACAAGGCCTTATGTACTAGAGGGTTAGATGGAAATTAATTGAAAGTGTGTACCATACTTGATGTCAAGTCTTGCCAATTGGGAGTCTCTTGCTTCGACTCAACATGTATGTACCACGCGCACACACACCTGCGTAAAGTGGAATAGAACTTATGAACCAATAACGATGATGGTAACACGTCTAATCCTTCTAACTAATTCTTCTCAAATCCTGTATGTGAGTCATGGGAGACATTTTTCCATCGTATGTTGGTATCTTTAAAAGAAGGTTGTTCCTAACAAACCGTGTCAAGAATGCAATTCTTATCTCACTCCATCTTAGCATATTATCCCTATGCATGGCCCACCATCACGTTATCATTCCTCTCAATAAGTATACCAACATATTCCTTTGTCTCCTTCATCGAGTAGTTGTTCTTCTATTACACTAAAAAATGATTCAGGATTTTCTTCTCATGTATACCTTGGTAGCGTAGTTCTTCCCAACCCCTAACTATTTGTGGTCTAGTCACCCTTGTTACATGCCCTCGACACTTGTGACCAACCACTTCATATGTTCCATAGGACCAGTTATCACAAATAATGCTTGTAGTGTCACTGATCGAATGCACATCTTCTTGTTTGAGCACTCCCTTTTTTGTTATCTCGACACACTCTGGATCATACACGGTCTATGCATAGATCTTATTAAGATATTTTTCACTAATGTGATCCGTGTAGAACACAACCCTTATACCATCCATAGGGATCACTACACACTCATCCTCATTCTCAAAACTAATATAACACTTATTAAAGCACATGTCTGTGTTGTTTGCATAACACCATGGATGAACAAGTAATGCAAGTTTTTGCCTCTGCCAGCTCTAGACCCTCAAAATCACCCTTGAATTTTTCCCCTTGTATATTGATGTTTACACCCTTTAAAACTCCAATGGACATTACCGTGGTTTTATTTTCCATATACAACACACTAGAAGAAGGTTGTAGTGGTGGCCTCCCATCCTATTCTATGCATCCAGAGTGAGAATGTCTACTTCTGCGGTAGTGTCAATTAGGATGTTGTTCACCATCCAACCATTAATAACTTCATCCAAGGTGATCTCCTTATCATATTCATGGTGTTGTGGTGGCAGATTCACATGTAAGTATATGTCACTCCCTTTTCTTGTCCATACGTGGTACCTTTTCCTGTAGCCATTCATCTAGAAAGGGTATGATATTATCTTGTCTCATCATCTAACACACTTGCCCGAGTTCATCGATGTCCTTGTTAGGTACTCCCGTATGTCTCATGTGCTCCCTATCTCGTGCTTACTCTTTCAGAAAAAGTATATCCCCCTTTAAGTTTCTAATAAAACTCATGGTTTCTATAACACTTCCTTATGTTTCTATGTGTCCAGATACTTATTGGTCGGTCCAAACTCCTTGCACCTGAGTGGTTTAATTCATGCCTCCTCTTGTGTGTGTGAAGCTTCTACATGTGGTAACCAAAAAAGGTTCTTTCTTTGCAACTTCCAACTCTTTTGGTTTCTATTTCCCTTATGTAATATAAATCATTTTCATGCCCCATTCCTTTTTGTTCTTACACATGTGCGTATAAGTCTGGGAAATCTTCAACCTTGTGCCCTTTTCCATAGTACGCGCAAGACATGTTCTTGGGGCACTTGTACTGATAATGATTGGGCGATCCACAAGTGTACCAAGTACCTCGACTGAACCTGCCTCCGACCACCACATCCTCTACCATGATATCCTACCATATAGCCTCCATTATCATTTTGCCCAACTCCATTATTTTTCCTTTTTCATGCGCACTTGTGAACTACCCTCCACATCATTCTAGCACAACCCTATTTTATAAGCTTCATGGATGTGATCAATTAAATGATAATGAGTTGTATCATGCATATGCGTGTCACACATCTTGTACTAGAGTGACACATTATTTTGTGTAGTGCACTGGAGAAGTGGACAATATTTGACATTATAGTCCTTGTGGCATATCTCACAAGCCGATAGTTGAGTGCACACATTCTTGCATGGATAACTATTCTTTGTATGTCCCTCTACTTCAAAATATGTACACCAGATACCACTTTGAGTGTCATGCATTGAGCTAGTAGATAACTTTTCCAACTATGTGGCCATAGCTGCTATGCATATGTTCTTCAGGAATGGGCTCACACTAGTGTTCATGCTTCCAACGGCTTCAACACGTAGCTTTACCTCCGCATCCTCACACAAATTTGTAAACATCTTATGCGATAACGCTCTTTTGAGCATGTCACAATCCACCCAAAAACCATTGTACATGTTGACTTTGATGGATATCATACAAATATTTGATAATAGAGTCTTGAATCATGCATCATATTCCTAAAGACTCTCAGATAGCCCTTGTTTAATATCCTTGAGCACGTTGATGCTCTCTTTGCTCAAACGCGGAATGTGAAACTCACCAAGAAGGCGGCACAAAAGTGTCATACTCTATTGTTGTCTAATGTGGATCATACTTCTATACCACATTGTGCGCGTGACCTTGTAATGTATTCGTAAACCGATGACCTTTCTTTACGAGGCGGTGATCCCTTGGATCTCCACAAGAGCTCATGTTTGTGCACATGTTCAACTACATTCTCCACTCCTTTGTACTCTATTAAGTGAAGTGACATTTCATAAAAAATATGAGGTGGTTGTGGTGGGTTACTTCCTTGTCTGGATTGTTTCCACTCGGGGAGAACGGATCCTAACCCTGAACCTCCACTAGGATTTCCTAGGACCATAACCTCCTCGAGTCTCATATCACTGGAACTCTTCTATGTGCACCGATGGTAGAAATTGTCTCTACATGCCAACACACTGTGTTGGTGTTATGCCTATGTTATTGCTTCCAGAGAGTGGCATGCCAACAACCAATCTTTGTGTTGCACCTACAATACTACTCCCAAACAAAATTTGCTGACCTACTATCAAATCTTCTTGGGCGTGAGAAAAATCACTGCCATGTGTTCTACTTTTATATATTGTGCTTCATGTTTGGAAACTAATACACTTCTACCTATGTCACCTTCCCAATGTGGTGATCCTTGATTGCAATCACATTCCTCTCCCTCACTATGATAATCTTCTATCTAAACTTATGAATCTTGAGTACTATGCGTAATGGCTAAAGTTCCAAGGTGGTCCAGATACACGCTAATGGCTCCCAAATCTTCACTAGACTCACTTCCACAATATGCCGAGGGGGTCCTTCTGCGCTTTCCTAATATCATAGGTGCATAGTCTTGTGACCCCTCACTTTCCTCAGGGTTCTCAACACTTTTGCTTGGACCTTACTCCTCTCTATCTCAGTGCCTCTTCAACCACCCTTTTCGCATCATTGTATATGTGCAATATTTCTTCTTGCCCTGCTTCCATCTAGCTCAACACCATCCTTTCCACCTCTTTTCCATATCCTTGTGTGTGGAAAGTGTTTAGCTAGCCATTTGTAGGCTCTCAAATCCTAGTTCAATCATCAATATTTTTATAGCAAGTGGAAGTGTGTGTAAGTACGATCCTCTAGGATCACGATGAAACTTGAACTCAACTTCCTTCGGGCATGAATACGTAGAGATTACGTATTCCAAAGTGTAATTGTTCAACACGCCTTTCCACTAATAATCTACTACGCATTTCCATGACTTACCCAAATCAACAAATGTTTGATACTTGTTCTGGTTCCACACTTGTCTCTACCTCAATCGACTCTTGTTGTTTCTTACGTACACTGCCAACCAATTGTGTAACTCCCTTAGAAAGAAGGTGAAGAATGTCTTGTACAATGGATCATACAGGTTGTCTGTGACCCATTTACGCATGGATTAAAATTAACATTGGTATTGTATCTTTGCACAAAATCTTCTTCACCTTCATGTAGCCAACGTTCAATGTTCTCCAAGGATAACTGATACGCTAGGTGCACACCACATCTTGAGATCCAAAATAAAAGAAGGTCCCAACAACAGAACCAAAATGTCATGCCGAAGTCTAGTTTCAACACAACATTGTTAGGTGTGTTGACACATCACCTAGGCAAGGCCTAACTGCTCACTCGAAGCATGTATAACTCTACCAGGTCCCTCCTTGTGTTTGACGACCAAGATGTGTTTTATGCATTCATGGCTAACATAACATGTAAATATACCATATGAAGAATATTAACTTACTATAACTTGCACAAAGACAATTGATCATCAACCAAAAGGAGATTTATATTCATTATACTCATGATGCATTACAATAACCAATAACATAACTTCAAGATAAGCTCAAAAAATCTCCATAGATTCATGTGCAAAACAGACTCATATGAAGACTCATACACAAACTCATTACACGGATAATTATAGTATATATAGGGTGGGATCTTGTCCTTCACCGCTTGACTCTAAAAATAGACTACTCCCATACATAGCTTGCATGCGTTTACAACTAAAGCTTTCCTATGTTTAGACTCCAACCCGTAATTCTCCATAAGCGGTTTGCTTTATTTTTGGAAGCTCTTTTTTGTCTTGTGAGTTATAAATAACTTATGATTTAATCATGTCGCATATGCTATAAATAGATCTACCTCTTCCATGCGTGCTTTATCTATTATTAGTTTTGCATGTGCTTTATCCACTCTCTTGTCTAATTTTGGCTTTCCTTGATGATCACACCATCTTCTATTTTTTTCTATTTTTAGCTTGCTTTGGAAATACGATCAACACCTGTCTCTATTGTTCCTCGTGCGCAGCCGCTCATGTGTGTTTCTTCATACTCTCGCACGTCCCTTCATGTACTTGTTTCAACCTTTGAAAATACTTATTTCATGCTTTTGCACACACCCATGCGTGCATCCTTCGACCTTCATGCATGTCTCACACGTAGGCATTTTCTTGATCTAACAATATCTATTTCTAGCCCCGCCTAATTACCCTTATGCATAATATGCTAAAATTGGTTCTAGAATGCATTCTAGATCATCATCCTCTACATTCCTTTAGAATTAATTAAATTAATTATACCGTTTAATCTACATTCATTTAGAATCTATACTTCAATACCCTTTAGCCAATTTAATTAAATATTATTTAATTAAATAGTTAATTACTCTCTCACACCTCATGACTAATTAAATTAGTAATTTAAAATAAAAATGAATATATTTTCCTACTCATCATCCACTTGGACTCCACTTCACTATCCTAGTAACTCCACTCCACTTCACTTATATAATCCTACAAAGGTGGGGGCAACAAATTTGCAAGTACAACCACCTTTCCGGATGTAAAATTATTGCCAACCAAAAATTACTACCCCTCAATGGATATTCAATCCATTGGAACTGTTGTAACCTCCTTTAGTGTTATTTTAAGAATATGCATTAATGATTTCATTAACAACCTTGAACCACTCGTAACCTCTATAAAAAAATAGGCCATATCCTTTGCAATGATCGGGAAGCTTTGCAACAAAACTCTACCAATTTGCTATTTGATATCTGCATATTGAAAGTTGGAGAATAGTTTAGAGCACCCAAAATCCAACAATTCAAAGATTCTACAAGTATAATACTTGTACAATCTTATCATTGAGGTTCACAAGAAAGATTGTAAGAGAGGGTAGTTTTTGTTATTTGCTTATACTACTTCTTGCTTTGTAGTTTTCACTTTGCTTACAATATTGTATTAGGGAGAAGGCCACCTCTTTTGCAACAACACCCCTATTAGTGTAAGGATCAATAAAAAATAATTGTAAGATGCACTAAAGATGCATGTTTGACCTGGGTAGTAAGGCATGTAAGGTTTGCAAAGTCATCAAAGCAATTCTAAGATACACTTAAGAGGCCTATCCAAACTAGCTAGCAAGTCAACAAACATACCTATCCTATAACCAATCGATCATTATGTTAGTGAGAGGGTCATCTCTAGCCTACCTCGTCCTTGTTGACATAAGGATCATAATATACTAAAAAACGTGGGGCAAGAGGTCGAAATGAAATTCATGTTTACATACAAAAATCAAGATCAATATAACATTAACTAATTGTAATTAATGAATATATATTAATAATAACCATGTTTAATATATATATATATATATATATGCATGATAAGAAAGAGATATTACCATATATACAATAATTTAAAGAATGACATTTAAAATTGAGTCTAGACCTAATGTTTGTACATAACATAAAATATGCCTAGATAAATTAATAAACTTAAAAATATATATATATGACCTACATAAGAACTTAAAAGACTAAACTAGAAGCTTATAAATAATACATACAAACATTTAAGACTCTAAATAAGACTAAACTTAAACCACAACTAATATTGACATATAAACAAAATACAAGTAAAAATAAGAGAATTTTATTAATTTTAATATTACTAAAAGCTACATTATAAGCCAATTTTTGTTAACATGAGGACATTTTAAAATGGTGTGAGGACATTATTTATGGGCATAAGATCCATTTACAACTATTTTTTGGGAGGGCTCAATTCCCTTATAATATAATCTATCGGCTAAATATTTTAAAGATATCAAATTAATTCAAATTTAAACATTTATTAAATCCCTCAATTATTACACCAAAGGCATTTCCCAGTTGGATTGGGGGTTCATATGTTTGATAGTAGTCAGAATGTAGATGGTTGGGATTTTGTTTGTAAAGGCGTTGATAGCGTGGATCCATCATCACCGTCCACGTTGACAACAAGGAGAGTATTGATAGTTCATTATTTTAATTTAATGTTTGTTTCACTGTAGAAACTAGGGGATCCTATGTGACAGATGTAACATCACACATGGACAACAACAACAAATGACAATGCAATACTCTTCCTTTATCCATGCATGCAGCTGAAGCTTTCACCCTGTTATTCTCTCAAAATTCCCTCCATTTTTCAAAATCCAAAATTACAAAATTTTGAGTTGGTACTTTTGAAATGTGCTCAAGAAGAAGTATTCTGAAATCTGGAAATTTCCAAGGAATCAAGGACTCTTGAAAATAACTTCATTAGATGGGAATTTTTCTCCCCTTTCCAAAAAGGTAAAGAACTCCTCCTAACTCCTTATAATTTTCAAGTTATGGCTCGACGGACCTAAGTTGGAAAATTTTCCTTTGGCGGCTGCTCATGGAGCTGCGAGGTCACTTGTGAATTTTACTCTTTTGGCAAAAGGACTAAGTTGGCAGAGGTGACCCGCGAACCCACATGAAGAATTAAAGAGAAGAACTCCCGAGGCTTGCAGTGAATCAAAGGCTACCACGTGTCGAAAAATGGAACCGGAGCATCAGACCCGCGAGAGGACTTTAGAAATTTTTAGCTTTTTGAGTTAAAAGTTTTAAAGTCACCCTTGGCCCTGCTCACCCAAAGGAGTAAATTTTGAGTTGAAGCCCGCAGCCAATCAAGGGATGCCACGTGTCAATGCGTGGGAAGTGGACTGTCGGAGGAATTTGAGAAATTGAGCTTTTATCTTGAAAAGGCTCAAATGATGTTTTTGGACCGCGTTTCCTCGGCCAATCGAGATCTTACCACGTGTCCCGCCTTTGCGGGGATGCGGGCCGGCGAGAGGACTTTGTGTTTTTCACCTTTAGCTAGAAAAGTTAAAATGTCAAGAGATGGCTTGGGTTTCTCAAATGAATCACATGGCACCACATGTCCAACCCATGGCGGGGATGCGGGCCGACGGAGCAAAATGAGAAATCGCACTTTTTCTCCCAAATGTCGAAATGCACTTTTCTTCCCCAGGCCTATCGTGGCTGGATCTTGCCACGTGTAGGGTCCAGATTTGAAGGCAGAAGAGGAAAAGATGCCCAAAGCATCCGCATCTAGTTTTTTTCACCATTAACGAACCAAAGCTCTGCAAAATGCAAAAATGGATCTTTCTTCATTTTTCTCTCTGATCCCTGGTCGTTTCTTCATGAGATGTATTTTGGATTGGCTTGGAAGCCAAATTTGATGAGTTTCAGAGTTGCATGGTTTTGATTTTCAAAAAGTGGATTTGTCGGGCACCCACGATGGAAAAAGGGCAAAATCGTTAGTGGGCACTTGAGTGTTATTCAAATGATTAAAAAGGTGAAGTGGCGAGATCAAATGAACAAAGGGGACCACCGGATGCCCTTGCCAAAGCAATCGGGCTCGACATGATGAATTTTCACCTTTTGGGCATTTGCCTTTTTCATGAATGCATTTTTGTTTCATATCCCTTTCATAAATGGATCTGTAACAAACTTGATTCCTTTTGGATATTCTTTCCTTGGGGGTGAAGTAAGGATGTAATGGGTTTGTTATAAAGACATGCTTTGTCATGGAAAAGGGGTTCGAGTTTTTCTGGGAAGTTGTAAAATTCTAAAGCAATTCAATACAAATTTCCTTTTCTTTTTGATTTCTTCTGTTATCTCTCTCTATTCTTGTCTGATTCAGAGGATCATTTATTTTACACTCAATAGAAACTTTGTGTTCGGGTATGTACAATATTTTGAACTTTGTGTCTGCAGATTTACATTGGTGTTGGAATAATTGATCCTTTTCTATACTTCCTTGGTTCAATGTGAGTAGGGATATACTCTGCTATCTATATTTCTTGAAAGCATTGATTATTTTCTTCTTTCTCCCATCTCTTTATTCTTCCATTTCTTCTGATTGATAATCTTTTGAATATGAAAGCATTCCAGAATGCCAAGATCCAAACATTGAAAGTTGTATATATGTATATTTGTTTTTCCTACTTTCAATAAGGGAACCTCTCCCATTAAAGAGGAGGGACTTGTTGTCCCTCGACCATGGTTTCAACCCTTGTTCCTTTTTGAAACCCAACACACCCACAACCATAAAAAATCAACAAGAGGATCGAATCGAGAGAAAGGAGAGTATTGGGGTGTAAACCACGTGTAAACGAGGCATTGTTATTTCTCCTTGCATACTTATTTTTCAAGACCGTGTATCCGCAACTTATCCATAGTGTTCATGGAGTTAGAAGGGTATCCAACATTAATTGTCCACACTTAAAGAACATGATTCTTTTATTCTTGATCGTGATTTTGTTAAATCACGTCTCCAATAATAATGATAATTATAAGATCAAATGGTATAGATCTAAGATTCTTTCATATTGGTGGAAAATTGAAATGAAAGGGTGGTTTTATTTTAAATTATTCTCGATTGGGTTGGGTTAGATAGCTTGAATATAAATATGTTCATTTTACTTAAATATTTGGAGCGATTCAACGATTTCTAAGTGGTTAACAAACCATTTAATGACGTCTCATTTAATTACAAGAAAAAGTCTTGTTTACCCATTCTATTAAATGACCTCATGCCACTCTTTACCATCATGACCTAGATAAAAGCAACCATTTGGTTGCAATGTTTATAACATATTATATGTGTTTTATTATGTGTAGCGTGTAATGAATACTTTTGGTGGATGTCACGCATTATTATGCCAAATTCGTTGCTCTGTATTGGATTCACGGTTGTGTGGTCTAACAACGATTGTTAGGATCCAATTTATAGAGACGTTGTCAATCGGGCTTAGTCTTGACCATCTATGTATATCATCCAAATACAAACTACTTGTGTCGAATGTGTCTCCAGTTTGGTTTAATTGTCCAAGGCAAATGGAACCCCCTGATTGGTATTTAATTTCTCATAGATTTCCCAACACTCAATTGCTACCGCCCAATAACACAACACTAGATTTGATGGTTGGGATAAAAATGCTAAAAAAAGTGGTTTTCGTCAGATTACGAGGAAATATCAGAAGGTTTAAATAATCCGACATATAGCCTCACACTTATTACACTTTCAAGGATCACTTAGTTTAAAATTTGTAGGGATCCTTTGTAGAAGCATTCTATAACATGTGATTGATGTTGAGTTGATTAGAAAATCTAAGATTAAAAAAATATAAATGTCTTAAGGATAATGTTTATTAGATAGCTTGACCGACACGTGTAGAAGATAAGTCATGTCATGACCCGAATGTGTCCCACAATCCACTTGTGGAAGTTTACATTTTCTAGGTATTTAAGTAGTCATTGTGAAAATTCATTAAGATGCAAAGAATATTTTGGCCCCCATTTAAGTGTAACCTGCAATCATATGGAACCCATTAGATTTTCCCTTTTTTATAATTTTGTCCCATTTAAGTGCGAGTTGTAGTGACATGAATAATGCAAGTGGCATTGAGACGATAACGTGGAGCACATTTAACATATATTATTTGGGCATGGACAATTTGAGTCACGGAAGAGGTGTGGGACATGTAGGTATTTAATCCCCACCTCTTTCTTTCCAATTTCCATTGATGTCTTCATCTTAGCTAATAAATAGAACATCGTTCAATTGAAAGTTTCAACATGTTACACATTATTATGCCGAAGTTGTTACTCTTATTGGATTCAGGGTTGTTTGGTCTAATAATGGTTAGAGAGTGGGATTGTTGGGATCCATTTATATAGGCGTTGTCAATTTGGTTCAATCTTGACCATCTATATGTCATCCAGATACAAACTACATGCATCAATGTGTCTCTAGTTTGGTTTAATTGTCCAAGAAAAATGGAACCCCCTGATTGGTATTTAATCCCTCATAGGTTTCCCAACACTCAATTGCTACCGTCTAATAACACAACACTAGATTTGATGGTTGGGATAATTACATACTATTTTTAAAAAAGCTAAAAATTTGGTTATTATTAGATTACGGGAAATATAAGGTCTAAATAATCCGACATATAGCCTCACACTTATTACACTTTTGCAAGATCACTCGGTTTAAAATTTGTAGGGAGCCTTTGTAGAAAAATTCTATAACATCTGATTATTGTTGAGTTGATTAAACAATCCAACATTAAAAAAACATAAATGTCGTAAGGATAATTTGTTAAATACCTTGACCGACATGTGTAGAAGATAGGTCATGTCATAACCCAGAATGTGTCCCACAACCCACTTTGGAAGTTTACATTTTCAAGGTATTTAGGTAGACATTGTGAGAATTCATTAAGATGCAAAGAATATTTTCGGCCTCCATTTAAGTGCAACCTGTAATCATGTGGAACCCATTAGATTTTTCCATTTTTTATTTTGTCCCATTTAAGTGCGAATTGTAGCGACGTGAATAATGCAAGTGGCATTGAGATGATAAAGTAGAGCACAATTAACAAACATTATTTGGGCAAGGACAACTGAGTTATGGAAGAGGTGTGGGACATGTAGGTATTTAATCCCCACATCTTTCTTTCCAACTTTCCATTGATGTCTTCATCTTATCTAATAAATAGGATGTCATTCAATTGAAAGTCTCAAAATCGTAAAAATAAAATAAAAAAACAGAAAAACCCATTTTTCCCATATTTTCTAAACAAAATCCACTTCTTTCAGTTGTGTAAGGGTTGGGTGTTGGTATCGTATGACTAATGGAAAAGGTAACATCATTGACTTGGTGATCCGTCCATATGGGTTATAATAGATGTAGTACAACATTATTCTTAAGCTCGATAATGTTATTGATTAGGTATACCCATATTAAATTTATATATGTACTTGTCAGCATTGGGGTGGAAAGACCCCAAGTGTGAATCTTTTGATCCGCAACCTATTGCCCACCAAAAATAATAGAAACAAACCCATAAAGAAAAAAACCTCCATTACATCAAAAAAACACAAATTGTAAAAGAAGTCATTGTCACTCATAAATACACAAAAAGAAAGGCTGTTGCAAATTATCCTAAAACAATATTGCACGATACCGGTTGTTGCATTATAATGTCAATAAGTAAGTATGTCGATAGCCTTTTTTCCAAACTAGATTGTTGTTGTCAAATTCAAACTATGCACAAATATCAGATAGCTCTGGGTTCTTTGGTGATTGCCTTATGGCCATATCCATGCCGTGAACAAAGAGTTTGTCATTAGGAAATGAGGTCCCACAAAAGGCTCCCATGTTCCTCTTTACACCTTGGAATGTACCTTTTGTTTTCTTCCCATACTTGTTCTCCTATGCAAACCCATGTAAAGTGAATGCCTTATCTCTCCCAATCACTTTGCTTGGCTTCATGCTAGGTTGAAGATTGTAATTTCACTGAGTTCGGGTAGATCCATCGAATTCAATCTATATTGGATTTGCATTTGGTTTTGGAATAAAAATCATTTGTATTTGCATAAAGGCTTTTTCGAGCTCACCACCGTATTGCATCATGGATAATGTATTACATACTGTGATCCTTACTTGCCCACATTTAACATCTCCTCATACCACTACTAGGATCGCTTGAGTTTGCATCTTCCCTCGAAGCGCCCACTGTTTCGCATAACATGTGATGGTTAAAGATTGCATCGGTTGTCTCTCCTAACAACTAGATGTTGTTGGTTGTACATGCCCCCATGCCTCAACATATGAGTCGCCATCTCTTCCAACTATCCTCAAGCGACATCCATGCATTCAACAAATTTCATGTATTCATATTTGTTGGTTCATCAATACATTATAATCTTCACCAATCCAATTACAATCTTGTAAGTAATAAATTGAACTATAATCTTCAAATCGAGATATTTCATTTTTATAACCTTCGATGACCTTACGGATCGAAGGAGGACATAATGCACACGAAATGCCTGGTCGTAACAAATAGGATTTTTGCATAGGTTCCCCAATATTTTTCAAACTCGTAGACTTTTCTTCTCTCAATCTCCTTCTTTATCTCCCTCTTCCTCCTCCCATGTTTATCTCCCTCAATTTTAATTTCATCGATACATCTCCTTCAATGTCTCTATCCACATGCGATTGCTAGTATTAGTATTAGTCCACTTAACGAACCCACCCCCTCACAAAAACTATGACATAAAAGTCCCACACGAAAATCCTCACTTATTTGAATATTTGAACATATTTGCGAAGGCATTTTCTCAATTGGGCTGCCTTAACTTCTAAACCATAGGAGGCTCTCGGAAGAAGTTTCCAACAGACATTACGCCATTAAAGCTTGAACATCCTCAATTCCGTGAGAAAGTAAAAAATTAATTATTTGAATCTCACAGAAGGCCAGTTTTTAGGGTTTAGGGTCCAGGGTTTAGGCTTGAAATGGGTTCGAGAGTTATACGGAGCATTGGTCGTGGATATTCACAGGGGAGATCTTTATATTCGTGTTGTGCTGCCACGATTTTTTCATCGCCCAAATCTGCTTTGGCTTCCTCAACATCTCCTGCTTATGGGACATTGCAGTCAAAGCCCTTCTACCCTTCTCCCGCAAATGTCAGATATTTTTCCGCTCCCTCAGGTGAGTATTTAGTTTTTTATTTTTCTCTTTTGTGTTTTTCTTACGCATATAAGACGGGAATTATTGTAATTTTGTCATTCCCAAGGATATAGAGCTATACAAAACGCCGTGTACACCCATTTTTGGTTTTTTTGTGGCTCCGGAAATATATGGTTACGGCCATCCCCCACGTCGCGACTAGAACCTATGACCCAGCACACCCACTTTTGATGCTAAAGGCTAAAAACTGAATCACGTTGCCTATGCAGTTCGATTGGTTCTCCAGACCAGTTTGGTTCAAAGATGTTAAAAGTCATAATCATCAATTTGAAATCCTTACCATTTGACGACATTAGGTCTATGATTGCATACTCACTGCTAAGTATGCATTATAGACACGGGTTACAATCTTATGGACTTGTTAAAATCCCGCTGAAAAATCTGTAAGATTGCATATTAAGTCCTACTTCAGCATGCTGCAAAATGCCGGTGTTTTCCTACATGTTATATTTTGAAAATTCAAAAAATATTGGAAAATTTCAGCTCATCCAGATGCAGTCGTATGCGCTTTTCAAACTTGTAAAGCTCATGCACTCGTGCAAAAGAAATTGAAGAACCATTTTGAAAGAAATAATCACTAATATTGTCAATCTGAAATGTTCTTTTGAATTGGATTTTATAGAAGTTCAATGCAAATGTGTGGTGGCTTGATTTTTCCTCTGGATCCTGGAAGTTGTTTCCTATATGTTGGAAAACCATTTCCGGGAAATGTTTTTCCGTCCGGTAAACTTGGTGAAACTCCTGAAGATGGCCCGCAAAACATTTCTTGCAGTTTCCTGACATTTTCCACGAGTTCCTGGAAGTTTCTAGCACCCGGACACAGCTCTCTGAAAGTTTGTCGAAGTTTCCAAAGTTCTTGTAAGAATTTTCCACAGGTTTCTAGAATTATTTCCAGAGGCTTATGCCATTTCTTGTACCATGTTCTACAATTTACCTGTTTTTACCATTTTAAAAAGAAAGTTACCCCATTTTTTCTGTCATCTCTCACCTCTCTGTCCTTAATTTGATACTCACCTTTCCAAAATTCCATATGCCTGTTTCAGACTCTTGCTGCAAGTAACAGAGGCGAGTCTTAACACAAAGTATATTCAAATAGGGAAATTTGTCCCTGTTAATACATGTTAAATTTTGATCTGGATACTTTTAGAATGACTACTA
The DNA here is from genome assembly GCA_018340775.1 of Taxus wallichiana var. yunnanensis. NCBI lineage: Eukaryota > Viridiplantae > Streptophyta > Pinopsida > Cupressales > Taxaceae > Taxus > Taxus wallichiana. The sequence goes on from CM031238.1 coordinate 749,918,808, forward strand.
GGGGAGTATTTTTTCGGTTAAAATGCTTACTAGCATGATTAAGCATCTTAGTCTACTGATACACAGACCGTTGTAGGCTGTAGATAATAATTCGCCCAAAATTGATTTCCAATTCCCAAAGTTTTAGGACCCATTTTAAGGGAAAAGAGGGGAAAGACGGAACCAAAAAGGAGTCAAATATTAATTTGTGCAAAAGTCTGAAGAAATAAGAGTTGACACCTCCCATTGAGATGTAGTCATCGTTGGTGTGAGGTATATTTTTGCCTTTTATTTATTGGGCATTTTCCACCTCACACACGGTGAGTCATCTCACTTAGTTGACTCATAGGTTTATTAGGGAGTTATATGACATATGACAAATTTCGTCATAGAATTTGTTATACTTGTCATATGCGTTGTTGTCATATGAGAGTTACATGCTATTCTAACATTGTAACTCCTCACTCCATCATGGGAGTATGGCATGTCCAGGCATGGGAGTTACACAACACTCCCCATATGGACTCTTCTTTTTGATCTATGAGTATGAGTAGACCCTTTCTCTCTTTGCATGATCAATTTGTTTGTGGTTAATTTACTTGCTAGTTACTTGGAGCATTTTCATGTTTCGTTGGAGTGCAACAACCTTGATGTGCATATAATCCGTTGATCCTCGTTGTTCACTGTCATATGGTATCAGAGCAATTGTTTCGGTAAATGTGTTACTCGTATTGGTTCGTTGTTAATTACTCCCGGTTTCTAGTTTTTAATCCATTATTGTTTTGTGCATTTTGGTACTAATCTGGGCTAATCTTGTTTTTTGGAGTTTGCTTTGGTTTTTGGTGTTTGCCTTGGTGTTTGTGCAGATAGGTGTTTTCTAGCTAAATCTGGCTATCCATCACTAATTTTGTTGGAAAACAAGTTTTGGAGGTATTTATGCTCTTTGGTATTGGTTTTCTCCATCAAGCTTTGTCCCGAGCTTCTTGGTCTCTGGCAAACTTGTCTTGCCACCAATCCTCCTCCCTGTCTCACTTTCCAACTCCTTATTGTGCTCTCTCCTTTCCTCTCAAGCTCCTAACTGAGCTCTCTCTAGCTCGGACCCTGTAGAGCTTTGTATTGAGCTTGTATCTCCCTGCTCGAGCTCAATTGTGGGTTTTGCTTTGGCTCAACCCCTTGTTGCATACCTCACCATTCGTGCTTTGCTCAGAGTTTGATGAGCTCGCTTAACCGCCGTGCCGAGTTCCCTTGGCTCGGATGTGTTGCTGTTAACTCGAGCTCGCTCGTAGAATCTTGATAGGCTCGATTCCCTGCGTGTTGCCGTTTGGACCTGTGCCGTCTCCTCTCTTTCTCCGTGTAGCTTGGGCCTTCCTGTCTTTGTGTGGCTTTGCCATGTTTTTCCTTGGGCTCGACCATGTTTTGGTGTGCATACCCGCTCGTCCCGAGCTCGCATGGGGTTTCACCACCGTTTGAGCCTTGGGGCCATCCTTTTGCAAACCCGTCTCGGCCTCCTTGCTTGGCCTCCCAACGGTTTGTCAACCTGCCTCGACCTTGGCTTGGTCTCTCACCCGAAACCGCCTCTGCCAAGTCTAATCCCACCTCACTGCGCGTTAGTCTAACTCCCCGCCTCAAGCCCTTTGCTCGTGCCACTTGGCATTTGCTTTGACCACTCTTTTAATTTCAAAAGCTTTTCCCTCCTTTTTTAATTAAGACACATACTTTTAAGTTTTAAGCCTTGTTTTATAGTTTAAAATATAGGTTTTTAATTTTAATTTAAACTATTGTGTTATTTTTTTTTATTAAATAGGAAAAGTTTGTAATTAATTAGGTCACTTACTATTATTAGGGGCTAGTTTAATATTAGAACCTTATTATTTTTCTTAATCATTTAGATTAATTAAGGTAATCGCGAAAACTCTTAAAATTAAGCATTATTGGGTTTTTTTTTCTAACGTGCTATTGTGAAGGTATTAGGCATTTTTTGAGTTTTTTTGCATTTCGGGAGGTTAGTGGCTCTTTTAAGAATTGTTTTGTATTGTTTTGAGCTCTTATTATTGCTTGCGGGTTAGTGAGTGCGTCCGCCACAACCTTACGACAAGGGGGCTCAAACAACAATGTGAGACACTTTTTCTCACACGGAACTTATTATTTTCCCTTCTTGCTTGTTTTAGTCCTTTGTTTTGTGCTTGTTGTGGTGATGTTTTGTTGTGAACGCTTAAAACTTATTGTGGTCTCCACGCTTGTGTGATTCTTTCGCCAATTACAAGGTGAGTGGCCAATTGTTTCACGTCGCACGAACGCATCTGATTGTAATCAATGCACTAAACTATAAAGTGCTGCAAACAGGGGGTAAAAATATTGTTCTGGGGTGTGTGTGCATTTCCTTTCTTTTTGCATTCTTGCTTTCTCTCTCCTCACAATGGATGCTAGCAACGTTCCTTTGCTCACATCGTTTAACTTATTTGAATGGAGATCTAAAATGATAATAACACTAGGGGGTAAAGGGTTGTTCCGCATCACTATGGGAGTGGAGAAAGAATCAACAACCGAACTTGAGAAATCTAAATGGTTCAACCAATGTGACGAAGCCTTAGGTCTTCTTTGTATGTCCGTTTCTCTCGACTGCTTCTTTCACATTGAGTCTTTCACAAACACCTGATGGAGCCTGGAAAACTCTTGACGACATGTTTGGAAAACAAGATGATATGAGAGCTCATGAGTTGGAGAACAAACTTCTAGGTTTAACCCCTAGTAACTTTGATAACCTACATGCCTTCTCCAAAATTTTTTCACATTGGATTGTTGTTGAAAGAATGTGGAGTTGACAAAAATGATGCCCAACTGATCTTATCTATTCTCTCTAAGCTTGGCCCCGAATACTCTGTCTTCATTTCTACCTTTCACGCCACGAAAGAAGCTTTAGGGATTGCTTGGAAGATGCCCTCATTTGACAACTTTTTTGTCCCAACTCATTCAAGAACAAGACAAGTTGATTCAAATGGGAGCAATCAAGTCCAAGTCACATGCCCTAGTAATAAGTAATGGTAAAGGAAAGGAGAAGAAATAAGAGAAGAAAACAAAGAAAAATGACCAACCTAAGAAAGAAGCTAAGACCACCCAAACCAAACCCAACATGAACACTTCTACTTCGAGCCTAAACTAAAGAAGGAAAAGTGTAAGTGTTCCTATTACAAGAAGTTAGGACATGAAGAACATCAATGCATGAGAAAAAAATTGACCACCTAACTCATTTACTTGAGAAACATAATATAGGTGTTCTGAGTCTATCAAGCAAAATGCTCTGAAACTTTAGTCTTCTAAAGCAAAGGAATCCAAATCTGAGAAGAAGAAAGGCAAGGCCCTTGTAGCTAGAGTTGCTCTGTCATCGAAATGGGTCATAGATTCCAGTGCCTCGCACCACATGGGTTCTTCACATGTTGAGTTTTCGACATTGAACCGTGTGGTATGTCCCAAATCACTTTGGGTGATGACACTTCCGTGTCGGTTCTTTGGTAGTGGATCGGTAGAAGTAGATGGTGGAACCTTTAACAATGTTTTAAGTGTTCTGCCCTCTTTACCAATCTCCTATCAATTTACCAAATCACTCATATTGGTGAGGAATGCGAGTGGAATTTAATCCTAACTTGGTGATCATTAGAGAGCTTCACAATGAGACTACAATGGTTGAGGGAAAGGCGGATCACCAGTCTCGGTTATACACCTTTTCCCACTTTACTTTTGACTCTTCGCCCACTGCCTTGCTTACTCACGCAGATGAGGTTAATAAGCTATGACATGAGTGTTTTGGCCATTTAAACTATCGTTACCTTGAACAATTGAGCCAACATGAGATGGTCAACGGGTTACCTCGGTCAAATTTTCAAAGGGTCTTTGTGAGGGTTGTGCCCTTGGGAAGCACCTCGAAGAAAAAATTGGCAAGGGAAAATTTGGAGAGCTTCTCATCCCTTGGATCTTGTTCATAGTGACATTTCTAGCCCCTTTTTGTCTCCTTCATTCACTAGGGCTCTTTATATACTTACCTTCATTGATGACTTTTCACGTTATATGTGGGTTTACTTTCTCAAGCAAAATCTGAAGTTTTCGATCATTTTCGAGACTTCAAGGCTTTTGCTGAGAAACAAGTGAAAGGTCTATCAAGGTTCTTAGAATTGACAATGGAGGCGAGTATATGAGCAATAAGTTCGATGATTTCTGCACCTCCAAAGGGATTGCTTTGCAGTGTACAGTTGCTTACAACCCTTCACAAAATGGAGTTGCGAGAAAGAAAGAACAAAACACTTAAGGAGATGACCACTTGCATGGTTCATTCTAAATCCCTTCCTTCGTAGTATTGGGCTGAAGCCGTGAATTGTGCTTGTTACATTCAAAACCGCATTCCGCATAAAGCAGTAAAAGGGATGACACCCTTTGAGGCTTGGTATGGACACAAACCTGATGTTGAGCACTTTCGTGTCTTCGGATCAACTGCCATGGCTCGAATACCCAAAAAGAAATGCAAGCCTTGGAACCACAATCAAAACCTTGTATCTTTGTTGGGTATCCCGAAGGTGTGAAGGGCTATAAATCATTTGTTGGCTAGATTTTTTGCACAGCTGAAAACCTAGGCAGTCATGAGATAAATCTCCCTCATTTACCGGTGAGGCAAATACCCAAAAAGAAATGCTCTTGGAACCATTTTGTCAATTATATTTCCTAATATCTATCTGTTGGTTTTACTTTAACCACGTAGCTCATGCACCATAACTAGGCAGTTTTGCAATAAATTGTAAGCAAAATAGCTAAGAAATATATGTGCAGGAAAGGGAAATAATTAAATACGAGAAGAAGGAAAGGAGATGTGCAACCTAACCAATAGTTGACAGAGTTGGTCACATGCACATAGACGAAACAAATAGATCTTGAAATGCAGAATTTAAAGCAAAGGAAAGTTTCAGATCCAGATCTAAGATAACACAAAGTTTATGCAAAGATCTAAAAAGAAATAAGAAACAAATGCACCGTTGACACAAAGTTCTCCGAAATCTGCCTCCTCTCTATTCCTTAGCTTTCAAAAAGCTATCAAGGGTTTCAACTCAAAGTCTGGAACACAAGAATGCTGATTACAAATTCTGATCCTTTAACCCGTAGGTTCTTCCTCTACTTATAGTGTGTAGAGGGGAAATTACAAATGGGAAACTACAACTGAACTAGAACATGAAGAAGTAGTAAAGGGAACATTTGACAATCATCTTCCTAGAATTCCTCTCTTAGTGACATGCATCAGGAGTTTAAGCCAAAATTGTGCACATCTGTCACTTATCTTAAAGAATCTTTCCAAATAACTTAAAGTAATGGTTTTTAAACCAATAACTTTAATCTTACAATTTCATCCGAGAACATAAGAAATAAGAGAAGAAAGAAGATCTGCAAACTGTAACACCTACACTTTCTTTTTGTTCTGATACTGAATATACTTTTCAAACATATAATTCAACAATTTCCCATCTGTTTTAACCACAACCTCTTTCTCGGTCCTGAATTGCAGCAATCCCTCGGTCAAAATGTCAATGTTTGCTTCCACCTCCTTCAAACTAGGCCCGAACTTCTTAATATCTGATTGAAGCATTATCAACTTGCTTTGATTGAATTCAACGTGAAAGTTTTAACAACTTCATCAATCCTCTTCTGAATCATCAGAAGCAACCCTTCAAGAGAATCAGGCACCTTGTTGGGAATGATTCTTACATAGGAAGAAACATTCCCAACCACTTCTTCCTCGGTGAAAGCAATTACATTGCTTGGCAATGACAATATCATATCCTCGAGCAACCGCATCCTTTTTAGCATAATTTTGAAGATCTCCAAGCGGAAAGAAACTGCAAATTCAAGTTGCTTACCTCTTTCAACCAATCCATCAGGCACAAGTTGCTCTGCAATCAAAACATCCTCCGACAACTTATTTATTTCGACCAAAATGCCCAGGTTATTTTCAGCCACTGTATTCTCATCCACTATGCTTGTCATTAGTTGCTTCAGCTGAGATAATGCATCTTTCATAACTTCCAGATGAGCTGGTACCTCCTTGAGTCAGTATTGAAGCTTGGTGAATGATTTGGCTCTTCCATTCATCAATAGCCTTAACTTGGTTACCTGCATCTTCCACCTCCTCAACAATGATTACTCACCTGCTCATGTGCTAAAATTGGTTGAGAGGAAGGTTTGGCAACCTTAGCAATGATCTCACATAGCTGGGAAACCTGCTTTTGAAGTTTGGCTTTTCTCAGCCTTCTCTTTGTCAAGCTTGAGGAATAAAGCGTTCATTAGTGTCTGATATCTTGCTTTAATCCTTCTGTGGTAGTTTGACCTATTGGCACTTTGGTCACTGATATATCTCATCGCCGTGAGCTCTCCCTTCTGCTTTCCCTCTGCTGGAACCGATAACTCAACGAACTTTTGCCCTGATTCTTCAATAATCAACCTAGAAGTTATTTTGGCAACTTTAGGTCTTCTATCTTTTCCGCCCAAACTCAGGAGCAACTGCAAGTCGTGTTCTTCTAGGTTGATCTCCTCTCTTGGCTTCTGGGATTGTCTGCAAAGCCAACCATGATGAAAAATTGCTTCTCGGGAATGAGAAGTCACTGAATGCACCACCATCTCATGCTCCGACTCTACTCCATCCGAATTTGCCACAGTGTTGTGACTGCCACCCTCTGAATTGTCCAAAGACAATGCTTTTTCAAACTCTGCCATCTGTGCTTTCAACTTTTCTCGCAGGGGAGAGGTGAAGATCTGAGTGGCTGAGGAGAAAATACAAATGACGCTGGATTCAACGGAGGAACGACAAGATCTTCTTGGGGTTCAGGGGCTGCTTGAAGTGCTATGAGTTGACGCTGGAGAAGCTGGAACTAACACGATAGTTGTAGAATTGGCCTTCTCTTGTATCTGAGACTTCTTGTGTACTTTAAGTTTCTCTGGCCTCCTGCTACTTTCACCCTCGTGCTTTCTTTTGCTGAGTCTCCTGCAGTAAAGTTACCTGTGATCTGATTCATCAAAGCTTCGTCCAGGCAATACCCCTTTGTCAACAACTAGTTTGAGGTGTTAACCAGAACCGCGGAAGATCTTTCCTCAATCGTCTGGCAACCACCTATGCTTTCCTGAAGAGCAGCTCTATCCCCTCCCATCTGATGATATGTGTCAAGTATCACATGCCCATCATCCGCGAGATCTGCAGGTATCCGTGCTAAACCATAATCGACACTTGTTGTGCTGATAACTTGCTGAAATCTTTCTTTCTGACTTCATACTCGCTTCTGCACTTCATCCAAAAGTCTTCCAACGAAGGTACATGTGAATATTCCTAGGGAAATTGTCTTCTTCGCTACCCCATATGGATCAAAGTTCAGCCGTGTTGGGAAGAACTCATGCTCATATTCGAAAACATTTCGGCTTCGATTCCTCTAGCTTTGTGGATGCTCTGGCAGCTGTAATAACCCACTGTGACCGAAAGAAACTCGTAGACTTGTGCCGCTTTGATTGTAAGTCATGCATCTCCACGAGCTTTCTGCACAACTCCATGATGACCCATTTGTCGCTTGGATACCTCGGCAACTTAACTGGTTCTCCCGAAAAGCCAGTTACCCTGAGATACGTGAAGTCTGCAAACTGGATGAAAATACAACCATGTTGGGATACAACTTCCCAAGCTTCTTTGCTCACCCTGCTGGTCTTCAGATCACTATTTAATTTGCAGATGAATCCATAGAAGAACCCATCGTTGACCACCTTGTAATCTTTGTGGCATTCAGAACTGTCAACTGTGGGAAGCACTCAAAAATAGGATCTTTCGACAATATGCCCCGTCTATCCAACTTGGAAAATATACCTGCGAGGTTATGCGCATATACCAGTATGAAGTCATTTTGAAGTTATACGTCCGCCTCACACTTCGGAGTCTGCTCACCGATGTTGTCACTGATGATCTCTACCCAATTGATTATCGAATCAACTTTGTTGATCTCAATGGTTCTCACGAAAGCATACATCCATGAGCGGAAGTTATGAGTGTTGGCTTCTCCATTTAACCTGCAAAGCAATTTAGTAATATCATCCACTTCCTGCACCAAATTGGATCGTGGAAGAGTCCTCGAAACTTTGATGGAGACCTAGGCTTCTTCATATATCTGCTATTCATTATGCCCACGCAATCTGCTTTGTGCTTCTCCCATCTGTTGCCAACATCCAACATGCTAATTGCAATCACCACTGGTCGTGTCGGAATCTTCAAACAATAATTAATAAATTGTGCATCCAACCTGATTATTGTCTTTCCCGCAGCGATCCCGAATTGTTCTGGAAAGAGGATGATATGACCTTGCACACTCCATAACAAATTCAGGCAACTGAGTTATGACTGGAAACGCTGAAGCTTGAATAATTCCACTTGCTTTTAATTGCCCGCATGAGAGATGTCCTTCCGGCTCTAGATCTGTCAATTAAATCGAGATGGGTTCAGGGCCTATGTCTGTGTCATTGATATCAACAAATCTGGAAGCTATGCATGATTTTGTTGATCCTTCTCTTTCATCACGCTTCATCATGGTCTTTGGAAGCAATCTTTGTCTGAGTTCTTTTTCTTTTAATCTGCCGGAATTCCTTGTAATTGGATCAATTTGTGCAGATCTGACAATTTCTTCAGATTCGAAGATATATTCAATGTACCTGACATTGATTTGAACTCCCTTTCACTTATATGAGCACCTGTGATGAATACCTGCAATTAATTCAGACAAAGATGGAGTCCAGGGCATGAATACTTGATTTTTATCACCAAAATCTGCATATAAAGCCTGCTGCCCTAAAATTTGAGGCTTTGCTTGCATGCAAAGCAAGCAAAAATATTATTTAATTCACCTGGGCACTTATACCAACATGCAGATAATTATCATAGCAAAAATCAAGCTATTCCAACCCTAGGCGCCAAACCTTGAAGCTTCCTGGCAATGAAAAACACTCTTTAATGCAAAAACCTCCTTCCCTTGGCGCCAAAACCTGTCTGGGCTGCAATCTTCATCAAAAAGAATTAATGCTTCTCCTTTATGGCATCCCATGCTTATATAACCTCCAACATGCTATTTTTAATAATTGCCTCTTCCTATTTCTGGCAATTTAATTAATTAATAATCATGTCTATTCATCCAATTTGGGTGCCCAAGTTTGCATGCTGCTGATTGCTTTTTAATAATTTATTTTATTTATTTTTAACATGCATCCTTGACTTATCTTTAGCTTGTCCTTTTGCATTGACTTTCCTTCCATTCATGGCGCCAAAATTGGGTGAAGAAGCCATAAATAAATAACATTAAATGCATTGTTTAATGCCAAGGTGGGTCGCACTTTTTGTGGGGTAATTTCTAAAAATAGGAAGTCAACTTTGATGGGAATTTCCACCCCGCACCGCAGCTCCAAAAATCTCTTCTTCCACTTAAGTGATTTGACTTTCATAATGAGAATTTTTACCTCAAGGTAGGTAAGAAATTCCCATTGGTGCTTTAAGTGATTTTTCTTTTATAATGAAATTTTTACCTTTGATGGGAAATTTTTACCTCTAATATTCCCATTTAAGACTTCATGGGAAAAGTAAGAAATTCTTGCTGCCTTCCCGCCCGCCACTCTAATATTCCCATTCAAGAACTTAAGTGACTTTGACTTCATGGGAAAAAGTACTCCTCAAGGCAAAGAAATTCTCGCCGCCCGCCACTACCAAAATTCCCATTACAACTTAGATCTATTTATTCCAAAAAGTGCGACTTGCCTAGGAGAGGCTTTTTTTGCTTGACTTCATCTTTTTGGTCAAAAGTTTGCCTTCTGAGACTGATTCCTTCTGGTGTTGAGGCCATAAATGATCTCCAGATGTTCCAGGCAATTAAACAGACTATACAGAACAAAGAACGGATCAAGGGGAATTTAACAGACAGACAACGGAGAAAACCGGAAGAAAACAAAAAAAAATAAATAAAAACGAAAAATGTTGCCAGAAGTTGCAGACAATGCTCTGAATTCATTCTTGTGAAAATCCTATTGAGATGTGTGAATACTAGCATGCAAAACTTCAACAGATTCAACCGAGCACAATTTACTTCAAACGGGGCTTTATTTATTTAATAAATAATTAAATAAAAATTTCCCAAACAAAACTTGGTAGAGGGATAAAATGAGTTTCAACATTTGGGTATTTGTCGAAATTGGCTCATATGATTCACTGGGAATATCTTAATGTAATAGAGACATCTTCCTGACTCGTTATTTTAAAAGAACAAATATTTTTAAACATGGGGTAGTCTCGATTTTAGGGGAGACACCATTATCGAACCCCACCACTCATCAACTTTATATCGAGAGAAGTGTGAAATTTGAAGAGTCATCTTCTACTTCCACTCCTCTATTCGCTGAGGTCCTGGCCCTCTCCGACTTCGATTCAAACTCTTCTGATGATGATCATGCTAAGCCTCCCGCTTTTGATCCTCCCACTTGCTTTTCTATTCCATAGAGTGATGATGAGGACTATGTCCCCTCTCACTCGAGTGAAGATTCAATAGATTCTGAGCCTGAATCTCCTCTTGGTTCTCTTTGGGCTAGGCAAACCTTGCAGAGTGCTAGAGATTGGATAGGGGATCCTTGAGATGAGAGGCGAACTCGGAGTATTCCCCCACGCCATTTCGCGCCTCCGCTTTTGATCCACAATCTTTTCGGGAGGCTACTGGGACTCCTGAGTGGGATTCTGCCATGGATGAGGAGTATTCTTTTCATGAAGAACGATACTTGGGGTCTCACCCCTTTTCCTAAGGGAAGAAAAATGGTTCGAGTGTAAGTGGGTATATCGAACCAAGTATGGTGCCGATGGGAACATCGAAAAGTATAAAGTGCGACTCGTAGCTAAGGGTTTCTCCCAGGTTGTTGGCGTTGACTATTCAAAACCTTTTCTCCCGTTGCGAAGATGACTTCTATTCGGCTGACCCTCCCCATCGCTGCCGCTAACAAATGGGAAGTCCATCAAATGGACGTTAAGAGTGCCTTCCTTCATGGGGACCTAGAGGAAGAAATCTATATGGAACAACCTCCGGGTTATGTCCAAGATTCCTCCCTCGTTTGCAGACTTAAGAAGTCTATCTACGGCCTTAAACAAGCCCCTTGAGCTTGGTATGCCAAGATGGACTCCTTTCTTCTTGCATCAGGGTTCACTAGGTGTCACTCTGACCCAAATGTTTACATTTTGCGGCAAGATGAGTCCATGCTTATCCTTGTTTTGTATGTCGATGACTTGTTGATTACGGGTAGATCTTCCTCGATCATTGATTCCGTGAAGACTACCTTAGCCAACAATTTCTCCATGACCGACTTAGGTTTGCTTCACTACTTCCTTGGGATACATTACCCAATTTGACTTGGGAATTATGATTGCTCAACCTAAGTACGCCCTTGATTTGCTAGCCAGTTTCACATGTTTGATTGTTGCCTTCCTTTTTGGAGTCAAGTTAGCAAGTTGACTTGCTCCACTCCCTTAGTCGATGGTACCCTTTATCGCCAGTTGGTGGGGAGCTTGATCTACCTAACTCATACCAGGCCGAATCTTTTGTTCGTTGTTGGCATCATGTGCAGATTCATGCAGGAGCCTCATGAGCTGTACTGGAAAGCAACTAAGCGGATCCTTCACTATGATCGTGGCACTTATTCTGATGGCATTCATTGACTCGGTGCCACGGGAAGCTCTTTTCTCGCAGTTTTAGAGACATCAGTATTTCTGAAACTCTTCTTGCCGCCATTATGCACCTGTACGAAGAGGTTTTGGGCCGCCTTCACACTGCTGCCGGTTTTTCTGATTTCATCAGGAGCACCATTGGGGTTAAACAGGCTGCCCCCTCTCGCCTACCTTGTTTGGTATTTATATTGATGAATTGGAGGAATTTCTCGGGACCATATCCAGGAGGGGGATGGTTGCCTTCTTCACCAGGTGCTGATCTACATTCTCCTTTTCGCGGATGATGTAGTCCTCCTTGCCTCTTCCGCGGAGGGACTTCAGAGACAACTGGACGCCTTAGCCCTCTTTTGCGACCACAGACAATTGACAGTTAACCTTGGTAAAACCAAGGTCATGATCTTCAATGGGTTGAAGACTTCTGACTTCCATTTCTTCTATAGAGGGGAAGAGATTGAGATCACCAACTCCTACACTTACTTGGGAGTTTTATTTACCGGGCCTTGTTTCAGTCTTGGCTTGCTCTTCACCCCACGTCAACAAGGGGTATGGCTCTTTGGCAATCTTGGAGAGACAATGCTTCCACCACCACTTCCAGGACATCTTGTCGAAGATGTCTCTCTCAGATTCTCTTGTGAGGCCCATAGTTCTCTATGGCTCCGAGGTTTGGGGGCCATCCTGCTTGATTCTGATTGGGCTACTGTTGAGCGAGTCCAGATCCTCATGCTCAGACGCATCATCGGTGCAAAGAGACAGTTCCACACAATATCCTCTTGGCTGAGTTCGGGGCTCGCCCTTTTAGACTGGAGACTATATTTGGCCTTGTTTCGCTTTTGCATCGCATCAGGGACTTTCAGATTCTTCTACAGGCAAGGACAAGTATCTCTACCTCGCCTACCATTCCTTTGAGGCTATTGCTCTTTCTGACCACAATGGTCGTTCCCATTGTTGGTACGCCGAGTCTCACGTCTTCTTGGCTCTTTCGGGATTCAAATGGACCGCCTCCCACCATACAGATACTCCTGGACGCTCGACCCATCTCCTACTGAGTAAGTAGGATTTGCACAAAATTATCAGAGACAACATTTACAGGCAGTTCATCCAACGCACACTTGGATCAGCCCTCCGAGTGGATTACGCCCTAAGATGGCTTTCTATGTTGCACATTTCCTTGAGGTCAATGATGGGCTTATTAGCTGGCCTACGTATATCTCCCGACATTGGTTGCAGGCACTCCACATATCCCTAGGCCAGTTCAGTGGGCTCTCATAGACTTCGTGTGGAGGACCACCAGCTGGACCGCTCGGAGAGGATTTGCCAGCTTTGTTCTCTCCAGGAGGTCGAAACGGAGGAACACTTCATTTTCAGGTGCCCCATCTACTATGAGATCAGAGGGAGATTCCATTGCCTATTCTGGGAGCATCCGTCATTTGCGGCTTTCTTCAGGTATTGCGATCAGCGGTGTCTTGCTCTCTACCTATAGGAGGCTCTTAGGCTTCAGAATGAGACCCTTCAGTCTCTTCCTAGATAGGCTGCTACTTGATAGATCACATCTTTCTTTACGGTGCTCCCACCGGAGAGGGGCACCAAACGACATCTTGACACCAACATGGATTCCTAGACCAGATCTGTCAGGACCCGAGATGCCACCTCCCAGTCCAGAGGCTTTCATGATCGCACTCGGTTAGGGCCCCTCCCCCATGGATCACGGTCAGCCAAGAGGATACAGAGGGCTCGTCTTGCTCGTCCTTCTCCCAGACACCGACATTCCAGACTCTCCACGGTTTCAGCTACAGGACACAGGCATATCGCCAACTACTTCCAGTCGGCCTCGAATGCTAGGTGATAGTGTCGGAGATGGGGCTTCTTCTTCGGCTCCATCCATCTGCACTCTTGTGGCCATTGTGGCCCTTGCTTCTCCTTTTTTCTTTCTCTTCTCTTCTCTCCTCTCTTGTTGTTCGGATGACCCTTTCGGGTCTCCCTGTTGGTTCTTTTGGCATTGTATTGTGCAATCCCATTGACCTACTTTTGTGGTCATTCGTTGGACATTAATATAATTATCTTATCTATCTTATTACTTAGGAGGGACAAAGATTGATTTAGTTGGATTCACAGATTTTGATTGGGCCGGTGATCTCGATCATCGGAAGTCTGCCTCCGATTACGGCTTTTCTCTTGGTTCGGGTTCTGTCAGTTGGTCGAGCAAGAAGCAGAACACGATTGCTATATCTTCTACAGAGGCAGAATACAAGGGGAGCAGTTAACGCTGCCACGGAAGCTATTTGGTTACAGGCGATTCAGACAGAGTTTGGCATTCACTTTCGGCGGCCTACTATCATCTATTGTGACAACTTGAGCACTATCTTGATTTGCCGAAATCCAGTTCAACATCAACGAACGAAACACATTGAGATACACATGCACTTCATTCGGGAGTTGATCCATGGAGACATCATTGACTTGCAATATTGTCAAACTTCAGATCAGGTTATAGACATCTTTACCAAACCCTTCACTAAAGCCAAGTTTCTTCAATTGCGATCTCTTCTTGGGGTGAGGTCTCATTGCAGCCACTCATCTTCTTTGGGCTTTCTAGTCCTCTTCTCCTCTTCTTCTAGAAAGATTGTAGTTTGTACCAATGTTACCCAGGGGACGTGTCCCCTAGATTTTGGTGACGTCCCGGATGTCCCAAACGTTTCGAGGACTTGGGGACTTGGAGGGGGCGTCCCCAATTGTTTTAAATCTTTCAAAAGTTTTTAGATGTTTTAACTTTTTAAAAATGTTATTTTTACCAAGAACATCAAATTATAATCTTGAAAGTACCTAAAATACATTAAATACAGTTTAAATCCCTAAATGTCATTGAAAAAAGTTAAAATATTGAAATATTAATTTTTATCTATTATTTTAAAAGTCGTCCCCTGCCATCCCCAAAATTTGGGAATTTTTTTGCCGTCCCAGAAACCTCGTTCGTCTGTACCCCCGCCGCCCCGTCCCCGAGACTTAGGTAACTATGGTTTGTACATGGGTACCTCATCAGGCCTTTAGTTGTTGGGACCCATATGACACATCTTTCTTAGTTGTCTAGGGAGTTCTCTTTCTCTTTCTAGCTTTCCATGCTAGAAAGAGAAGAGGGGGTGTTGGTGTGAGGTATATTTTTGCCTTTTATTTATTGGGCATTTTCCACCTCACACATGGTGAGTCATCTCACTTAGGTGAGTCATAAGTCTATTAGGGAGTTATATGACATATGATTCCGTCATAGAATCTGTCATACTTGTCATATGCGTCATTGTCATATGAGAGTTATATGCTATTCTAGTATTGTAACTCCTCACTATATCATGGGAGTATGACATGTCTAGGCTTGGGAGTTACATAGCACTCCCCATATGTGCTCTTCTTTTTGATCTATGAGTATGAGTAGACCCTTTCTCTTTTTGCATGATCAATTTGTTTGTGGTTAATTTACTTGCTGGTTACTTGGAGCATTTTCATGGTTCCGTTGGAGTGCAACAACCTTGATGTGCACGTAATCCGTTGATCCTCGTGGTTCACTCTCATAGTCATCTCCAATGAGCCGACATCTTTGGACATGAAAGTGGAAACCCTTGATAAATGATGCATTTATAATGAAGTAGTTGCATTTGAAATATAGCCCAACTTAAATTCCATTTGCCAAAAGTTCAATAGAAAAAGCTCTATCAAGCTTAAAAAAAAAGTAGACTTTAATACATCCTCTGAAGGTCGGTTGCCTCCATGTCGAACTTTAGTTCTTCGATGGAAATCCATATTTCCTTGTTGTAGTGACATGCTCTATGCACTGCAACACGTAAAATAAACCTTTTAAATAGCCGAGCATTTTGTGGAGATAAATATTTTTTTCCCAAAAGATTCATGTTCGGTATTGCAAGCTTTTCAATTTTTTTTCAATTGTTGGCCTTATTCAAAGTCATTTTCTTTGTTTTTTGTTTACTGGCATGAAGATTGGGCGGTGAATACGAACTGGCCATCCCTTTATTGTAACCATCAACATTTCTTAACTGGTTAATATACGATGTGTTCCGATAAAAAGTCATTTGCTTTAAAATTTTTTAATTTATGGCCATTTCCTGTAAAATATGATACCATGTAAAATGACGTTTTTTTGTATGTCCAGTTATTGTTTTCAATATAATTACTCCATGTTCTCCGTTGCCATTTGAACCATCAATCCTAGTTCTTGAAAAATGCTAAGGCTGTGTCTGGTCATAATTAAGCTCTCTCCCTACAAAATCACCAGATTGGGTTCAAAATTCAGGCTGCAGCAAACATTTTACTTGGAAAATACTCTAATCGTATTGGAAAATACTCTAGTCGTACATGATGCTTGTTATTTGCTGTCTATTGTGAGTGCAGAAGAAAAACCTCATGCATATAATATTGCTAACATATTAAGTGTATCATGTGCAGGCTCATCAAAAGTTTTGGTAGTGAATTCAGACGCAGAATTCTCAAATGCCCTTAGCAAATTACAAGGTTTTTTTAATGCCTTTCTAGTTTACTTGAACAAATTAGAGCTTATATAAGGTTATTAGCTTTGTTTGTATTGTTGTGTGTGAGAATCCTTTTGTATTTTTCGTGTAATAGAGGGAGAAAATATCTGAGATTGGATTTTGTTGTTTATTTTTCAGATGGCAAAGGCCTTGCAATTGCCTACTTTACTGCAGCTTGGTGTGAGCCATGTAAGTCTTGATTTTTTGTGGTCAAGTGTAAACGATTTTTTATGTTGACATTGAGGAAATTAAAAAACATAAAAAATGTTGCTTCAATATAGCAGACTGGAGACTCTACTTTCAGTTCAAACTGTTATGGCTATTAAAAATATAACTTTTTCTACCCATCAAATAATCAACTCATCATCACCAATTGCATGGAAGTCTGTGATGGCACCTTGGGATTCTGTAGCAATGCTGCTCATCATCTAAACTGCCGAGCATATCGTGCTTCCCATATTATACTGTTAAGTATCATAAAACTTTGTGATAGTTTTCTTCTGGGATCACTGTGTGAGCTTTTAAGTCCCAAAATATTCTTATGGTGATCCTAAAAGAAAACTATTTCAAAGGCAAACACTGCAAAAGCCCAACACAATTTTTATCACAAAACTGTTGAATATATGAGTAGTTCTAGGCCCATGAGAGTGGTCCATCAACCACAGCCTTGTAGACATCACACATATTTTATAGACAGAATATGAAGAAGTAGCCCCTAATTCTTTATTATATTATATTTCATTAGTATCCCTCAAAAGGAAAGGGAAATTTCAAAAAAGACTTGAAGACTCTAAATTTTATTCTGTTCTTGTAGCTCCAAATTTTCTTTTTGTTAGGAAAAAAAATTATTTATCCAAAATTCACTTCTTAAAGCATAGAGGTATGAAGATCTAAAATAACAGTGTCCTGCTGTTGAGATTTCCATTATATCTATCACTGACAAGAGCATTACATACATCATTGTATGGTTATTAGCAGTAGGACCTGCAGATGCAAAGGATACATTGATAGGGAAAGTGAGAGGATAGTTTCTTATCTAACAATAACACCATTTGCCTATTGTACTTATTGTTCAGAAATCCTAACAGTGGTGTTGGCTGCCCTTCCTGAAATATGTCCAGTTTGTTCATGCATAGAAAGTGGAATGAATTCTGCCCTCTTTCAGAATAAATTATAAGCAGAACTTTCAATACTCATTTATATCAACTGAATTCAAATTCAACTTTAAAAAAATGCATGTTTCCATGTTTGTTTATGTTTTGTGACATCAAGTGTGACAAGCCTAACAAAATGTTCACTTAACAATTACCAACAAAATTCATTCATTTATGAATTAGACATTCCCAACACAAGATTCGATTAATACAAAACATTTTCTATTTGGCTAAGATCTCAATTGGTGAACACCCTAATATATAGAAGCGCGTAGAAGGGTTCAAGAAGGATATCAAGTGTTCAGAAAGGTACAATGGACTGAAAGGTTCAAAGAAAGTGCTCAAAGAGCCAAGAACCTAGATGATCAAAGGAAGTCCTCAAAGACCTTGCATCAGGTCATCACTAACGTGCAAGAAAAAGTAACCTTTACCATTGAAACTGAAAAGGTTACTATGGGAGCTAAAAGACCTAAAACTGGTCGCTATCATAAGGGCAAATCTGAGCAAGATAGAAAATAGATACAAAACTAAAGCTCCCAAAACTTTTTTTTTATTGCTTGGTAAATCTAGGATGAGTTTATGGGTTGCATTTAATGGGGTATGGGTAAAGCTTGGACGACATATTTAAGATTTGTAAACCTAAGCCATGCTTGAATGTAGCCCATGGTAATTACACCACAATCTCATGACATGCTTGAGCTCTGGGCCAGCCTTATTGTGGCGAGCGAGATTTGAACTGCTCAAGCTCTTTACGAGTGTCCCCCATCACCAATACACCACAGCCCCTTTGAGAGAAAAATGTTTATTCTATGATACTTTTTGTTTACTAAAATTGGTTAAGTGTTAAACAAAAGCTAACTAGAGTATACCCATATTATAAGAGTTTTAAATTTAGTTTTAATTTTGAAAACACGAAAATCATTAGTTATTAAAACCTATTATTCATGTATACTTAAGATTAGATGCCTCAACAAACAAAAATAGTCAATTGCTATGATCTTGGATCTATGAATAACGCCTTCCTATATTGGAATGACATCGATGTTCCTATATTGGAATGACATCAATGGCATTGAAATGACATTGTTTTTTACATTGTGCCATTTTTACAACGTTTCTCATCAAGCTTTTAAACAACCGTAAAAGGCATAGTTACCTAAGACTTTGGAACGGCAAAAAATTTCTAGATTTTGGGGACGACAGGGGGACAGCTAATTAAAATAATTTATAAATAATTAAACTATACAAAGAAAGTGACTAAGCTATAAAATAACTTGGAAGAGACTTAAATACTATGTTGCCAGGAAACGGGTATGAGTACGGGTCCGAAACGCAGAAATGTCGATTTTCAAAAAAACCTTGGGTACGAAACATTACGGAAACGTCCGTACAATATATTATAATTACACACACACACACACATGGGCGTGCAGAGGACAACGGTCGGTGAGCATTCCCAAGTGGTACAACGTCCTCTTCCTCTACAGGGTGTTGGCTCCTGAACTGCTCGAATGGACTTCCTATTTATTTTACGTGAGAGCTCCGCAAACACAGCCACAGCCCCTGAGCAAGACCATTATGGATGCAACTGGAGCTAAAAACATTCTGTACCCTTCTTCCATACAGTCCAAGTCAGACTAAACAACGTATTTGTCTATTATAAATAATCTTGTAATTAAAAGTTTACAAATACCATTGTGCTTGTGCAAGCTTTATCTGTTCTGTATATAGAAAACTGGCTGCCTTAAGTCTAGCACTAAACCGAGTGCTTGACAAGGCATTTGCATGCCTCAAACATTACAAAATCAATAATCTAAACCAGTAAAACAGATCTCATTTCATAAATAGTGCTACTCTTTAAATAGTAAAGAAGTTCGACTTACATTACATTGGATGGGGCGGGCGAGATAGTTAACTAAAAATAGAGAAAAAGTTAGTTAGCGTTACATTGGATTATTACCATTCTGACTCGTGCAAGATAGCAGCAGACAATAAAGCCAATTAATAAGCCAAATTTAACTCTATACTTGTATCGATTATGCTTGAGTGACCACCCCTGGCCCTCTCCGCCTCCCCGGTGCCTTTTTAAACATTTTGTTTTCTCAAGGTTTGATTAGGAGCAATAAATGTTAAAAATTGCTTCGTCTTTTTTAAGTTTTTAGCTTTTAAAATTGAAAATCCAGCTGAAACGTGCTGGAAACGTCCCGGAAACGTGTCCGGGACGTTTCCGGCACATTTCGTACCAGTTTCCGTTTCGGAAACGTTTCTGACAGGGTTCGGGGGAGGGGGGTAACATAGCTTAAATAAGCTGAAATAAAACCATTTGAGACTTACATAAGCTGAAATAAATTTAAAACCATTGTGATTGATTAATTGACAATATCTGACGTCATTTACCGTTAAGGAACATTTAATGCCGAAACATTCACATGATTGGTTCCAAGTTTGGAGGTGCTGTAGTCAATCATGGATTCCAATGACTGCACATAATTTGGTTTCCCCGTTCATGGCAGGAAGCTCACTTTCTTCCAAAGTCTCTTTCATGGAAACAGCCATTTCAAAACCTTGGTGTATGTCGAGGTCCTCCAGGGCTAGGGATAGGTTGTTGGAAGAGAATGGTATTTCATCTGTTTTTGATCGTGGAAGGAAATATTCATCTGGGCTGGTCTTCCAGCCGAGATCCAGAGTCACTTTTCTTCCAATTTGGAAATATTTTTTCAAGCAGCAACATTAACAGAGAAGGGTCGACCAACATTTGTTCGTCTGTACTTTGGAGAAGTTTATGTTGTGCACCAGTTTGTAGTTTATGTTATGCGCCAGATTGTTGTTTATGTTGTGTGCCAAGTTGTAGTTGATGTTATGCGCTTGTACTCCATTGGTGCCATTGATGACTGTATTGACTGTAGGTGAAGATGACACAGGGGAGACCAGTTTCAGTATAGCATCGGAAATGGCCGTCATGGGTAACTTATCATGCCGATAATTCACAGTTGGAGAAATGGATTTAGCCTGGAGAAATGGAAAAGCAAAAA
Organism: Taxus wallichiana var. yunnanensis; assembly: GCA_018340775.1. NCBI lineage: Eukaryota > Viridiplantae > Streptophyta > Pinopsida > Cupressales > Taxaceae > Taxus > Taxus wallichiana. The sequence continues at coordinate 749,939,257 of CM031238.1, forward strand.
AAAAAAGTAAATGATGTCGGGGATGTCCCTTGACTGTCCCGGGGATGGAACCGATAAGCCAGAAAGGGGATGTCCCGAGACGTCCCCTGATATTCAGGGACGTCCCAGAGACGTCCACAGTGATCCTGCAAAAAGAGGAAACATGGGTGGGATGTTTCCCCTTTCCCTCCATCCTTGGGAAGTCCTAGACGTCCTTTAGGTGTGCACGCGTCCCCGCATAGCATTGATATAAGGCTAGGTAGCCGATGCGTGGGTTTCGGGGGCATGCGGGGATCCGATGTCGGTGCTAATTTTTTGGAGGCCGGTCGGCTTTGGGTGTACAAAAACTATATAAAAATTAAAAAATATATAAATCTCAACCTTCTAAATAGGAATTTAATTATAAACCACATATTATGTATATGAAAAACAAGATAAAAGACAAGTTATACTATTAACTATAAATTTATAATAATGTACAATATATACAAAACAAATAAAATTAAATTCAGAAGATTGCAAGAAGTTGCTTGGTCCAAAAAGGTGCAAAAATGGATTTTATGAAAATAAGAAAAATATTGCCATCAATGCGTAGAGCTCGAGAAAATATACACTTTTAGAGAAAACGACACCTGAAACGGAGCCACAGAATGAAAGTTATGGCTCATCCAAGTTTTTGCTGCTACATCTTCCCGGACCCTTTCCAAAAATGGCAAATTTTTTTCCATACTTGCGTTTTTTTCACCGAAAATCCAAAAACGGAAAAAATTGCCAAAAAAGGAAAAAAACTAAATCGCAGGCCTGCAGGGAGAACACTGCCCGTACCCGCGCCGAACCGGACCCAAACCTTCTGAATTTAAAAACGCGTTTGACCTTTGTTTGACCAAAAACAAAAAAAAATTAAAAACGCGTCAAAAAAGGGTCCGGTTCGGCGAGGCAATTCAGCTCTGAAAGGCGTCAGATGCCTTGGCCCCACGCCGAACCGGACCCGGACCCCGTACCCGCGCCGAACCGGACCCGAACCTGCCGCCCTTAGGGGCCGAACCGGCTACCTAGATATAAGGTGACAATACCAACTCAAAATCATGGAAGAAAGCAATGGAAAAATATTTACACATATGTCTAATTTTATTGATACCCTTATAACCATTTTTGGGGCCAAAGTCTCAAATAGGAAACTCTCGTGCCCTCAAAAAAAATAATTTTAGGGTTTACATTTCCACCATGGTGGCAATTCCTGAAATCAGATTTCTTGCCCCTCATAGATCACCAGCCACTTAAAATTTAGCACCACATCCCTGCAGCGGAAATAAATAAACCTTCTCTGCCATTCTCACTCTTGTTTTGAATGGACACGCTTTGCATCATTTCATATATTCATCAATCCACATGTAATAGTTAATTAAATAGATACTCCATCTTCCTGAAGAAAATGCCCTGGAATTTTATTTTTGATAAAATAAGTCTTTGATGAGGGTACCCCACCCTCATAACCATGGAAGAAGAAAACCAGAGAAGTGGTACCTTTAAATAAAGCCATCGGATTATTCTTGATTTATAGATTATGACTCAAATTTGAATTATGACTATACCGTCAGACAGTAGCCAAGAGTATCCAAATGCCACTGGAATTTCCTTGAGCACATAAAACACCCTACAATCCAGAGTACAGGTTAACCGTAGAGGAGAGCAGAATGCTACCGTGTCAAGAGACACTTGAGAGCTTAACCCACACCCAGCATCTTAGGCCTGAGGCTAAAACTGCAGAACCCGTGAATGACCTTCATCTGCATGGAAATCAGCCTTAATTGAACTCTCTCCTGTTACTGAACTGTAAACTTTCCGCCTTGTCTTCCAAACCACAAATGTTCCTCCTGAGAATAGGTGCACCAGATACCATTTATGCACCTGTTCAAGTCCTCTCCAGATTCTGAAGTGCACTGCTTAGGTCCAAAGATATCAGTAATGCCCTTGAACTCTTCATCAAAGTTGGTTCAGCAAACAGTGAAGCATCCATCTGGATATTCCTTTTACCAGAAACTAATTTTGAAAACCTATGCAAAGCCACAATGCACTTGCTTGAGACTGCATCTGAGGGAAACCCTTATAGGATGACCTTGGTGCTACCACTCGTTGTTACAGATCATTTTTTTTTCTATCAAAACCATCTAACTGTTGGCTCACTTCACAATTACATACAAAAGGCTTTGCAATTTTAAACAAATGCTTCTTATGGTTATCCTTTAGCAGAGCTTTATTAGTACAAATATAATTATCTTTAATTGAACAACAGTTGCAAAAATAACATATATCCTATTAATGGCCTTGCTGGCATATTGCCGTTTATCTAGTAGCTGTCCCAAAGTGTGTGCTATGACTCCTTTCTCCTATAGGAAATAATAACAAAAAAGTAATCAAGTGGTGGAAGATATCGACCAATATCATAACTATCACTGCTAAATTATAAACTATTTCTATTTAAAATTTAGCCATTTAGTTTTCCAGTATTTAATCTGAGGCCATTTCATACCTTCATCTACACTGCCGGTATTGAATCTCAACCTGATAATCTGTTGTCCATATATTCTTTTAAATTTTTTGATGTATTTCTAGTTCTAAAAAGTGGTAGGAAGTACAAATATTGACACAGTGTTTATCATGTTAGTAGTCTCTAGGTGTTGAATCCTCATTGCATTCAAGTAGAAGTCATGTGGTCTGAGATAGAAGCTAATTTGTGAGCATAATGATGAAGACGTAAAAGATGCCATCACATCTTAAAAAATTACCAATTTATTATGCTACAATTGCTAAAAGAAGGCAAAATTGACTTTTGACTTTATGCATTCCATCAGACTATGCAAATTGCAATGAACATTTTCTTGGTTTGTCAAGGCTCCATTAAGAAGTTGCAAACAATGTTTTTCGGGTTTTTGCTATGAGCCTTTTTACTTCTATGCTAATAATAGTAGCATTATTAGGTAGTGGGCCCAAGCCCACCCACTTTTGGCATTAGTGGGCCAACTTGCTGTTTTAGGTAGTGTATCCACCGACCAACCTTTTTGGTCAGTGTTCATATTCAATGTAGCTAGGTTGTTTGGTGTGTAAAAAGTAATAATATATTTGGTTTCTACTTGCAAACATTGCTAAGTGCTCCCTTTTACAGCTGTAATCGAGAACTGTATTCAAGCTAAATGAAGTGCTGGTCAACTACATGCCTAGCTAGGTGTAAACATCAAATGTTCTCTTATTCAGCTGTGATTGAGAACTGTCTCCAAGCTAAATGAAGTGTTGGTCAACTACATTCCTAGGTACGTGTCAGGTGTAGCAATTTTAATTGCTTCCCTTTGGAAAATGGAATGAAAAATACCATTACTTCAGTCTTTGTGTTGTACATAGACACAACATGTATTAGCATTACCTGATCCTGTTATTCTGTCCCGAAAGCAATGGTCATCCTACTAATATATTAGGGGTTAAAGCATAGTTAAGCCATCGAATCATTATGTAATTAAGATTTCTCTTCCTTGAGTAATTAAATGCATAACTTTTTTCTTGTATCATTTGCATTTTCCATCAATCCGATAAACAAAGATTTTCTCTGTTGAGGCCTCTTGTTGAACACTAAGTGGCGTAGGTGTAAATACATTCTGGGAGTGCAGATGCCCCTTTGTTTTCCATTTTCAAGCATTATTGTTAGATTTGTGATGCCCTTTTTCCTAATCTCATTTATGAACGCTTCAAGGTGGTACCAAAGATTTAGATCGATTTACACATCTGCTGCAAAAATGTCGAGCGGATAAAGGAATCAAGTGGCAAGGAGGGTATGCAAGAGATACTCAAAGCATTTATAAGGTTAATGAGGCATGCGATGAAAACCCTAGTTAGAAGGGATGTGAACATGAGTCAAACCCATTCAATACATGACCCTTAAAGCAGCGAGTTAACTGTCTTTCAATGTTCAGATGAAGGTTACACAATATGACTATGAAAGAGAAGTGGAGGTACACACATGGCTGAGCAAGATCAAGCTAACCTTCAAGCCGAAACATATTTTTGACTAGGATGAAAATCCTTCTATTAGATAAGCCCTACACTGGGAGAAGATATCTCAAACCATCTTTCAACCTTCAGATGAAGATTACACAGTATGACTATGAAAGAAAAGTGGAGGTACCACATGGCTGAGCAAGATCAAGTTAGTGTTCAAGCTGCAATATATTTTTGACTAGGAGGAAAAGCCTTCTACTAGACAACTGATGCATGGGGAGAGAGACTAGACAACTAATACATGGGAGAGGAATCACAGGATCTCTCAAACCGTCTTTCAACCTTCAAATGAAGATTACACACCATGACTATGAAAGAGAAGTCGGGGTACCAGATGGCTGAGCAAGATCAAATTAGCTTTCAAGCTGCAACATATTTTTGACTAGGAGGAAAAGCCTTCAACTAGACAACCCATAGATGGGGAGAGAGGACCCCATAAAACCCTAAAAGGGGCTTTATGAAGGTCATTGATGTGCTAACTTAGAGAGAAGGTTTAAACTGTGGCATGTACTTGTTCCAAAAGGCTACTATAGTAGAAGAATACTTAGAGAAATTTCAAGTCTTGGAGTCCAAAGCAAAACTTTTAACAAAAAATGTGTGTAAGGTCTACATCTCAACCCAGAGGTCAAAAATCCTAATTGAGGTAAAACTGTTTGAGACGAAATCCTTAAAAAAGAATACTATTACAAGGATGAGAATAGAAGTTCACCTTAACCAATCAAAAGAAAGGTTTTTGGTTTTTAAAAAAGGGGCTTTCCTTTGATCGAGAGAACTAAAGAAGAGGGAAATTTTAAGTCATCGCAATCTAAAAGCCTTCATCGCCAACCAATCCTAATTGAGGCAACAAAAATTGAGACAAAATTAATAAAAAAGAACATAACGATAACGATGAGAATATAAGTTCACCTTAACCAATTAAAAGAAAGGTTTTTGCTTTTTAAAAAAAGGGGCATTACTTTGATAGGAGAGAACTAAAGAAGAGAGAAATTTTAATTCATCGCAATCTAAAAGCCTTCATCGCTAGCCAATCGAAGTCCCTAATTTGTCAGCCTAAAATCCTTGTTGTAAGTGCTTCCAACCATGGAGTAAGGGCCATTCTTCTAACTCTGTTGGGTTTTAAAATGGTACTTTAATAAACCACAGTCAGGGGACAGCAAGTCCCTCCTCTTTATGGGAGAGGTTCCCTTATTGAAAGCAAGCAACAAAACTTATATACAAATGTACAACTTTCAAAGTGAGGAATCTTGATACTTTGAAATGTAATATGCCCAAAAGATCATCAATACGAAAGAATAGAAGAACTAAGGAGATGAGAGAGGAAGAACATAACAATACTTTTAGGAAATATAGATAGCAGAGTATAACCTTATACGTATTGAGCAAGGAGATGCAGAATGGAATCATTTGCGTTTATAACAAATACAATTTCACAGACACAAAGTTCCCGAAATCATATTAACAAGAACACAATTTCTTTTCATAAAATATAGATGATTCGTAAATTTTAGATGAGGAGAGAAGGAATAGCAGAGGAAGGGAGGGAAAAACTTTTGTATTGATTACTTTCGAATCTATTACATTTATAGAGTACCAGGATCCAACCACCTTTGCAATGAGCCAAGCTCTTACATTTATAGATGAAGCGAAGAGAGGAGAAGAAGAGAAGGAGGCAAATCTGATTTGGAAGCTCAACCACCAACCATCAATGCCCTGCAAATCTGCCTACAATATGTCAAGTCTGGTTCTCCATGTCTGCATGGCGTGTTGGAGAAGGAAGGATGGCAGATCAAATCAAATCTGGGTAGTTGAAGCAATCGGATCAAGTATTAATGGTATGAAAGACGTTTTTCCGATTCTCACCCAAATAAGATATCCAGTCGGTTCTCCATGTTTGCTTGGCGTGTTGGAGAAGGAAGGATGGCAGATCAAATCAAATCTGGGTAGTCGAAGCAATCGGATCTCATATTAATGGCGTGAAAGACATTTTCCAGTTTCCCACCCATCAAATCCTGCCGAAAATAATATTTTATGCTTCCATGGCGTAGAGGAGGTCGAGATCTTTCCAACAGTATAAAATTTGTTGAATTTCGAGCACTGGATCGAAAGTTATGCCCATTTGAAATTCTGCATCGAATTCGTACAAAAATGGCGAAAAAACAAGTTTTGCAAAACGGATCCGCGGGCCCGAAATTACAACTTGAGCCTTTTGCGAAAAAACGCAAAATGCTAAAAACTCTCCGCAGCCCCACAGGTCTGCAATTTTCCTATTTGGTGAAAAGTCTTCTCCGTGCCCGCAGGCCCGAAATTCACTTTTGATATAGGCCCGACACGTGGCTCTACCCACCGGGTCGCGGCTCACTTTTACAATTTTACTTTATTTTGATAAAAGGTTAAAATTCTCAAAGTGCTCTGATGACCCGCCTCTCCGCTTTGACTTTTCAACGCATATTCAATACACAGCTTTAAGCGGCGTCGCAACTCATTTTATAACTTTATGCCCTTTTGGAAACAAAACTAAAATCTTCAAAGTGCTCCGACGATCCGCATCCCCGCTTTGACTTTTCAATGCGGGTTTTATCTTGGTCCCAACGGAGTTGCGGCCCACTTTCACAACTTTACTCTTTTCAAAATAAAGCTGAAGTTTCCCAAAGTAACCCGACGATCTGCCTTCCCGCTTTTGACCATAATGTATCAAAACACAAAAAGGGCCCGCCTTTCCACTTTTGACCATAATGCCTCAAAACACAAAAAGGACTCGCCTTCCCACTTTTGACCATAATGTATCAAAACACAAAAAGGGCCCGCCTTTCCACCACTGCTCGATTTAGCCAATCAGGATCCTTCGGGCCATGGGGCCAATTTAACACTTTTGCAAAAATAACAAAAGTGCTAAGTTCACAAAAGGGACCGCCACGCCGCATCCAATCAGAGATGTCCACGTATCCGCGGACGCTGGGAAAGAAATTGATGGGAAGATATGCCCGTGGAAAAAGATAAAACGAAGGGGAAACCCCATCGTTCACACCCATATTTCAAATTGCTCTTCACAGAGAGAAAACTGTAAATAATAAATGGCTCAACTGGATCCACGACCATGGAAAAGGATTGACAACAACATTTGAATGAAGGTAACAACTTTTCACGCATCCAGACGGGAAGACAGAAAGTTTATCAAACCACGCAGACTGGAGAATTTTAAACGAAAGGGCGAGATTAAAAACTGAGCACCAACAACTTCAAAGCATGAATTTCTCCATCTCTCCAGACTTCTTACTCTGTTTTAAACATTTCTCAAAGGCACCAACTCAAAATTTTCGAAACTTGACTTGGAAAATGAGGGGGATTTTGAGGGTGACAACATAACCCTAAGAAACTTTAGGTGGCTGAAGATGTGCACCCATCTGAACTGAATCTAAACAAGATGATGTCCTGATCAAACCATAAGCAAAATGTGAATAAGAAGATCTATCCTAACACATTGTAGAAACATGAGAATGGTTGGTGTCTTTTGCTACAATGATTCGATCAGACTGCCTTCACACCTTTAAATTTTCCATCCATATATAAAAGAAAAATATTTTGACCATGATAGCCCCTGCAGTACACTTAACATTCCAGGTAAGGAACAAGTACAATGACTGCATCTTCACCTTAGAAACCCATGAAAGCTTTCCCATCCAAGTCCAAGTCTCAAAAACATTTAGTGCACAGGGATGATGAATAATGTGAAGATTACAATTGCCAATTCTATCGTTGAGGATATGTTTTGTTGGTCCATTGAGTCACAAAAATCCTTTGAAGATCATACAAAGACCAATGTTTCCGCTCAAGTGTTGGCCACTCCTAATTTCTCCAAGTCCGTTTTCAATAAATGTGATGCACTGGAGTTGGAAACTGTGTAGCACTTTCAAGGCATGATTGTTCCTTAGTGTTTGAGAGCATGAAGTTGAATAATTGGGCGAATTGTACAGTAAAGAAATATAAACCATATTGCATGCAATGGCTAAATGGAACTTGTTTCTCCTAGGGAGCAAGTAATATATTAGGGCTGATTGCCTCAATGCAAAGGATATTTTGAATTAGGGGACACTTTCATAGGAGTAGAAGAAATGGATTGATTGCATGCAAACTTACAGCTTTGAGATGATATATAAGAAGGGGATAGAGAACATGGTGGCAGATGCTCTTTCACATTGAGATGAGACACCAATTTTACATGCAATCTCTGTTTGCCACCCTGTGTAGCTAGAGTAGTTTCCTGAAGAATATACAAGCGACCCTGCTGTACTCCAACTTACTCAACGGATTACAAATGAAAAGAATGGGGAGGCTTAGGTAGCTAGAAATAATATCACATTCTTCAAATGTCACATCTACAGTAGGAATTGATCTCATTATATTTAGAAGGCCCTTGAGCATGCGCATGTACCCACCTTTGCAGGGCATGTAGGCTTGCAGGAAATATTTAACTTTTAACTTCTACTGGAGAAACATGATTGCTGTCATTGTGAGGTTTGTGCCTGAGCATGACACTTTTTAGCACAACAAAGTGAAAGGCATATTCTCTCTAGGTCTTCGTCAACCAACAGTTATTCCAAAGTAGTACTAGTAAGTCATTTACACGGGCTTTATCTCAGTCCTGCCAGTTTCAAAAGCTAAAGACCAAATGCTTGTTGTGATGAACCTGTTAAATATATGCTCGGTTCACTTGCATGACTAAGTTTGGATTTAATGCATGTAAAGCTGCCAAGCTCTTCTTCCAACACCTCATCTCATTATATGTGATAAGAGATTGGATATTTGATATGGACAACATATTTGATAGGGACTCCATATTTCATCGCAATTTTTGGAAGGAATTGTTTAAGATAAATGGGGTCACTATTAACATGAGTACCACCTGCAAATCTCAAACAGAATGACAGATAAAGCTAGTACATATATGTTTAGAAGAATACCTAAGGATACATACACAAGACAATAAGAGGAATTGAGTGAGATGGTTTCATTTAGCCAAATATTTGATTGTATGGATGTGAACCTCCACTGCCCAAGGATCAGTACTCCATATTGCAAGGTTCCTGCAACAATTGACACCCTACAAGAGATACAAAATATACCATCCATGTTGAAGGACAATTTAGTATTAACTACAAATTGGATGAAGCAAGAAGCAGATCAGCACTGGACTAAATGCCATTTTGGGGTTGTGCATATGGTATTTGTTTGTTTACAACAATACAAACAAGCAATTTTGAAGTAGAAGGAAAAGCTGAAATTACAACCAAAAGGGTGAGGTCGAAGACTAGAGAAGGTGCATATATTTTGGACAGGCCAAGCAAAGGAAGGTCACATGATGTATGTCACGTGTTGTGTTTAAAGAAGGTTGGCATGTGCATAGTCACTCAAACAGAGCTACTCGTGAGACAAAAGGAAGGCAAGTTGGTTTTGGATCCTAATGGCATCATGTGGAAGGGACTTACAAACAAGGATTCAACATTGAAGTTTAAAGATTTCCTGGGAAGGACCCAAACCTACAACATATTTAAGGAAAGAATCACAAAGGTTTGAGGCTTGAAGGATTTAAGAAAGAGCCCCCCATTCTCATTTGTGCTTATTGCGATGTTGTACTATTTAGTGTTTTGAAGCTATGTTTTAGGAGTTAGAGGTCGCTGGTTCTCCTTTGTACTAAAAGCGGAGTTATGTTTTAGGAGTTAGTGTTGGAGAATTCACACCATTTATGTACTACTCTAGTTTGAATGTGCTTAATTTTGGAGTTTTTTTGCTTTGGGGACAAAACTTCCTAATAGGGAGGGCAAATTGTGTAACATAGAGACAATTTAGTGCTAACGTTTTGTTAGAGGCCATTTTGTCCTTAAGGCCATGGTCTTGATATTAGTTTTAGGGGTTACTGCTATGCTTGAGAAATGGGGGGATAACTAAGTGATCACGTCATTAGATAATTAGGGTTTCTTGTATCATTTGCATTTTCTATCAAAGAGTAGGTTCACACTTCACATGGAAAGATATCAAATGTGGGCCAGTAGTCCAACAATTTCTGCTAACCATCTAAGTGAGGAGGTTAATAGCACCTCATTATTGGCCAAAGGAGCACGAAGATCAAGACTTTGCATAGAATAAAGATGTTTCTTGTATGGGAAGCCTCCATACAATACAATTTCTCTCAATGTAGATCCCAAACAATGTTAGAGTAGGCACCTCATTTGACCCCAATATTACGGCTGCCAAGATTAAAAAAAGGCCTTTTGCTGCGTGAATTGCAGGAGAAACGAATCAAAGGCTGTTTTAGAGTATGCAAATCAGCGATAGGCCTTGAAGGATCTCTGCCTAGCTTCTTCAATGTAGCATAGAGAGTGAAGCTGTTTGCAAAAATGTGCAGCGTACAACAGAATGTACTCGGATACATCCAAGGACGTACTTGGGTACGTTCTGTCGTACCCTGTTAGTGTTTACAACGAACCCACAATAAAAAATTGATATAGTTCAACTGGTGAGGATGATGGTTTGTTAGACCATCCACCTGGGTACAAATCCCTCTAGGTATCTGACATAGAGATTCAAAGGGATAGGGTCAGGATTGCTCCCTAGGCGACTTTGACGGATTGGTTTCCCTCTTGTCGTTGCAGCTTAGCCAAGGAAGCCTGCGATTTAGATATACACTTACTCAATAATTGTAATCTGCTATATTTAATCCAAAACATGGGTAGAGACATTGATATATATGTAATTTTGTGCTTACTCGTAAAAAATGGATTCAGTTTTGATTTTTTGGTCCAAAAAAAACCGACTTCAAATAATAATATAATATTAAAAAAGCTGAACCCTAACCACCTATCCACTCAGTTAACTGCAACAAGTTGGGGATGAAAAAGGCGAAAAGGATTTGTTCTTCATGCATTCCAACCCATGCCTTCTAACACACAAGCAGTATGGGTACAAGCAAGGGAGACAAAGTGTTGGGATGTAGACCCAGAGACTCCGAACTTGGAAGTTTCCATTGCCCACCTTTCATTGCTAGACCAAGAGGTAGAGGGTACTTCACACGACTTGGATGGCGGAGCTAGCGGGAGCAACATTGCTACTGTTTGTGGTTCTAATGAACCACAGGATGATGTTGATGTTCTTGATGAAGACTTCGGAGAGCAATATGCTTATTATAATGAATATGCTGATTTATCTTGATTTTTGTGTATATATTGTAACATTTGCACAATGTACTTGTTCTATGTTCAACCAATGAATATCATGACATTTGGCATTGAACTATCAGTATGTTTTGTGGTTATTTAACTTATTTTGTTTACATTGTGCATAGTATATTGTTAATTTTGCTTATTTAAAAATCGCCGTACTGGCATGCCAGACCCCCATATCTGTACCTTTCCTGATGTGTCCATCAACATGACCAGGTATAAACTGATGATAGGAAGTGGGAGAAGTGGAAACTTGCATAGGTGGCTGGCTTGGGACTAATGATAGGAAACAAGAGAAGAGAAAGCTTGCCAAGTGACTAGCCTAGAACATCATAAAGAGTTAATGGATGATACTTTCATGCCTAGAAGTAAAAGTCAAGGTGGGGGTTTCTATCAAAAGAAGATATTCATAGTCCCTTAGAATTAGTAGGAATCAGAAATAGGCTGTGGATGAGAGAAAACTGTAGCTATCCATCATCGCTTTGCAATTATCATGTTAATGGCACAGTGGAAGAACCTTTTTTGGGCACATGGATGCTATGAGTGTGAGTTCAGGACAGGTTCTTAGAGGATACAAGATAAAATAGTCTTTCTATGTGACGTTAGAGAGGATGTAAAAATGACCAGAACAAGATGAGACAGGCTAACAGCATAAGCAGTGGCATGAAAACACACAGAGTTAATAGCGACATGATGAGCATCGAAGAATATGTAGTTAGAGTGGAGGTTTTGAGGAGGAGACAGAGGTGCAGAGAAAATGCACTACATAAAATGCCTTCTTGGGCTTGAGAGGTCTAGTAGTGGAAACCAAAATCTTTGAAGGCAGGACTTGAAGAAATTTTCAAACCAAATAAATAATCCAGATACATATATAGCCCGTTTGTGGTGAAGCTTATGAAGAAGAATATAGACAAATATCTTTTGCAGAAGGCAACCATCATCTACTCATGTCTCTAAATGAGATGTTGGTCAAGCTTATAATATATACTCCAAAAGCATCAACGAGAAAAGCCATGCTTGTTTAATGCAAATAGTGCCTCATATGGCTTCCAGAAATCTGTGGCCAAATATCAGAGCCTCATTGAGGGAAAGAATAGGTTATGTATAATGTAGTTTTCCCTTTCTACAATATCCCATCTATTTCTATCATAGTTTTGTCTGCACATAATAGAATTTTTGGGGTTTAAGTATCAAATGTATGACAAGGGATCATAATGGCAACTTCTATGTTACAGCATCTATTGCTAGCATAAGTCCATTGTGGGATTAGCATTCCATGATCATTGTGTATCCATTATGTAAATTCATGGGGGCATTACTAGAACACATTTGCAACTTCTATACTATGCTCTGAATAACAATGTCTCGGTTAGATATGCCACCATCAGTTTATAGAAATACCAACTCCTATGACATCCTAAATGCATGCAAAAAAGCCAGGTCAAGTGGATTTATATGCGAACCCTGCTAAACACATCTTTTGCATTCGGTTCCCTTTGTTTGAAAGGTGGTTTTGCTATCATTTAAAAAAAAATGCAAAAAAGCATTTAAAAAAAAAAAATTTGACTCCCTAAGGTAGGTCCCTTTTTTTTGAAAAAAAAAAAAAGCTTTTAATTGACCAAGGAGTAAGTTCTAAATTGCAGATGAACGCATTTTGTCATAGTTACCGTTTGATATGCACTCAAGATTGGCTGTTTCTGAACTTATTCCTACTGAATTCAACATGATATTCAAATAAAAGTTTTGACCCTAAAAAGTCAACAATATTCATATTCATTGACTGGGGTTCTTATTTAGTAGCTATATGTCATTTAATGCATCACATAATTGAAAAGGTGCAACGGTAATCCTCACAAGACATCTCTTTTGAACAGGTTGTTGATAGTCTTGGTAATTGGTAAATTTAATTTATTTGTTGACAATCTGTAGTAACAAGATGAAATCCTTTATTCTTACTTAGCAGGGAGTGAATTTTAACAAACCTGTGAATGCATGTATCATAACTATGCACAGAAATTAGCATGAGATTTCCTATTAATTGTTAATACTTGTTATAGCTTCTGAGTAGGTTTGTCCAAGATTTCCGTATTTCATTCCCATGTGGCTTGTGAAATGTGGAATGAAATCCTTTGATCTTATTTTTTTTTACCTAACTCTAAATAGGTTTGCCCAAGATTTCCATTCTTCATTCCCATGCAAGCTTGTGAAATGTTGAATGAAATACTTTGATCCTGGGCATGCTTTCAGAAAACATGGTATTTGGTGCACCATTTAACTTCTCAAAATCGAGTAGATGCATTTCAATTTGTAACAAATATTTTGGTTTTATAAGATCCAACATTGTGAAGTTTGATAAAGTGATCAAATGTAACGTTGTGTGCACATCACATTTGAACCCTGGGTTTCCACTGGAAAGGGAATTTATTTTCCTTCAATACGATATAATCCTTGGAATGCAGCTTTTATACTTTTATAGGTGAATGCTGTTAAATAAAAAATTACATAGATTCATTTTGATATGTAAATCAATATCTTCCTCACCTCATTTTTACCTTATACTAATATAGAAATATATTTGCATTTTTATTGACATTCTCAATAAAATTTCATGTGTCTTGAATGTGATTGATTTTTGATCATTTTACAGGTCGAACAAAATCTCCAATCGTTGACAACTTGAGCACAAGCTATTCCAATGTCACATTTATGAAGCTAGACATAGACCAGGTATATGTTAATATTGTTGGGTTATTTACTTCATAATTTTTCATCTTTGCTTATAGACATATGGCTGGTAATCATAAATCAATATTAGATGCTTTCCTGTAGATGTGTTAATTTTCTATATTTTGTCATTTGTGCTTTTATTATTTTGCTTCTAGGATTCTCTCTTCCCAGAACTTTCCAGTGTCAACCAGAATTATTTGCCCACTGCTTTATTTTGTCATTTGTACTTTTATTATTTTGCTTCTAGGATTCTCTTTCCAGAATTTTCCAGTGTCAACTGCTGTATCGTCAAGTCCAATTGACCTACTTTTGGTCATCTGTGGACATTAATATAATCTCTCTCTCTTTCTCTCTCCCCCACTTTCTCTAGGATTTGTTCCATGTTATTAAGGTCAGCATCTGATCATTTCAGTATAATCAACTGTGCTAAGGGGTTTTCATTCTGTAGCTTATGTAGCTTCTTGAGATTGGAATTTAAAGAAGATCATTTCTTTATGCAGTAGATTCATAGTTATCTCTTTATTCTGATCTATGATCTTCTGAAGTCATCCTCGTTTTTGGCATTCATGACCTCATGTATGTACATTCCTTTTCAGGAACTCTTGTAATCATAGTAATCACCTCCCAGAAATTCGAAATTCTCCGTATCTCAAACCACAGCAAAAAAATTGCCGGAATTCGCAAATTTATTCACACGGCTAACAGATGGTGAATTTTATTGAAATTTGTATTCAAAATTCGTGTAAAAATTCAAAACTCGTGTAAAAAAGTGTTGAAATTCGTGTTTTAGGGTTCCGCACGTTAAAATTTCACTTTCGTCATTGTTTGCCTATATAAACAGCCAACTGTCGCCATTACACTCATTTAAGTCCCTGTTGCATGAAGTTTAATTGTGCACTCATGGTGTGAATCTGAAGTGTGAATCAACACAGAGGAATCATTATTGTGCGTGACAGTGAACCTTTGTTGAACTAGAAGCCAAACAAGCCATTTTTGAGCTGTAGGCATTACCGCCACCAATCCAAGGACCAAGGCTCAAGCGATTTGGTGAAGGCAGGTTCAAGAGGCCAGTCAGCAGTTAGACTCCACGACTTAAGTTTAGGGCATAACTTCTATTTTTTATTTAATAAATATTTGTAAAAGCCTAAGTTTTTAGTTGATGTTTTGCTTTTTATTATTAATATGGTTTACAAATTACACTTTGTAATATCTAATAAAATCGTTTCTTTTTTAATTAATAGTTTATTCAAACTTATCAATAATTAATATTTTATCATTTTCAATTTTATAGTGTTAAATTTTTATAAATTATAAAAGTTAATTTGTTAATGTTATTATTTATATTATATATAATATTTATTTAAATCATATATTTAATTTAAGTATATTTCTTATAATCGAATTTAATCAGAAATTTTATCATTGATTTTTTTGTAACAATTTTTTTACGAATTTTATCGTTTATAATTTGAACACGAATTCGAATGCGGTAACTTAGCTTGTAATGAGTGCTGATTGTTGCCTATTTTTCGTTCAAAGCATTTGTATTATGCTGGATGGTCTAATGGAGGGCAGGATAGCCGCCTTATTAGTTTCTAATATTATCAAGATTGATGCCTTAAATCTGGCCAACATATGGTCCATGCATTATTGCTATCTTGTCGAGAACTAGTACTTGGTGGTTGATGGAAATCTAATTGTGCTGAGAATTTTTCATATTGAGTCCACAGTTAGCAACGGAATGCTGGATCATTCCCACTCTGCTACACATTTTTCTGATTGACCAGGAATTCAGATTTATATTGATAATCCATGAAGAATGTTACATCTATGAATGAAATTCTCCAACTTCGCACCTATCTTCTCAAGTGCTCAATGAAATATGTCAAAGAAAATTTAAAAGATGGTCTAGGCTTGCTATCCATTGATAATCTTAAGATTTGCTAGACTATCCATTTTTTAATATCGCGGACACTGCATTATCCATAGTATTTGACATGGTATCAGTACCTGTTCAAGGCATATTTTTAGTCTTTCGAATCGGTAACATTTACGGTCTCCATTTTCTTGTTGTAATTTTAAAAGGTTAGAATTTGTGATTGTGATTTCTACTCATGCTATGCTTCAAAAACATTGTCATTGGGCGAACATCTATATCAATCAATATTGTTCTAATTTGACAACACTCCACAATGGGCACACGTTCCTTTATTTTTATGGAAGGTTGAACATGGTTTTTATTCTTCTTTGCAGAGCCTTCAATACAAGACTCACCATTGGAACATGGTCATCAAATTTCGGTTATAATAACTTTTTCAATATCCTTATTCCTTTTTTACTGGCATGGTCTCATGTTGGTTTTGGGGTGCCTTTTTCATCTTGTCTATAATCTTCATTCTTTTGTGCCTTGCCACACAATAACATGAGCGTTGCATTTTTTTGATGTTCCTCAACCTGATCTTGGCTTTCACCATTTGCTACATGGGGATGCTCTTGCTGTCCTTTCTTGTAAATTCAGAAGATTATACACGGGTGGTCCATTCTGCCCAATGTCTTGTACTTGATAATGATGCTTTTGTGTCATCTTCATTGCTTCATTTGTAGAGACCAGCCCTTGCTTACCTTCCGAAGTGATCAATGTAGCCTTTATAATAGACTTCAAATTTCAATGTTTACTTGGTGATCTTAGGTGAATTGGCAACAGTGAGAAATTGAACCCACACTTACACTAGCAGTTGCAATATCTGCAAATGTCAAAGTCTGCTTTATGCATGATGGTTACCTTTAGAGTCAGCCATTAAGAGTAGACTATAGTTACCTCTGAAGTCTGTTTTATGCATAGTTACCAAGTCTGGAAATCCGGATCTGTTCGGGAGGGCAAAAAATCTGGAAGTTCGGAAATCTTGAAAAAGTTCGGAAAAATCTGGTCTGATATGTGTGTGTGTGCGTGTGTGTGTGTGTGGGCGTGAGTGTTTTTAAAAAAATGTAAAATTGACAAATGCAATGAAAAATTTCAATAACATTATGTAAAATGTCATAATATTTAATATATAAGGTCGTTGGGTGTCTGTTTTCTGTGAAAATCTACCAGATTTTTCCCCCCAAATTAGGGCTGACGCAGACTGAACTAATTTGAGCCCACTAGAAAATCTTGGTCCCGCCGGATATTGTGCAGATTCGACCGGATTTGGTAACTATAGTTTTATGCATGGCGGTTTCTTGGTTTAGACAACAAAATAAGTTCCTAAGTCATGCATACAGTAGATAATGTCATAAATACTTTTGCTTCTAGAGCGGATCACATACCCTAAGAGTAGCAGTTGATCCACTTGAAACCCAAAATGATGAAGGATGATCTTAATATCAAAACAACAGAACTCAGAATCAGCAAGTCTTGGTGACGACTTGCTGGTCCAAGTCTGAAGCTCCCTCAAATTTTGTAGACTTGCCGAGTGTCACCAGAATTTCTAGTCCCGTGTCTGGCCTTGGTGAGTCTGGTATTTTTTTAATCAAAAAATACACATGATAAAGCTATAACAAAAACACGAACCTAAAAGCAACTTTTAACACACAAACAAGTATTTACTCATTTGTACCTTTTTTACATAAGCCCATTTAATATGTTGCTTTTCTCATTCTCACACACTTGCATTGAATCATTCTGAATTTCTGTTTTTGCTTCGAAGGACTCAGCAAAATTCATCAACTTAAATAAATACTTAAATTTCTTAAAAACATAAATATCATACAATATACTGTTCTACCTCCGATCAATTATCTCCCAAATGAAATCAAATATGTCTCTATCCCATATGCCTCTATCCCCCTTGTAATACTTTTGGATGGCCTCATAAATGTATCCCATTGGGTTTTGCTTCTCATTCGCTAAGCGCAAAACCCTCCCCTAAGGTTTTGACACCTACAAAGTTCAAATATTTAAAGTCACAAACTTACAATTAAGTAAATACTTATACAAATTGAAAATAAAGGAATTGACTTGAAATCTAAATTCAAGTTTGAAGTTACCCTAATGATCTCCGCAACTCTCTTCGCAAAGGTATTACCAAAAATTGTCTTTATAGTCCTCGCTCCATCAACTTTCTTTGAATCTGTTGATTCTAACCTTGCTCGACTAACAAACATCTGGTTCAATGGTGTCAACAATCTACAAATACGTTGTAATGTTAAGAAATTAGTTGCAAACCCTGTGACACTCACTCGCATAAGATCTTTCCCCTTGGCGTGATATTTCATCAAGCTGAGAACCTAAGGGTGATTATAAATATATTTTGTGATGTTTCGGCATCTTCTACAACTAGCCTTATCCAATTAATTTTGCTTATGTCCTCCACAAGAAGGTCAAGAAATCAGGTTGTGTAAGGGTTCTGAAAGAGTGATGGGTACCTCTCCTAAAGCAGTCTCTTAGCTGCCACTTGTGATACTGCATTTGTTAGTGACAACTTGCACAACATTCTCGATGCTGCTATTAAGACAACCTCCTTCATCATTAAGATCATTTTTTTGCATTCTTTACGTTGTTAGAGGCATCAATTGACTTCAAGAAAACTCTCACCTTTAGAAGTTGTGAAAAAATTGACGAGGGTGTAGTTCCTTCTAGCTGTTCACCCATTCAAAAGAATGGTGCAATCTGTTAGAAGCACGGGAATACTGAGAGGGGGTGAATCAGTATTCGACAATAAAAACTTTTTCTCCAACTTATTAATTTTCTACTTAACAAGATATTCAAATCTGAAAGTAAAATGAGAGCATACACAAAAATCAAATGCACATAACACCAGATATACCGTGGTTCACCCAGTGTGGGCTACATCCACCAAAAGAGACTGCTTGGATCTACTTGTCCAAATCCAGCCAAAAAAATAGTGTTTACAAAGTGTGAGCACCCACTCACAGAAGACACCAATCTCCAAGCCAAACACCAATTCAACCCTTGAATGCAAACACCACTGACTATGCAATCTCTGATTCGAAGCACCAACTTTTGGAGACACCAATCCCCAATCCGAAGCACCCACTCCAGAAAATCTGCAATACAAATCAATGATAATTTCTCCTTCTATATTCTCTCTCTCACATACTCATACTCACTTAAGAGATTTATAATATCAGCTCACATACATATCACACTCATGCAAAATGCTCTCTTTCTCGCTCTACTAAAAATGTGCACACAACACTTGCTTATATAGAAAGAAGGAGAGGAAAAACCACTTGTGGTTTCCCTAAAACCATGTGCCCATACCATGGGCCAATTTGCTCCAAATATTAAATATTTGCTCCAAATAGAAATATTCTCTTACACATGTAAGAGTAACTCCTCTTACGCATCATAGAATCTCTTACACGTCATAAACTGTCATAAAATCTCTTACGCGTCATAAGCTGCCATAGAATCTCTTACGCGTCATAAACTGTCATAAAATCTCTTACGCGTCATAAGCTGCCATAGAATCTCTTACACGTCATAAGTTGTCATAGAATCTCTTACGCGTCATAAGCTGCCATAGAATCTCTTACGTGTCATAATATCTCTTACACATCCCGCCATGTGTCGTAAGATTCCTTGGTGATGTTGAATATTAAAATATTCAAATTTTGACATCACACTAATTTTGACATGGATAAATATTTTACAAACACTAATGTTGTAATGTTGAATATTAAACAAATATTCAAACCTCAATATTTCCATCAACACTAATGTTGTACCTTTGACATCAATGACAAAATACTCAACACAATCAAACTTCTCGGCATCGCTTCTTTTGTTCTTTTAGAGTCGACTTTACATTTGCAACAACATTTTGGAGCAATCTCTTTCTGAAGTCTTTTGGAGAGGATGTTTTGTACCCTTCTCTTACATTTATCAATGATGTTACCAAATCTGTCATTCGTCATTACGCGCTCTTCGCCACGTTGAAGGGAAGGTGGTTGTAGTTCTAGAATTTCACATATGCCTTATCTACTTCCTAGTGCACTTCTTTGTTCCACCTTGTACCTTGCAACAAAGGTTTTGCTCCATGTAGTTTCTAGGTACAATGTAATGCCCCTTTTTCCCACTTGAGAGCCACTTTTTGGACTTCTTGCCATTCCTTCTCCATGGCAAAGAAGTGAAGAAGATGGAGGAGAACTCTGAGCTTCCGTATGATATTTTTTTACTAATTTTTAATATTTTCTTTTAGTGTTTTGTCTCTTATGTCAGGTCGGTTGGGTTTTAATGAATTAATGGAAGCTAATGAAGGAAAAGAACCTCTTTAAGGGGTCGGCCTTATCTTTTAGTACTTTGGCGCCAATGGAAGGTTATAAAAGGAGAACTAAGGCATCATTTCAACTCTAGACTTGGCGCATTTTATCTTACTTGGGCATTGTGAGCTAGTAGCTCCTTGTTCTTACACTTGGGAACGAAAACCCTTCTAGAGGTTGAGTGAAGGACGAAAACCCTTCATCTTGACTTGGGGATTGGTGTATAAGGTTGATTTAAGGAGAGATCTATCATTTTCAGATTGATATTGGCTTCTTTCTAGTGGAGCGACCTACCTTGAGTAGGGTTTAGGTGGTTTGGTGAATTTATATATGCATTTTCAGTTGATAATCTGAATTATCATAATTTCTAAGGCCGAAATCTCAAGTTTCATGATTTTTGGGGGTTTCTAGACCCTAGATCTACATTTTTCTTGTGGCTGCAATTAACTGGACATTAATTAATTTCCAGCAGTGTGTTTCTTCAGTATTTTCATTGATTTTGGCTCTTATGGATGTATAAAATATATATAAAAATTGTGGCAAGTGAATTTGAAGTATTTCATGGTGTTTTGGCATATTTTGTGAAGAGTACAGTTCGCTGATTTTGCATTTTCAGTCTGCTGCAATTAAAATCAGATCTGAATAATTTTGGTGTTTGGCTAAATTCCTTTTCTTTTGGTCTAAACCCTTGAAAGGGTCATTACTTACAAAAATGAAAAATCCCTATGATTGGGCTTTTTTCTCGGACTAGAGGAGGTGAATACGCCTCGTATGCGTGGACCATGACTAGAACTTACAATCTACGCAATATCTACCTCTATTTCCGTAGCCGAGTCAAGATCAATGGCTGCTCGTATGCTTGCCCCCTCTAGTTTCTTCTCATCCAACACATGCAAGTGTTGCTTGGCTCTTCCCTGGTGTTGGGACACGACGTGATGTGGTGACATCATTGGACTAAAGCTTTAAGATGGGCATATGAATAATTTCATTCGCTCATTCATAAAAATATAGGGATGGCAAGAATTACACTTGAGGATGCCGAAAGTATGATAACAGGTGAAGATCAAGGTCATGCCTCTTCTTCTCTTGAGCCCCTGCACAAGATAGTCTGTACTCAAACATTCCAACCAAATTGGTACAAGCTCAAATGTAAAAGTCTAGATGAGATAAACGAACTCATCCATGTTACCACTGGCTAGGCCAACACCTGGGTATCTCATATGGAAAAAATGATTTTGACTTGGCCATAATCATTGCTAATGTGTTTGTTGGTATTGTAAAAGAATGGTGGTATGCTCTCGTAGAAGATCAACACAAAGCCACCACAAATTAGAGCACTACAAGCCTTACAATGACACTCATCCAGGAATTTCTTGGCACTGTTGAAGATGATAAAAGAATCAACAAGGAAAAAATTCTCAAAGCCCAAATTTGCTATAATGACCAAAATAAAAAATATCGGTGTTACATGAAGAAACTCTTCTACAACACTAGTGAGATTTTTAATGATACTATAAAGGCCGAGATATGTTGAATCATATTCTCCATACTTTCTTTGATGAATCCAAAAAGGCTATGCATGTCATGTCTTGTGGCCATCCCACTTTTGGCCGATAAATCAGATCATCAACGACACAAACAAAAGATTGTTTCTTTTAAAGAAAAATACAAAATCAACAACCATAGCACGAAAGGCTCTTGGAAGACATTTTGTTCATATATTACTAATGAAATCTTTGGTTGTACATCTCTAGGACAAAATAAATATTTGAAAAAGAAATTCAAGAAAAGATATAAGGAGAAATGCACTTGATTGTCGATTGATAAACCTTTCTATAAGGAAGGTAGGAGAAGAAAGTTATTCAATCGAAAGTTCTTCCCTATAAAACGGCTGTATAGTGCTTTAGGTGCAAAGGTCTGCATTACAATTCCTCTTGTCCCAAAAGGGGATGTTCTTCTTCATCAAAGGCAAAAGTTAATTTTGCCTCTTCCAAAGATATCACGAGAAGATCAATACATCTTGATCTCGATTGATAGTTGTGAGTCTGATATTGAGTTCCCTGAACCACAGATTAACACCATATCCATACTTTTGTTGGCATTGTGTTGTCATAGATGTCAAAGTATGATGTTGTAGGAGTTGTCATTAATGTGATTGATGTCAAAAGAGGTAAAGAACATGAAGTTTGATTGGTAGTGTTGAGTGTCTTGTTGAGATTGCTTGGTCTTGGTGATGGTTCATGGTGTCTTGAGTCAGTTTGAGGGCTTGTAGAGGTGATGAAGTGATTTGGTGATGTTGTTGTGATATCATGGAGTGTGATGAAGGTCATTACAGGTATTCAAAGGTGCCAAGAGATGAGGAAGTCAGATTCAATGAAGCAAGCATGTTCAAGAGGCCTAATTTGGAGGCTTAGTCAGTAGGTATGGTATGAAGTGATGGAGTACAGGTATGTATGAGCCATGTGAGCTTGGTGAGAGCATGGGAAGCATGAGTATGAAGTGTTGGGACACTCACAAGTGTCTTATAGTGCTGGTTCAAGTGTTAGACTGAGTTTTTAGGTCTGTTCCTAGACCTAGTCTTAGAGAAAACATGTCTTGGAGTGGCGGAGTCAGCATTTCTGAGTGTATTTGGGAAAAGGTGAGCATTGGAGATGTTTTGGCATGATGATATGAAGGTGTGGTCCAAATTTCAGGTATTTATGTTGAAGAATTTGAAAGATATTGCATTTTTACTAATACCGAGTTTTTAAAGGTGAGATTTTGAGCTAAAAGTTGAATTTCTGATGCTCGTTGGAGAGTGTGTGCTTTGCATGGGGACCCAAGCTCTTGGGGATAGTTGAAGAGGTCTATTATGAAGATTTTCCAAGTGGAATGAGGTCATTTGATCGTCAGGTTTTTATGAACAATTGTTAAGAAGGTAAACAACTTTTAAACCCTCTCAAAACCCTAGTTGTATAGCGAATGGAGAGATCTTTGTTGTAGTGGCCCATAATTTATTGCTTGTGCAAATGTGATGATTGGAGGTTGTAGAGGACTCCTCCATCTTTCTCCAGGTGGTATTTAGAGGTTGTGACAGTATGTGGGCCCCACTCAAAAATGCAAGTTTCTGGAAAAGTTCAGTTTTCTCCAAAGTTGTCCATTGAACCTGATGACTAATTTAGCTTTTTGAGGAAGTACAAGATCTATTCATGTCCATGATGGTGTTAGATCATGGTTGACCGTTGAGCTTCTAGGAGGTCTGTTGTGCCCTATTTTGCATGACTGATTTTTGGGCAGTTTGAGACAGTTTGGTTGCAAAGATGTTTTGGAGGTGCTATAGTCTGATTTATGGCATGAGTTGAGTTTGGTGATGAACTTGAGGTCATGAGATTTCCATTGGTATATCACACTTGCATTTTTGATGAGATTTGATGAAGTTATGGCTTGTTTTTGAAGACTAGTTTTGAGGGTGCTTGGTTGTGCATGTTCTCAAGAGGGTTTCATGGCATGAGATGTTGTTGCAGAGTGTTTCATGGTTGTTGGAGGTTGTTAAAGGCTTAGACAACATGTCTAAGTGTGTTCCATGTTTTGGTGAAGTTGGTTTTGCTCTAGAACATTCCCTTCTTGGCGAGTTGGTTGTTTTGGTGCTTTAGGGCTTCTTGAGTCCTAATGGTGGTCTAGGTGGTTCTAGATGATGGTGACGACCTATATGGTCCTATGGATGATGTTTTTATCATGTTCTTATGTTGTTGGGAGTGATTTTACTCTATGATGGCCGACCTACATGTATTATGATCAAGAAAGAAGTATAAAGGCAAATTAGAAAGCTCATTTGAGCTAGGTGTGAGAGTGGAAGAAAAGTGTGAGCTAGAGGGCAACTTGTGGAGGTGTTAGAGGTCTTTGTGACCATGAAGAGAGGGCAATGAAGATGTGATGTTGTTCTAGAGAGAGATCAGGTATGGGCGAGCTAGGTCAGATGTTCAAATCAGCTTGAAGAAGAAGCATGTGAGCAAGGAAGGCTAGAGTGGTGTTTTGAGAAGGATAGAAGAGAAGAGTGAGCTTCATTGTGTCATCATCAGTTGTTGAAGCAACATTTCAGAGATGGCAAACATTTCAAATGACTTTGGTTGGTGCTGAGTCATTTTGGGGGGTTGGTGCCTCACTAAATCTAGGGGTTGGTGCTCCTTGTTGAGTTGGTGCTCCTTGTTGAGTTGGTGCTCAACTAAATTTGAAACATGGCTATAATAAAGTTTTGTTTTAGTTGGTTTTCTTCCCCTTGAGGGTTTCCCACTTAATTTTGGTGTCCATGTGTTCCTCTTGCATATGTTTTGATGGTTGTGTTGCATTGATAAATATTAATGGATAAGCTAAGTTTAATGGTTGATGAATGTTAATGTTTAAAGTGAATGAAAAGTTTTTATCCACATTGATTCACCCCCTCTCAGTGGCTGTTCTTCCAACAACTTTCTGAATCATCTTCCCATTCTTCCGATGATGATTCCGTTTCTGATCCAGGCTATGACTCATTCTCATTCTTCCATTGCAACATGAACGCCTCATTTCCACATTCATTTGTTCAACCTAATTCCACTGTTGTTAAGCAACAAATTGATTTATAGCAATCTCAGTATAATGTTTTTCTTCCATATCGTGCTTCCAAATGTCATTCCCTTTATCTTGAGCTCAAGACCGCCATGACAAGATATCACAGTTAGGTCCAAGCTGAAGTCACTCGATAGAAAGCCGCTGAAGAAGCACAGGTACAAGCTTTTGATGAGCCCGAATCTTCATATTCTTTTCGCGGGCATGGTCACTCCAACTTCAATCCTCGAGGGAGAGGTTGTATTAGACATTTTCATTTATATTCAAAGATTAACAGCCACAAGGCCCAGTACATTCTGACTGGCCAGCTTGCTCAAGTGCTCCACAAATACACTCTACTATCGAGCCGCATGGCGCCAAGATTGTATCCAAACATTGCAGATAGCCATTGAAAGGGCTACCAAAGAATTCAAGGAGCTTTTCCAAGCAGAAGCTGAAGAAGGCATATCACTGTAGAACAACCAGATGAAGAATATGAAAATATTCTTATGGAAAAGGATTTTGAACAATACGCTGAAGAAAAGGGACAACGTAATGCAGAGGTCAGCACAATCACTACTACTAATACTCCTCTCTGTAAAATTCAAATTCATGTTCCTAACATAAAGCTTTACAACCTAGATGCCATGTTAGATACAGGCGCTGAAATCAGTCTCCTAAGAGAAACGCTTTTCCTTCTGATTACTGGGAAGAAGATTTTATGCAGATTAATTTTGATTCCAAAAAGGTTTGCTGAGCTTATGCGTAGGATTTTCCAGAAAAACTTTTAGATTTCACAAATAACTTAAACCACCGTCTGCCCCTCATTCTACACAAGGACACCATTTCCTTAGCCGGTGCTACTGTCCCCAGGATGTACACTTACCAGTCCATAGTACCAGCCTACCAAAAGCCATCCAAGACTATTAATAATGTCTGGATCCATAAGGTGATTGATTCCCATTCCACTGGTATAGCCTCCATTGTTGAAAAAATTAAGGAAGAATGTTGTTCAGCCAATCCACATGCTTTTATCTCAAGAAAAGAACACTACTGCCAGATTGACTTTGAAATGAAAGTCGATTCCAATGGACATCCTGCTACTTCTAAATTCAAAGCACATCACAGTGGAATTTAGCCAATTGTTATGGAAGCATGTCAAATCTGCTTGTTGCAGGGTTTATTCAATACTTCTCCATGAGCTTCTCCTGCATGTTATGTAAATAAGAGAAGTGAGATTGTTCGCGGTAAAAAGAGACTTTTTGTAAATTTCAAGCCTCTCAATGAATTCATAAGTCCTGTTCAGGATCCAATTCGAAGTAAGGATGACATTCTCCAGAGGATTGCTGCTAGTAAAATCCACAGCAAGTTTGATCTTAAGTTTGGATTTTGGAAAGTTTTTCTCAGGCTAGAAGATTGATATAAAACTACATTCATCTTTCTAGGTGGACAGTATGAATGGTGTGTTTTGCCGTTCGGCCTCAAAACAACACTGTCAATTTTCCAAAACGTAATGCACCGGATCTTTGGTAGATACACGCTGTTTATCATAGTCTACATTGATGATATTCTTATCTTCTCAAAATATCCTATTGAACATTTAGAGCATCCCAGGAAGTTTCATGAAATAGTGTTCAATAATGGTCTCTGTCTCAGCCTCACCAAGATAGATACATTCAAAGATAAGATGGATCTTCTTGGTGTTATTATCACTAATGGCAGCATTGCGCTTCATAAACGCTTCATAAACATATTATATCCAAGATTGTTTCTTTTCTTAATGTGATGACAGACGAAGTCCAGTTACAAAGATTTCTAGGATGTGTTAACTATATTGCAGGATTTTACAAGTCTGTTGCTGCTGATAGAGTTTGTTTGAACAAAAGACTTAGAAAAGGAGCCCCTTCTTGGTCTTCTGAAATGACTTCAGCAGTTCAAAGAATTAAGCCAACCTGCTCCAAGCTTCCTCCCATGTCACTTCCAAGCCACGGAAAAAAGATCATCAAAATTGATGCTTCAAAAAATCGTTGGGGAGCTATTCTCAAAGAAGTTAAAGAAGATGGTTCAGAAAAGATTTGCATATACACATCGGGAAGCTTCAAAGTGCAAAACTGAACTATCACTCAACTCACAAAGAATCTTAGCAGCCAAAAGAGCCATCCAGGCTTTTCTCTTTTTCATCCATTATGAAAGCTTCATTTTAAGATCTGATCCGCAAGATTTTAAGGGACGTCTTCTCAAGGGTGATCCCGCTAACAAAGTCACCTTCAATCACCTACAGATGTGGGCTCAATGGTTTGACAGTTATGACTTTGAAGTTAAGCACATCTCTGGACATAAGAATTGCCTCGCAGATTTTGCAAGCTGTGAACTCAACCAAAATAAAAATGTTAATTCGGTTGAGATAAGAAAAGAATTCCTCTTTAGACTCTGGAATGAAAACATGATCTAGTCTATTAAAAGAACTTGTGAGGAAAATAATAACCGTATGTCATGTGAAGCCTCCAGTATTCTCCAGTTTGACAGAGGAATAATCACAAATTTCTCATATAGGCAGGCCAACCTATACGAATCCATCCTAGATCCTGAAGATGAGACTGTAAGATACCGTGATGAATCAGACTTTACGATTGTTTGTACACTAATATGGCCACGAAGACACTACAGTTTTGTAGAACCTATGCCTACTGAGGTTCATGTTATGGCAAGAAGACTCTGTGATTTGATTCCCAGAACACACATTCTGTGGAAATTTCAACTAAGTCAAAATTGGCCAGAGCATGATCCTTCACACATCAACATATGGACATCAGGAATCATTCTTGATTATTTCAGAACTTTTCTGAATAAGTTTTTACCTCTTCGTCTTTTGGACCATCCACTTCTCCAGATATATCCAAATCAAGTGCGAAATATTCTTTTTCAGTGTAAGCAACCCTGAAAGGTTAAAGCAAAATTTATGGCGTTATTGATGCTTTCAACAGACTCCATCCTTCCAGACCTTACTGTTCACTCTAGATTAAATATTATATCTCACACCACATGAACATTCCTCCGCCATCTCCTCAGTCTCCGCTTCCTCCAGATAACACCTACTATCCTGACACCTATGCTCAAATTTTCAGAGAATTTCTCTTTCCATCACAAAGGAATAGATCCTCCTTTTATTTTCCTTCCATGAGTTCCTTTTATGAGGCAGGAGAATGAGCATGACAACCTCCTCCTGAGGCGACATATGTGTCCTCATCCAAACCTTATCAGGATGACAATAATGATGACAGTGACCCAGCTGACCAAGACAGTAAGCTCCGGCCTTGCTGGTCCAGCAGTTCCTAGTGGCTTCCCCATATTGACGAAGACTCTTGAAGTGTGTCGTCAAGACTGCTTTTTGGAAGGAACCCGGATTCCCTATTGCACTTATTAAAGTTGATGCCCACTTCCGTCTTTTCTGAGTTGCATCTTTTCCTCTTTTGTAAATATTTGACCATGCTTTTGGATTCCTTCTTATCCTTGAAGTAATCTGCCATCTGTCTTCCTTTTGTTTCCAGTCTTCCCTTTTCTTTCCTCTAGTAAACCCATGGAAAAGCTCTCTTCTTCCTATAAATAGGGGTTGGAGGTTCACTCGCTACCATCAGGTTTTGGAGTCTTAAGTTTCATTTTTCTCGTCTTAGAAGTCACTTGGCCTTTGAGTCTTGTTCTCCTTCAATTTAAAAATCTTCATCTAGTGGTATTCTGAGTCTGTTCTCAGAGCTAGCCTTACTAGTTCTTGATCTGTTATGTACTTTGTGTCTATCTTTTGATCCTAGACTGACACATACAAAAACATGGTAGCCTGATGCGAAGCAGGATGCAGTTGCATGCTAAGGTGCAGCATGTTCAAATGCAAAAAAACAGCATTAAAAAAATCTAAACCATAGGGTATAAACCCTATATAAAGGGAAAAAGTAACAATTTCATTCACAAATTATGAAAAACTAGCATAAATCACCAATAACAATCATGAGAATTGAATGGAATGCATGTAAAATATGAAATCATGTTTAGAAACTTAATATTAACATTTTAGAAAGAATTTATGTGCTTGGAAAAAAAAGGAAAAAAGAAAACTTGGAAACTTGAAATTCCTCAAATCTGCTCAAGTCTGCTATAAACTCCCTCTAGGTCACTCTAAGGATGATCAAATGTTGTGTGATGAAAATGTGTGGGTGTGTGGGTTTAAAAAGAAGCAAAATACAGTGTTTTTCTAGCGTACAGACTGCATTTCTATGTCTAAACTCCATACTGTGAGTTATGTGAAAAAACTCATCAAAAATCGGCAATGCAGACTCACGAATTTAAGCAGAAAAAACTTGCCCTGAAAAAACCCACAAGTATTTGTGATGCAGAGACAACAACCGATTACCACCAATGCAAATGTTAGAACAAGTACTTTGAAACCATCAACCAAACCATACAATTTTTCACCTTTTCTCAATAAGCCAAATCTTGTATTTCAACACAAAATGCTATATACAGCTGTTTCAAAGGTCAACAATGCTTTAGACCTGCTTGAATTCACCTTACAACAATGTACAAATGCTTGAAAAAGTTTTAAAACTTCATTTGATAGCAAACTCCCTTTTGACCTCAACTTTTGCTACTTGCCCTTCAAAATGACACTTTTTGATGAAAACCACAAACTATCAAGAGTCTAGCTTCACTGGTAAATTTTTCCAATACCCATTTAGCCCATTAAAGAGACTACAAAGTTTCACAAACCAATTCCACTCCCATACAAAGTTATTCTCTCTCTACCGTTTTGGACTAGGTCTTCCTTCTAGCCCTATTTCCACACAAGTCTATGTGTTCTGAGCAAACTACAAATTTCCATGCAAAGGTAAAAGATGTTCTAGATACCCATTTAGGCATTCTTGCTCTCAGGTAATTTTCATGGATAAACTCCTTATACAGTTTCTCCAGTTCCAATTGTTCTCTTTTAGGCCTAGTTCGATTAGGTCTTGCTAGGGTTTAAGGACTTAATTAGGGTTTTAACACTTTACAATAAACTTCAACCTCTAAACCAACTTTTTCCACCTATTCTCAACTTGTTCAAACTATTGGCAAAGCCATACATCCCATTAAAGTTATCTTGCTAGGTTTTCCAAGTTTTTAAAGCTTCTCGAACTCTTTATCCTTCTTAGCATGCATTGCAATTCCTCTAAGGCTCTGGTTTAGCTCTTCCTTCTTGAATTTTCTCTAAGTTCTTGATCTTACCTCTTTCCCCTGTTCTTTTTACTACTGAACCACTTCTTTCAAGACATCTTTTGATCTTTCCAAGTTTCTAGTTTCAAGCCCTTAACCATTCTTCTCAAGATTTGCCAATGTCAAGAACAGGACAGTCTAGTTTGGCAGTTTGACTATGCCTTTAGCACCTTACTCAAAGCTCTAGAACCTTTCTACACCACCCACAACTTACTAGAAGACTTATTGTTCATTGAGTAGTTCAACTAGGCTTCAAACATTCAATATCACTTTATCTACTTACCTTTTTATGTGTACATGTGTATTTTAGATGTAATCGATTAGTTTCGAGTGTATTTTAAGTTGATTTGATATGGAATTCATTTTCATTTTTTCCCTAAAATTCATTACTTTTTATTGATTTTTAAAATTTTCCTAGTATTTCTTAGTCTTGGCCAAGTTTTAGTTCCTTGTTTGGATCCAAGTCAAAAATTGGCTTGCTGAGTTTTTGCCAAGTCTGAGTCTTGTTTTTATGATTGAAACACAATTTTGGATCAAAATTGATGTTTGAATGATGGAACAATGAATAGTTTTGGAGATGTTTATGACGTTTGCGTCTCATGCCCATTTTAAACCGATGGTGTCATCTTTATGTCTTTGTTGTGTTAATGATAACGGCCCCACTCTTTGACCTTGTTTTGATCCTATTGCTGGCACCCATCCAATGTTATACTTTTTTTGAGTGCAATATTGCTTATGGATGAAAGCATGCATTTTAAAACTAATAGTGTTATTAGAGCATGCTCAAAGTTTTTGGATCCAAGAGGTGTTGTCCTATGTTTTGTAGTGATGGATTAAAACCTTCCTATTTTAGTCTAAATTATAGAATCAGGTATGAGTTAGAGATTTTAGATTCTTTTCGTAGAGATGAAGCATAGTAATTTTTTTGATATGACTGCATAGAAGTTTTTATTTGTGACATTTTGAGTCTTATACCCGGACCCACCATCAAAGAGTAGAAGCCTATGCTTGGGGAAGGTTAGAGAAACTAATTTAACTTAAATAATCCAAGGAAAGGACGTTAGAATATTTAGGTAATAATATTATATTATTGTATTTGGTTATGGGCTTAGTTACTTTGTTTATTTGTTAAGGCCTATTTCCGTTTGTTTGTTTATGTTGGTCGTAGGCTTGTCTTTAGCCTTGTAGAGGATAGAGGTTATTATTGTTCCAAATTTGTTCTAGCTATAATCTTGCCTATTTAATACGCTATTACAATGTAATGTACATGGCTGGAATAATACATATTTTATGGTATCAAAGCTTTTGGTTTAGAGAGCTTAGGAAAGCCGGGTAAATTGCTTGAATGCATATGAGTCTTTATTTTCCTTGGTAAGCCTTGAGGTGAGAGGAGTTTAGGTAGAAGTAAGGAATTCTTGCCCAAAGAAATTTAAGAATAAAACTAAAGTGCTTTGCAAAGGATCGGGAAGTGAAGCGCTTTGTAACCAATGTGATTATATAGGTGAGGTGTTTTTTTGCACTTGTCTGACTTGAGAAATGTATTGGAGGATGCAAAGAGGTGTAACACTCTACAAAAGAAACACTCTGCAAAGAGGTGTAACTCTCTACTTTGGAATCGTTCACAGAATCACATTTAAACGCGTTGCTGTTCTACTTCTGATTAGAAAATGACAGAGATAGCTAGTGAATGAATTTGCTTATGCTTAGAATCACAATTGCAAGGACAAAAAGAATATAAACTCATGAACACCAACAATTTTTATCCTGGAAACCTCCGGAGGAGGAAAACCAATCGGGAAGGGCAAATGCTCTTTCTTCCCACTTTTATTGGCCAATTCAAATAAGAAGTACAAAATTACAATAAGTATGAAAGAGAAGTAGATAATATCTCACACTTCCTCCCAATTACTTGCTTGCTCTGCCTCAAAACTCCTTTCTTCTACAAACATAATTCCAAAGACTAAGAATTTCTTGCTCATTTGCTTTCATGCTTGATAATAAAAAACTCTCCTTCCTACATGTATTTATAGCCTTTCTCATGTCCTCATGTGCACTGGAGGATGGGAAAGGTCATGGAGGAGAAGAGACATAGACAACCTTTCCAATTATGGGACTGTTCGTTTTCAAATTTTATTTTTCCGTCCGAGAGTGTCAAGACCGCCCCGGGGGCGGCGCTTATAGGACGATTGCCGGGTTGGGCGGCGGTTAAAGGACAGCTTGCTCTTGGCGTGGTGGTTCTCTAATCGCCGCTTTGCACAAAACGGCGTTTTTGTTAACATAAAGACAAAACCTCCGTTTCTTCATTTTCCTTCTTTGTTGCTGGCTGATCTGATGAAGTAGAGTCATTTTGGATCCCTATGGATCACACCTCCCCTGCTTAGGAGGCTTTTGGTCCCACAAAAGCTTAGTGGGGAGTAGATGAGGAAATAATTCCCTCACTTGCTCCTTCGAGTACCACCGGGCCTGCCTTGGTGTCTTTCCTTTCAGTCCAACCTGCCAAGACTCATGCGGACCTCTCTTAGTCTCTCTGACCTTCTGTTGTAGCACTACATCCTCCTCCAATTTGCCTCGTAAGTCCAAGACGCAATCCCGAGTAGAAGGTAGTAATCGTAGTCCTTCATCTTCATCTAGCATGGATGGCTCATATAGGAGCAAGTTTTCACAGCTTTACTACCGAGTACATCCTCATGAACGGTGGCATATCAAGTCGGAAGGCATTTTCTCCAACTTGCTCCAATATGGTAAAGGGTCCATATCGTAGTGGCTTGAGCTTCCATGTTTGACCTTGTAGTCTCTCCTTGTGCAAGTAAAGCCAAACTCTATCTCCAACATGAAGCTTATGTTCTCTCCTGTGCTGATCATGCCTAGCCTTGTACTTGGCTTGAGATTTCTCTAACTGTTCTTTGACTTTGAGATGAGATGGATTTGCCGGATCCTCTCAATGAATTTGTTTGCTCTAGTCACATATGTGTCTCGTGTCTCCTCCTCATCCTGCTGCCCAACTGCTATGTCTAGCGTATTTGTAGGTAGATATCCCAAGCATGCTTCAAATGGTGACTTCATAGTGGATGTGTGTATTGCTCGGTTATAGGAATGCTTGAATGTAGGCTAAGGACTCATCCCAAGTCCTTGGGTATTTGCTATTATACCCTCTGATCAACTGTACCAAAGTCCTGTTCACCACCTCTGTCTGTCCATTTGTCTGTGGATGGAAAACCGTGATCCTCTGTAACCTGGTATCCATCTTGTCCCACAAAGTAGTCCAAAACTTCCCCAAGAACTTGGAATCCTGTCAGAAACAATAGACTTTGGCAAACCAAAATGCACCCATACATTAGCAAAGAAAAGATTTGCTGCCTCATGTGCTTTTACTGTCTTTTTACATGCCATAAGAATACACATCTTACTTGAATCTATCAAAGAACAACATAGAGAGATAGTCATGGCCATGTTTAGACATAGGTAATCCTCCTACAAAATCCATAGAAATGTCCTCCTATGGACAAGTAGGTACTTGACAACGGCATGACAAACCCTCGTTCCTAGTCTTAGGTTTGCTTGGTACAAAAAGTTTACATTCACGGATAAATTTTGATACTTCTTGCATATTGGGCCAATACATGTACCTTTGCAAGTGGGCTAGGGTCTTACCAACACCGAAATGTCCCGCTACTTTTGAGGTATGTACTTCCCTCATCAATAGAAGTCTTTCTTCTTTAGGCACACAAAGCTTCCCCCATTGGTAGAGCAACCCATCCTTGAGATAACAATCTTCAATCCCCATCCTTTCAGCCCCTTGGGACTACAACTACTGAAATGTCACCCAAAGTCTCTCTCCTAGGCATATGCCTTTCCGTAAGCTTCCTTCGTGAAGGGCTTGATCTGAGAGATAGTGGCCAAGTAGGAAAACTTCTCTGTGTGGTCGGCCTGAGACAACATGTCTCGCCACCAAGTTTGTACTACCCTTCTTGTATTTGATCACCAGATGGAACTGCTGAAAGAACCCCATCCATTTGTAGTGTCTTGCCTGCTGCAATTTAGACGTGCTTGCAAATACTAGAGAGGTTTGTGGTCGAGTGTGCCCAATAGTTTCTTTACCCAACAAATAATGCTTACATTTTTAATTGCTCGAACTAGTGCATACATTTCCTTATCATTAATCGAATATCCTTTAACTGTTGAAGTAAAAGTTTCAGAATGATAGCATACGGGTTTACCTCCCTGAAATAACACTGCGCCCATAGCATAATCATTGACATCTATCTCTACTTCAAAGGGTCAGCTGCAAATTAGGAAGAGCAAGTACTGGAGCATGACTAATCTTGTATTTCAATAACTCAAAAGGATTTGTCTTGTTCCTTACCCTAGTCAAAACTCTTACTCTTTGTGGCCATTGTGTGTAGAGGTACTGTAATCGCGGAGAAGCCCAGAATGAATTTCCGCATGTACTATACTGCTCCCACAAAACTCCTAGTCTCTGTGGCTCCTGTTGGTGTTGGCCAACTGGTGATGGCGTCAACCTTCTTTGGATCTACTCGTACCTCTCCTCCAAGCACGTGCCCAAGATAGACAAGTGGTTGTTTGGCAAATTCACATTTCTTCATATTACAAAGCAGCTATTTCTCCCTGAGAACTTGCAAGACTTGCTGCAAATGAGTTAGATGTTCCTCCCATGCGGCACTAAAAATCAAGATATCATCTAGATAAACAATGACACATGAATCTATGAAATCCCACAATACATCATTCATCAATCTCATAAATGTAGCGGGTGCATTGCATAAACTAAATGTAAGTACTAACCACTCATTCAAACCCTGTTTGTCTTGAAGGCAGTCTTCCATATATCCTCCTCCATTCTGACCTGGTGATAACCTGACTTGAGATCCAACTTCATGAAGAATTTGGCATGCTGAAGCTGGTCCAAGAGATCATCTATGCGGGGAAGTGGATAACTGTTCTTTATGGTGATCTTGTTCAAAACGCGGTAGTCGATGCACATTCTCCAAGAACCATCCTTCTTTGGCACCATCACAATAGGCGAACCACATGGTGAGGTGCTCGGACATATCACACTGGTCTAGCGCTTTTGAGTTGTTTCTTTACTTCAAGATGCTCTCAAGCAAGGATTGCCTATAGACTCGATGTTCGGCAGAGGGACTCAGTAGCAATTGAATCTCATGCTCTACTTCCCGTTTTGGTGGTAACCCACCTGGAGCTTGAAAAGACTGAATAATACTATCCAAATCATGTTTTACTTGGTTAGAAATCTCTCGAAACTTCTACCCCATCTTGTTTATCCTTTAACAAAAGTAAACAAAACTGATTATGATTTGCCCGAATAAGTCGTTTTGCTTGGTTAACACTCACCATAAGTAACTTTGTGTTTACGCTAGTGTGCCCGGATGTTGTAGTTGATCCCTCCTTGACCCATCTCGTATCGGTTTTCCCTTCTCATAAATATAGCATCCCTGATATAAAAGTAAGGACTCCCAAAAACAACATCAAAAACATCAAGTGGAATAACATCAGCTTCCATACATCAATATACTGGGAATTTATCCCAAACTCGACCTTACATCTTTTTGTTACAATTTCAACACCCTTCTTCACCCAACCCAAAGGATAAGGGTTTGGATGCTCGTAAGTCTCAAGACCAAACTTCTATACAACTGCTTCGAAATCAAGTTAGACTAAGAACCGGTATCAACCTAAGCATTTACCTTAGTTCTCTTGATCTGGAATAGTCTACTCATCTCCTCTTCCTGGCTGTCCATGTTGGTGGCCGTGCATCCAAGCCTCTTGTCTACATCAGAGTCATCTTCGATTCCACCTTCCCTTCTTTTTTACAGCTGTCACGGACTTCTTTGAGTCTTTGGTTGGTTCTTCGGATGTAACTCCGGATGTAACTTCCAACATGTAGCGTCAGTATGACCATTGATATCACAATTTTTGCAAAAATTCTTGGGATCTTTACAAGTATTTAAAGTAGTGGCAGCTTGTTTACCTTTCCCTTTCCACTTACCTTTGTTACTTGTTTGCCCATGTTCTTTCTTCTGCTGATTTGTCGACTGTTTTGCCTTTGGCTCTGCTTCTCCTTGCTTCTTTTCATCATCTATATAGTATGCCTGTACACACGCCTTGTTGAGATCTTTGGGCTTCGTGGAGATGACTTTTCTTCAAGATGAGTGTGAAGTCCTCCCAAGTACTTAGTCAGAATATCCTCATCCTCCAAGTCTATGTTCAACAACATGGTCTACCTCCGAAACTCCGTAGTATAGTCCTACACACTTTGACCACTGCCTTGTCTAAAATATTGCCATTTAATCATTTGGTCAGTCTTGTGGCCAATAGGATAGAAGTTAGCTCTAAGTAATTCTTTAAATTCTTGCCAAGATTTCACAATAGGACGTTTCTTCTTTTCACAAGTGGCTAGATGGGTTTCCCACCAAACCAGAGCGTGTCCCTCCATTTTGAGACGTGCAAAGGTGATCCTCTGTGCCTCAATGACATTATGGATGCTAAAGTAGACTTCTAATTGTTTTAACCATTTATCAAGCAACTCTGCATCTACTTGTCCTTCAAAGCTTTTAATTTCAACTTTCGTCTCAACTTTAAAAGGAGCATGATCAGATTTTACCTTTTCTCTTGCATTTGAAGTCTCTTCTTCACGCTCTTCCCCATAATCTTCCTCATGGTGGCTCCTCCCTATGCCAAACTTTTCGGCTAAGCCTCGAACCACTGAGTCCATGGAGTCTTGCTTAACAGAAGTTGTCTTCTGCAAATCTGCAAGTTCTTCTTGTCTTCTAAACATCCTATCCATCATGGTCTCCAACATCTCGATTCTACGGACCAAGTTTTCTTCCTCCATTTTTCCCCGAATTCTCTGTTTCCACTTCCTTGTAGAAATATCTGGATCGCAAGGTAAAGCCTCTTCACCTTTAGATCTCGTCATTGTCATACAAATCCAAGAACGAATACCACAGTCCTGGATACTTGTTAGCTTTGATACCAAAATGATTTGTAAACTCTCTACTTTGGAATCGTTCACAGAATCACAATTAAACGTTGTTGTTCTACTTTCGATTAGAAAATGACAGAGATAGCTAGTGAATGAATTTGCTTATGCTTAGAATCACAATTGCAAGGACAAAAAGAATATAAACTCATGAACACCAACAATTTTTATCCTGGAAACCTCCGGAGGAGGAAAACCAGTTGGGAAGGGCAAACGCTCTTTCTTCCCACTTTTTATTGGCCAATTCAAATAAGAAGTACAAAATTTACAATAAGTATGAAAGAGAAGTAGATAATATCTCACACTTCCTCCCAATTACTTGCTTGTTTTGCCTCAAAACTCCTTTCTTCTACAAACACAATTCCAGCACTAAGAATTTCTTGCTCACTTGCTTTCATGCTTCGATAATAAAAACTCTCCTTCCTACATGTATTTATAGCCTTTCTCATGTCCTCATGTGCACTTTGGAGAATGGGAAAGGTCATGGAGGAGAAGAGACAAGGACAACCTTTCCAATTTTGTGACTGTTTTTGAATTTTATTTTTTTGTCCGAGAGTGTCGGGACCGCCGCCACAGTCAAGGCGGTCCTCAGAATCGCCACAGTGCAGAGTTCGGCGCTTCTATTAACATAAAGATAGAACCTCCGTTTCTTCATTTTCCTTCTTTGTTGCTAATTTGATGAAGTAGAGTCATTTTGGATCCCTATGGATCACACTCTCAACTGACATTGATTCACCATCACCGTCAATAAAACAATGTATTGACAATTAGTAGGTAGTTTGATTTATCTTATTACTACTAGACCAAATTTATGTTTTGCAGTAAGTTATCTTTCTCGCTTCATGGATAAACCACATAAAGAACATTGGCAAGTTGCAAAACGTGTTCTTAGATATGTCAAAGGTACTCTTGACTTTGGCATTATGTATAAACAATCTGTTGACTTTGAGCTAACAAGGTATATTGATTCAGATTGGGCAGGATCAATTGATTCTAGAAAATCAACATCAGGTTATATTTTCACTCTTGGTTCAGGAGCATTTTCATGGAAGAGTAAGCTTCAAAGTACAGTTGCATTGTTTTCTACTAAGGTTGAGTACAAAGCAGTGGTTAGTGCAGGTAGACAATTGATGTGGATTCAGTCAGTATTGGAAGATCTTCAACTTGAATCATCAACACCTACACCTATCTTCTCATGACAACTAGAGTGTACTAAAGATGGTGAAGAATCCAATATTTCATGCCAGACAAAGCACATTGAAGTTCACCAGCACTACATCCGACAGTTTGGCTCTAACACAGACATATGTCTTCATTATTGTCCTACCTCTGAACAACCAGATGATATAATGACTAAACCTTTATGTAAAGACAAATTTGTAAAATTCCGAGATAAGCTTGGAGTTGTTTCAAGTTCAGTCATTAAGGGAAGGTGTTAGAATATTTAGGCAATAATATTATATTATTGTATTTGGTTATGGGCTTAGTTAGTTTGTTTATTTTTTAAGGCCTATTTCCATGCCTTTGTTTATTGTATAAACTTGGGATGTTGATCATCATTCACAAAGAGAGAGGTGTACATAAATAGTGTATTGATCTCCTACAAAGGAGTCAACACTTATCACCTTCAACCACTCATGTCTAATAACAACGTGAGTTACAACTCACCCATAATCACATTCTAACTATAGAGTGTAATGTATCTCTCTCACACCTCATTATTTTGACTAACTATTACAACATGTAATATCTATATGAGTTGTTATTACAACTCATCACACCACATAATAACACATTAACATGTGAACACTAACAAGATATTCCTAACATTCCCCCTTAGTGTGAACATGGGAAGTAATCACACCACAGAATTGGAAACAAAAATGCATGTAAATACATGTATTAGGTCTGTAATCTGCTATTTTGGATATCTGCTGCATGCGATCACCTACATACATAAGCATAATTGCTCACACTTTCAATTCTAGTGAATGTTAGGATTTTCACCATCAAACCATGCTCTTTCAACATTCACCTGCATGCTAAAATTGTTTCGACTTTCAATTGTAGCGAGTGTTGGGCTTCTCACTGGCCAATTGCTGAAGAAGTACGCAACAAAAAATCACTGTAGTCATCTGCTCTCCTATTCATTTGTTTGCAAAAGGGGTTTATTCTGCACACCACACAAAACATGAAAACATTGAAAAAACATGCCACTGGATCAAATGTGCGGCCCTGTAGTTAGTGCCTGATGAGAGGATACCGATTGTTCTCCAACCTCCGTTGCCTCCATCCTTCAGTAAGTCTGCTGGTTACATAGTCAAATGTGACCTTGAGGTTCATCAACAAGTTGTTTCTAGGATAGGATAGCCAACGCCACAAAATTGACATTCTCATCGGACGTCGGGTTCCACTAAAAATGCATCCGTGAGGCAATTATATATTTATAAAAACAATTTTGACACCTTTGATGAAAACTTAGCAAGGACTATTGACAATATACTGACTATATTAACACCCACTCTAATAATATGGTTGAGGACCCACATATAACATTACAACCTCAATGACAACAAATTATAAGACCCTTTTTTTGAAATATAGACTATGGACCATATAAATAACAAAATGCATTAACAATGGTAAGTTACAATATTACACAATAATATTTAAAGACTAACAAGTGACCGTACTAAAAATACTAAATACCTATAAAACATGACCTTAAAAAGATTATATAGTTAAAGACCTTTTAAACTCGAATCTAATCACTAGACTAGACAATAAACTTTTTAATGACTTGGAATTTAGTAATACTACTTAACATTGATCTAAATAAGACGACTCCTCACTGAATACAAATAACAAACTCTATAGAATAATGAACTATGTTTGGTGCGTCATCTATTGACTTGCCATATTTGAAGGAAAGTTGGTTCATGCAAATCCAATAGAGATAGATGGCATGGAAGAATAAACGTGTATGAGGTGCTGGAAGGTGTTGGAGATTCCACCGCTGTCAGCACGTAATAGACAAGTCTTCAACAGTGAACAGTTAGTATACTGCTGATAGCACAAAGTTGAATGAACAAAGCTACATAACTGCATACCTTTTGAGAGGTGTGAAGCATGATATTAACCCCTCACAGATTGTCAATCTCCCTTTCCACAGGTTGCATGAATATTGAGATCTGGATTGCACAAGTGTGGTGGATTGATGCACAGTACAAGTCTATGAACACGCTGGCAGAGTTAATGTTAATGGTGAAGTTGGCGGTAGCAAATACAGACTTAGCTAGATTGCACTTAGAGAAAACCGGATGCATTGAGTATTACAGAAGTTCCAGCAACATCACATAAGGAGATCTACCAGAATACGACAACCTCACACTGAATTGTGATCTGATGTCAGCGCAGCCACTCAAGAGTAAAATAGCCAAAGTTGCAAAACGCTGCAATGGTAAACAATGAATCACATTCTAAATTCTATTGCATGTGAACATCATTCACTTCAGCTTCCTTAGTTGGAGATTGCTGCGAAAAATGCCTCTAATGGCACTTCTATGCTATTCTAATTGAAACTATTTCTCCTAAAAAACAAACACCATCCACAGGTACAATTTACCAGAGGTAAGCCCCTTCAAAATTTAGTACTGCGTATTGTACTTGCTCTGATACCAAATGAAATCATATGGCAAGAGTTTTAGAAAACTATTACACAGAAAAAATCAATCGTATTCATATCCTCAATGGTAGATGCGTACATGATAAACTTGAGATGTTGATCATCATTCACAAAGAGAGAAGCATACACATATAGTGTGTTGATCTCCTACAAAAGAGTCAACACTTATCACCTTCAATATCTAATAATAGTGTGAATTACAACTCACCCATAATCACAATCTAATTATAGAATATAACGTCTCTCTCCCTCATTATTTTGACTACCTAACTATTACAACACGTAATATCTATGAGTTTTTAGTAGAATCCATCACACCACACG
This sequence comes from Taxus wallichiana var. yunnanensis, assembly GCA_018340775.1. Lineage (NCBI taxonomy): Eukaryota > Viridiplantae > Streptophyta > Pinopsida > Cupressales > Taxaceae > Taxus > Taxus wallichiana. The sequence goes on from CM031238.1 coordinate 749,980,316, forward strand.
ATGACACATTAACATGTGAACAGTAACAAAATATTCATAACAGTCATATCCTTTTTTGTAAAACTATGGTATGGGTTACCTACTGTTGTATAAGGCTTGGAAATATTTTCAAACATAAAAAACCTATTCTAAGTTGCGGGTGTTGTAAGAAAAAGCGCAGAAAGAAGTGAATTTTATTGTTTTCTATATTTCATATAAGACACAATGGTTGATGACGGATATTTTAACCCCAAAGAGCACAAACATCTCTGCAAAAAGGAATTGCTTACACCAAAAGTGACTGTATTCCAAATTTACAACAAACAATGCAAGAATTAAAATGATATCTTTAACTTTTGTTTCTGAATAATGCATGTTCAAACAAAATTTAAGCTAACAAACCAACAAATATTTGTCCATGTTATCAATGTCAGTTCAAATACACAAATAAGGTTCCAACTTTTTAAAATCAAACAAAGAGAAATGAAAGATACAAAACAACATTAATATATTGAAAACTAAAATCAATGTCACATGACCAGACTAGCATTGTTATCTGACCTTCACCGGATTTTGCCATGCTTGAAGCACACTCGATGCGCTCCCTCCTACGTAGTGACGGGCTTGGAGCCAGTCTGAGGTGCTCCCTCCACATCACGGGCTTGCAACTAATCTGATGCACACCTCCACTATTAGTGTTGGCCTTGAAATCAATATGATGCGTCTTGAAGGAAACTTGAGCATCGCTCTTGAGTCTTTACCTACAGTTAGGGGGCTACTGGAAGAAATGTAGGCGGATCATTCCAAGTTGTAGCAACCTTTGCATATCTTTGGAGAAATTTCAAACTAGAGGTTGGTAGAGTGATTTTTCCTGTTCTGTTGATCCTGTAATATGCATGAACAATATGGTGACTGGGGACCTTACTCTGGGTCAGGGAAGAGGTGAATACATATTTTCTTGTTCTTTTGAACCTTCCTTTATTTTGGGTGTGTTGAGTGTGATTGACAAGTTTTCCAAACTATCAAATAGAAGTTTGGAACAAGTTCTTGCCTTATATGGTTCTGACGAAAGGCTTTGAGGTGTCCGTCTGAACAGGAGGAGCAGATTTTAGATCGCATTTGGGATATGAAGACAGTTCCCAGCCACTAAAACGGCTCTGCTTTCTGTCAGGAATGACATTTTCTAAATCCCAATGTCTTCAAAAACTGACCCATACATACCAAATTGGGGGTAGTTTACAGTCACTTGTGTGCTGCTATTTATAGACTAGACAAAAATACATCTCGACTGTCTGTACCAGGTGACTTCAGTTGCCAACTTTCCACAAAATCCACCTTGAGCAGTGCTAACTGGCATGCTGGTTACAAATTCCTTTTATTTGCTGCCTTTATCTTGCCTTCATTGTGAAGCTTTTCAGTGTTGTGAAGGTGCAGTGGCTTTGCAGTGCTCTTCCCTTTTCTGTGGAGCTTTTCCTTTTGCTGTGATATTGCAGTTATGCGAAGCTTTATGTAGCCGTGCAATGATCTCGCAATTTTGCAAAGCTCCCTAGTTTGTGGTGCTCTTATGATAGCCTTCATAGTTCTGGGAAGCGTTCTTTTTTCTTTGCGTTGTGATGCCCTTTCAGCTTTGCAAATCTCTGGCTTTTTCTGTTTTGCGGTAGTCCCCTTAGCTTTTGCGAAGCTTCCTCTATTTTTACCTTCTCTTTTGCAGTTCCTTAGGTACCTGGAGCTTTTCAACATAGGCGAGCACCAAGTTCTTCATAGGGAAACAACCCACAGGATTTATGGAACAAGAGAAATCAAAGATTAGAATAACAGGACAAGATCTCTAAAGAATAAACCCATTAGGACCTAGAACAAAGAACAAGTGAAGAAAGAGGGGTCAGTAAAATGTGAAGATCAATGAAACAAACTGAAAGAAACCCTGTTTTAATTCCGTTATCATTTTAAACTGTTAAAGAGAGGTGGCCCCAAAATCACAAATTTCGGGCATGTTGGTCGCAGCAATAGGAATGAAAAAGTGCACAGAAAAATTGTAAAATACAAGCAAACAGCTTTGATTGGACACTAGAAAGGAGCGATTTCTGATTATCATAATCTCAAGGAACCAATTAGATAGGAAAATAAGTTAAGAAGTGCTTCCAAAGTAGATAAGACAAGCACTGGAACGACTACCTTGGGTGGATTTTTCAGAGTTAGTTTGCTCCAGTAACACGGTAGTAAACTTATGGTAACTATTCCAAGTTTACAATTATAGTTGTGGTAAGAGAATATTTATTATTTTGTTCAGTGTTGCAAGAACCAGTCCAAGGTTGGCGAAATGGTGTATAATCCTACATAAAGGCAGGAGCGCATAGTTACCAAGTTTGGAATCTGGATCCGTTCAAACTTTAGGAGGGACAAAAAAATCCAAAATTCCAGAATTCTTGAAAAAATTTAGAAAAATCCGGTCCAAATTATAGACATATTATATATGAACATAAGTTATAAATATACAAAATTGACAAAAACAATGAAAAAATTAATAACATAATATAAAATGGTAATATATTTAATAGTAAATAATATATAAGGTTGCTGGTTGTCCTCTTTTGCAAAACAAGAAAGGATTTTTTTTTTTGAAAAAAAGGCCGACGGACTAAATTTTTCTGGGTCGGCTGAAAGATCCGGATTTGGTAACTATGCAGGAGTGTATGGACTTGTTACTAATGTGATAAGTATTGACAAACGAGCTCAATATGAGGGCAGATGTTTATGATGGGCTCAAAGCATGAGCTATTTGAGTTCCATACAAAGTTATACAGAGAATTTGACTGCTCAAAAAGGAGAACAAAGTTGAAGACTTTTTGTATTAACCAGTAGCTATGTCACAAGGTTCATGTTCGTGTTTGAGTTGGACAAAGATAAAATTCGGATTAAATTCGGCAAAGATAAAATTTGGAAAAAAATCGTGATTAAATTCGATTATTATAAATTTGCAATTTTTATTAAAATAAGAAAATAATCCACAAAATAAAAATAAAATAATCATTTATTTAATATTTTAATCTTTATAAATGTTAAATTTATTATTTCAAATATTAAAAAATAAAAATGCTAAATAATAAAATTAAACTAAAAAAGTTTTAATAAAATAACCATACATTCAACCTAAAAAAAGGAAAAGTTAAAAAAGTTTAAAAAGTTAAACTTAAAACCAAAAAAAAACAAAAGATTTTAAAAACCTAAACCGTAAATACTATAGAATTCGAAATGATAAATATTTGAAACAATAGCTGGCGGACTCCTCTACTCGCAGCTTTTGTGCATATTTTTGATCACTGAACTTTGCAATGTTACCTGTAGGATGACAAAGGTTTCAACATTCTATCTTTTATGGCATTCGTATTAATGTCAAATGATTATAAACAAGGAAAGAGGAGATATTAAAAACTCGCATGCCCTTGATGCTGCCACTCTACTCGCAGGCCACGTTAAACATGGGTTAAAAGGTTTAAAATTCCTTCGACCCAAGTTAAACAGGTTCAGAATCTCATCGCATGGTCTTGACATGCAAAATTTTTGGGTTTCTTCCCCGCGACGTTAGGCACGAATTGTAGGGTTTTTTTAATGACGTCTAGGTTTTTATTCGAATATTGCTGAATAATCGTGATTTTTTAGACAGCTTTGAAGTTTGCCGGATTTTGAACTTTTTCCTTGAAATCCGGCGAACCCTGTGACTAAGACTAGTAGTATAAAATGTGTGTTAGCATATGCAAAGAGAAGAAAGAATACAGAGAAGGCAAACTGCACTGCTCAAATGAAACAGGCAGGTCCAATTTATTATAGGAGGTGGTTACACTTCGGTTGAACAGTTACCAACCGTATCACAACTAAATAACAGTTTTACATGCTATATAAAGCGCTATATTTTAACACCCCCTCTTAATGACTAAACCGGAAACAAGACAAAGTTTGTCCCGAAATTTTACAAATTTCCTAAAGCCCATATGTTTAGTCATTACATCTATAGATTGTGCCATAGGTTGTACTTTAAAATCAACAGTCCATGATTGTGTTGCGGTTGTCGAATGAAGAAGAACCTGCAAAACAATAATCTGGGCCCATGAACAAAGGATATGGCAAGTGGTCCACTGGTTCTCTCGTTATGTGATTCATTGGCGCTAGTGATGAATCACCGATGGCTGAGAATGTCGGCCCCATCTCCAAAGCGCTGAAATCAAAACCTCGAGAGAGGTGTATTGAAAAGTTTATTCCAGGCTTGTGTAGCTCTTTGGAGTTTGTACAGAGACTCAATTATCCTGCAATCGAAGTCACCGCAATCATGTCCTTGTAACACCATGTAGTAAGATAAGATAAGATAAATATATTAATGTCCAACGAATGACCACAAAAGTAGGTCAATGGGACTGCAGCCCAAACAATATACAAAGTGCGAGCGGGGACAACTCAAAACGAGTTCCCAAAAACAAAAAAAGAGAGAGAACAATGAAAATGAAACCCGAAGCCAATACCCCCACAAATGGGGGGCAATGGGGCAAGCAAATGAGGACCAGGTCTAATCAGGAACGATAGCCACACCCCTCCTAACATTAGAGGCCGACGAAAAGAAGCTCCTGATGGACTGGCAACCCGAAGAGGGGGCGAAAACCTCCTTCCCTGCTGAGATCTGAGATTGACGCGACGGCCAGGGGGACGAATGGAGTTGGATTGCCCTCTGGTACGTGTGTGCATCCGATTCTGCTGGCGGTGATCGAGGGAAGTGTGAAGGTCCAACCGGGACGAACTGATCTATGCACTGTATCTGGGTCAGAAAGGCTCTGTCGCTTAGTTCCTCCACCAACGGGGTAGAACCGAAAGAAGGCTGTAATTCGTCTCGTGGGGATGACTCTCGAGGGGGATGAAGAATCTGGTCTCGGAACAACAAAGACTCACGGATGTAGAGGGCAAGACACCGCTGGTCGATATATCTGAAGAAGACCGGAGAGTCTGAATCCCTCTGAAGAGACAGTGAAATCGTCCTCTGATCTCATAGTATATGGGGCAGCGGAAGATGAAATGAGTCTCTGTCTCCACCTCATGAAGGCTATAGAGCCTACAAAGTCTATCATCCCGATCAATGTGGTGATCAGTCTCGCACCAAAGTCTGTGGGAGCCGACTCGAAATTGACCCAGAGGTATACGGAGGGCATGCATCCAGTGGCGAGAGGTGTACTGAGGTCGGATGATGAGTCCATCTCTGATTTCAAGAAAGTGCTCTGCATAAAAAGACATCTTAGGGCGCAAACCCCGGGGGTTCACCCAAGTAGTCTGAATGAAGCTCTTGTAGATATCCTCCTGGATGGACCTGTTCAACACTTGCTTGGTGGGCAAGAGATGACTGGGAGCATTTAGAGAATACTGGAAGGGGGAGACGATCAATCTGGATACCAACTGAGTCCAACAAGGCAGAAGTCTCGGCAAACCAACAACGCCCACAAACTGGCAATACTCACAGAGGAACAATAGGCGAGATATGGATACTTGTCCTGCTCACCGAGGAGATCACCAAACTTCCTGATACGGTGAAGAAAGGATGATATGTCAAATATAGTCTCCAAACGGAAAGGTCGGGCTCCGAACTCTGCCAAAATAATATGTTGGGGACCGTCTGTTTGCATCTGATGAAACGACGAAGGAGGAGAGTCTGAATCCTCTCAGCGGAAGCCCAATCTGTGTCCAAAAGGGAGGGGCCCCAGACAACAGACCCATAGAGAACAGTGGGGCGGATGAGGGAGGTCATAAGAAACATCTTGGAGGAGATGTCCTGGAAGTGGTGCCGAAACACTGTCTCTCGAGAATGGCAAGAGATCCATAACCTTTGTTCACTCTCGGCTGAAGAGCATGCCTCATACTAAATCTAGGCCCTAAGAACTGGACTCCCAGGTAGGTGTATGTATTAGTAATTTCAACCTCCTGCCCCTTGAAGAAGAAATGGAGGTGTGATGTCCGCAACCCATTGAAGACCATGACCTTGGTCTTACCCAGATTGACCGTCAAATGCCGAAGATCACAAATAAAGCAAGTGCATCAAGTTGTCTCTGAAGCCCCTCAGGAGAAGAGGCGAGTAAAACAATATCGTCGGCAAATAGGAGAATAGAAATCAAGACGTGGTGAAGAAGGCAACCGTCCCCTTCTTGAATGTGATCCCGAAGAAAAGATTCCAGCTCATCAATGTAAATGCCAAAGAGGGTAGGAGACAAGGGGCACCCTTGTTTAACCCCAATGGTGCTCCTGATGGGATCAGACAATCCATGTGCAGTACGAAGACGCCCAAGGATGGACTCATAGAGGCGCATGATGGCAATAATAAGAGTCTCAGAAATACCAATGTCTCGGAGTACTGGAAGAGGGCCATGCGAGGTACGAGTCGAAAGCTTTTCGAAAGTCTACAAAACAACAATAGACTTTCGAAGAGCGGTGACGAGCCTCCTCAATAATAGCCCGAAGGGTGAAGATGTGGTCGATGGTGTGGTAACCAGGGCGAAAACCAACCTGACCTCTGGCTCTGAGCTGCTTCTGCTCCAAAATCTCGGACAACAACCTGTGGAGGACTGTAGCATAGAGTTTGGAGAAAGAATGGCCCACCATGATAGTCCTGTAGTTGTTCGGATCAGAAATGGACCCAACTTTGTGGATCGGGTGAATGATATGATGAGACCAGTAGGAGGGAAGCCCACGCTAACCACCTGATTGAAAAGATCTGCCAAATAGTTACCAAAAACCTCAAAACCCTGCTTGAAGAACTCGGCCTGGAAACCGTCCACATCAGCTGCCTTGCTACAGTTCAAAATCCTTATTGCCTCTTTGATATTACGGTGAGTGAAGGGATTACCAGGCGGCGGGATGCCAATCTGGGTAGATTGCTGCCCCAGAACATCATAAAGGGTAGAGGTGTGGGAAAAAATGGAGATAGGATCGATTGTTGTGGGGGAGTGGGAGTGGCGGGGAAAGACAGTACGCCAAAAGGACCGAGGGTTAGTCCTAAGGGAGGTGGAAAGCATATATCTGCGGTGGGAAATGAAGGATCGCTTCTTACGGTGGAGAAGGCACCTGTAGGCAACCTTAAGAGTGGGGAAGGAGGGGAGGGCCTGGGTAAAAGCTTGGCGAAGGTGACGGTGAAGGGATTTGCACTCTACATCGTACCATTGGTTCATGGGGCAAGTTTTAGTAGTACTAGTGGCCGAGGGATGGGTGGTGGAGCTGGGAAAGGATCTCAGGGCAGCCTCCCACATGGCAGAGGAAAGGCATGAGTACTTGGCCTCCGCATTAGACATGTTAGAGAACAGGGGCTCAACGGGGAGAAGGTCGCGGATGTGGGATGAGTAAGATCTGTAATCTCCTTTATCAAACTGAAAGGAGATGCGAGGTGGGTAGTGGGGAGGGAGAGGAGGGGCGGTGGTGGTAGGAGAGAGTTCGCGACCAAAGAGAAAGATAGGACTGCGTGGTTGGCAAGGGGAATGGGGGAAACAGAAGGAGCAGAAGAGGGGTGAGATGTCCGGGCTGGCAAGGATATAGTCCACCACACTAGTGCCCCCGCCATGGGGACGACATGTGAAGAAACGTGAGTCCGGGAAGCGCTCGATCCCGTTAAAGATCACCATCCCCTGAGACTCCCAGCTGGAGGAGGAACCGTCCATAAGCTGTGAAGGGGCCATCTGTATCCGCAGAAATCCTATGTAGACCAACTGACACGGGGTCAATCCTCTGTGTGCAGAATGTATCCTCTGATCTGTCATGGAGAGGGACCTGTAGGTGTCTGGTACGGGCATTAAAATCACCTAAAATGATAACCTCCCCTGCGACTGAATACTGGCTAATACTGTCGTATAAGTCAAAGAAAGGATCACCGTCCGGGCCATTGTGGATGGCATAAGAGGAAGCAATGGAGAAAGTAACAAACTGCTATATAGAGATCCCTAGAAAATCGAGCGGATCCACTGATACGAATCCACATGTACCTAGCAGACTCATCAAAACCGACCATCGAGATCCTGTTCCGGAGGGAGTCCCTATAAAGACAAGCGACCCCACCGAGCCCCTGACACCACCCGAACCCCAAGTCTCCTGTCTGCAAGTTGAGAACCAAAGAAAACCAGTAATACCTGGGAGAGGACGAATCGGGCTCTCGTGTGTCTCTGTGATGAAGAGAATGTCGGCAACCCCGAGAGCGTCTAACATAAGGCCAGGGGAAGACCAAAGGGAACCATTCCCATTCCAACAACTGATAGATAAGCCTCTGGCCTGACTCCTCTCCCACTTGGCCCGTCATTGGGAGCCCCTCGTAGGGCACCCAACCAGGAGGAGGAGAATCCCTGATAACAGCCCGAAGATTCTTGATAACCGCCCATTTACCTGCTTTCCTCGCTGCCATGACTTGCTCCCTAGAGCGTTTGAGCTCCCCAACTTGTGTTCTGGTAAGATCTTCGTCAAGGAAGACCTTGTCTGGGCGTGAGAACAAAACCCTCTTCGCCTTGAGAGCTCGCAACCTGTCAGAAGTTGTCCTGAAACGGATGAAAAGTGTGGAATCATAGCCAATCCAAGCTCTCTCTAATGTAATGTCTGGAATCCCCAAAGTATCAGTGATAAAGGAGTTACCAACCGCCAGTGGGTCCTGTGTTGGCGTGGGGGGTGGGAGACCCCTCACCTTGAGGTTTAATTCCCTGTCCCGCCTAGTATGCTCCTCAATTAACTTGGCCTGCATAACAGCCTCAACCGCAGCCAAGGGAGGGGGAGCATGTTGTCCCCACTCACAACCTTGGTCCATGATTCCGTTTCCAGTTTTAAGGAAGCTTGATTAGTTTTGATTTCCTCCTGTTGAGACCGGAGGTCAACTATTTCTGCGTGTAGGGCAGCATTAGGGGAGCAAGTATTATCTGTGGTGTTGGCTAATTTTTCTCTCAAGATGGCATTCTCAGCCTCCACATCAGCGACCCTGCCAATAAGTGTACAGACCTCAGTTTGGAGTTGTTGATTGGCATGTTCAACTTTCTGGATTCGGTTGATAAGTTCCAATAGAATGTCCGTTGTACTGCAAGAGGTGTTACCTAGGGGATTCCCGATCATGCCGCTGCCAGTAGGAGTTTCCGGGGCCATGATTGTAGCCAAACCACTAGGATAAATCACCTTAAGAGGGGAGAGGTTGAGAGGTGAACTAGATTGCATTCCTTGTGCCCACTATTTCCCTCTACATTTGATTTTACGTGTCACGGTTTCTGCTAGAGTCACGAATCGTGAGAGCTTATCAAAACGAGAGACATGAGCAGATGTTCACGAGCTAGGGGAAAACTACTCATGATTCGAGCCATGGTTCACAGGAAGAGGGCACAAAGGAGTCACAGAGATCCACAAATCATTCACGGAAAGCCACAAACCACATAGGCAGTGTCACGATTCAATCATAGAGAGCCACAAAGAGAAGCCACCCACGAAATTGTTCCTGAGTTGCGTGACAAAGAGAGAGCCACAAAAGACAATCACCAATCGTGCCTTCAAGAGTGAAATCGAGCCACGAGTCAGTAGGAGAGGCCACGAAGCCCACAAACAACACGTGAAGCCACGTAAACCCTTTGAGAGGCCACGATTTGTGGGTGAACTCGAGCCATGAGTCAGTAGGAGAGGTCACGAAGCTGCAAACAAAACGTGAAGCCACGTAAACCCCGTGAGAGGCCACGAAACCCGCAAAACGTGAGACCACAAAAACGTGAAGCCACGAAATCACTTTTTATTCACGTGAACCCCGTGAGAGGCCAAGAAACCTACAAAACGTGAGACCATGAAAAACGTGAAGCCACGAAATCAATGTTCACGTGAACCTGTGAGAGGCCACAAACCTGCAGAGAACGTGAGACCACGAAAAACCCTGTGAGAGGCCACGAAACCTGCAAAACGTGAGACCACGAAAAATGTGAAGCCACGAAATCACTGTTCCCAAGATCACTGTTCGCAGAGTTGGTAGAAAAAGAAATGGAATTGATTATTATTTTTTCTTTTTTTTAACTTTCTCAATAAGAGAAATGTGTCCATCCATCGTGCAAAGGGGAGCTAGAACCAACTCCGGAATAGTAGGAGAAATAACCATCTTCGTCTTTGGGAGAAAGAACCATCTCCGCAGTAGGAGTGAGAACCAACTCCTCTTTCTTCTCATCTATTTGCTCATCTATCCCCCTCTCTTGGAAAAGATCGTTCACAACACAATGAGCAAACTTGTTCATGCTCTACCGTCCTTCGAGCAAGTATCTCTCGAGTGAGTGGCTGGGCATGCCATCTCACCATGCGCCGTCAGTGCATTTGGAATAGTGGAGTTTCCGTCCACAACAAACTGTTCTTTAGAATGAGGAAATCCATCCTCCCGTACATCTGATATAGTGGATACTCCCTCCACAATAGGTGCATGTAGGTTGACTGTATCCAAGTCAACAGATTTGTGAGAAATGGCTTCTTCTCAAGGCATTGCAACCTCCTGCACATCTTGAATGGTGGAACTGTCCTCCACACGTGCATTCATGTTGATCGTAACCGGATCAACAAGTTGATACTGACCACCCTCCCCAATACCAAGGGCAATTATCCATCTCTGTTTGACATCAGAGACAACACACTTCTTTTCACCGAAATCCACGTAAATATTGGGATTTTCAAATAATCGATTGTAATAGATAGAAGATTCTTTTGTAAAGAAGGTACATATCTAACATTCCGTACCAACAATTTATGAGCATTAGTCGATACAATGCATATATCTCCTATCCCTTCTACTGCAAGTGATTCTCCATTAGCTAGTACTATTGATTTCAAACACATATTTGCAATAAATGAAACGTACTACTCCCTTATGACATGAAAAGTGTGCGATCGCACTGAGTCAATGATCCAAAGAATCGGTACCATTTGTCATGCGAGCATGATGTCGTAAGACAATAAAGAGCATGCCCATCATCTGAATCCCGTTCTTCTGCAACTGCTGCCACATGTTCCTCATCACATGGCTTTTTGTTTTGCTGCGAAAGATCATACTTCCGCTTCCGGCAATCCTTCTTGAGGTGCCCAACCTTGTGACAGTAATAACATGTGACCTGATACCGAGTGGAAGACTCAATAGATTTATGTTTCCACTTTCCCTTTGACTGAGTGACAAGAGGACTCTCTGAATGGTCACAATTAGATTCTTCCCAAGTTGTCTCCGCTCCTTTGCAACAGGTAGGAACTCACCTTGTTAAATGTGAGTGTTTGACTTTCGCCATTAAATGGAGTGCCTCCACAAATGACTCATACGAAGAAGGTAAGGCATGTTCAAAACTCAGAGCCACCATATCATCGTCGTCCACCTTTTTATTTATGGAAGACATGTTGGCTAGATTTTCTGCACAACAGAGCACCTAGGCAGTCATGAGATAAATCTCCCTCATTTACCGGTGAGGCTCCCGTGTAAGATTTGTCAGTTAAATATGCTAGTATCTATTTGTTGGTATTACTTTAACTATGCAGCTCATGAACCATAGCTATATAGTTTTGCAGCAAGTAAGCAATTGTTAAAGAAAGGAAATATCTGAAGAAGAGGAAAATAATAGAAAATAGGAAGGAAAGAGGGAAGATGTGCAACCCAATCAATAGATTACAGAGTTGATTGCATGCACATAGATAGAAACAGATAGATATTAACATACAAAATTATAAGCAAAGGGAACTTTCAGATCTAGATCTAGAATAACACAAAGTTTATGAATAGATCTAAGATAAAAAGTTAGAAACAAAATGCACCGTTGACACAAAGTTCTCCGGAAATATGCTCCTTTCTATTCCTCTACTTCAAATAGCTATCAGGGGTTTCAGCACAAAGTCTGGAACACAAGAATGCTTTGCTTACAATTCTGATCCCTTAACCCGAAGGTTCTTCCTCTACTTATAGAATGTAGAAGGGAAATTACAAATGGGAAACTGAAACTGAACTAGAACATAAACAAGAAATAAAGAGAACATCTGTCAATCACCTTCCTTTAATTCCTCTCTAAGTGACATGCATCTGGAGTTAAGTCAAATTTGTGCACATCTGCCACTTAACTTAAAGAATCGTTCCAAATAACTTAAAGTAATGGTTTTTAAACCAATGACTTTTAAGTTTTACAATTGTATCTGGGAACATAAGAAATAAGAGAAGAAAGAGAAGAAGAAATATCTGCCAGCTGTAACTTCTATGCCTTCGTTCTGTTTTGAATCTAAATATACTTGTCGAACATATAGCTCAACAATTTCCCATCTGTCTTAGCCACAACTTCCTTCTCTGTCCTGAATTGCAGCAATCCTTCTTTCAGAACTTCGATGCATGCTTCCACATCCTTCAAGCTAGGCCCCAACTTCTTAATGTCTGAGTGCAACGTTACCAAACTTGATAGAATCCATCAGTGAAGGCCTAATGTACTCCATCAATCCTTTCTTGCACCATCATAAGAGATCCTTCAAGAGAATCAGACACTTTGTCAGGAATGGTCCTTTTGTATGAAGAAACGTTCCCGACCACTTCTTCATTGGTGAAAGCAATGACATTGTATGATAGTGATGATGCCATACTCTTGAGCGCATTCTTTTCAGCATGATTCTGAAGATCTCCAATCGGAAAGAAATCGCAAACTCAAGCTGCTTCCCCTTTTCAACCGATCCATCGGGCACAATTCGTTCGGCAATCAAAACCTCACTCGGCAACTTGTTTATCTCGACCAAAGTGTTCAGGTTACTTTCAGCCACCGTGTTCATATCCATCATGCTTGTTACTAGTTGTTTCAGCTGAACCAATGCATCCTTCATAACCTTTAGATGGGTTGGCACCTCCTTGAGTTGTATAGAAGCTTGGCGAATGATTAGATTTTTCCATTCGTCGATTGCTTTAACTTGGTTACTTGCATCTTCCACTTCCTGCATCAAATGATCACTCACCTGCTAATGTGTTGAAATAGGCTGAGTGGAAGTTTTGGCAACTTTGGCAATAATCTCGCACAACTGGGACACCTGCTTTTGAAGTTCAACCTTCTCCGCCTTTTCTTTGTCAAGCCTAAGGAATAAAGCATTTATCAATGTCTGTGTGTCTTGCTTTAAACCCTCAATAGTGGTTTGACCTATCGGCACTTTGGTCACTGTTATATCCGCTGCCGTGAGCTCGCCCTTCTTCTTTCCTTCTCCTGGAACTGATACCTCAGCGAACTTCTGCCCTGATTCCTCAATAATCAACCTCGAAGTCACCTTAGCAACTTTAGGTCCTCTGTCTTTTTTGCCCAAACTTAGGAGAAGCTGCAAGTCATGTTCCTCCAAGTTGATCTCCTCTCTAACTTCTGGAATTGACTGCGAAGCCAACCACTTGGAGAAATTGCTTCTCGGAGAATGAGAAGTCACCACCATCTCGTGCTTTGATTCCTCTCCATCTGAAATTGCTACAGTGTTGTGGCTGTCGTCTTCTGAATTGTCCAAGGACAATGCTTATTTCAAATTTTGCCATCTCGCAACCGTAGCATTTTTTTCGAGAAGAGGTGAAGATCGGAGAGGAGAAAACACAAATGTTGCCGGATTCAACGAAGACACAACAATATCTTGCTGAGGTTTACAAGCTGGTGAAGTGTTGTGGGTTGACGCTGGAGAAGTCGGAACTAGCACCATAGCCGTAGAAGTGACCCCGTCCTTTGAATGAGACTTCTTGTGCACTTTAAGATTTTCAAATCTTCTGCTGCTTTCTCCCTCATGCTTCCTTTTGACGGAGTCTCCTGTGCTAAGGTTGCTTGTGATCTGATTCATCAGAGCTTCATCAAGGCAATACCCCTTTGCCAACAACCAGTTCGAAGTGTTGACCAGAACAACGGCAGATCTTTCCTCGATCGTGTGGCGTACCACATGTTCTCCGAAAGAGTAGCTCTATCTCCTCTATGCGGTGGTATGTGTCAAGTAACACAGGCCCATTGTCTGTGAGGTCCGCAGGTATCCGTGCTAATCCATAATCGAACACTTGTCGCGTTGACAACTGTTGAAGAAGTCTTTCTTTCGATTTCATACTCGCTTTTGCACTTCATCCGAAATCTTCTAACGAAACGAAGGCACATGCACGTACTCACGGGAGATTGTTTTCTTGCCACCCCATATGGATCGAAGTTCACCCGTGCTTTGGAATAACTCATGCTCGTATTTAGAGAACATCTCAAACTTCGATTCCTCTAGCTCTGTGAATACTCCGCAGCAATAGTAGCCCACTGTGATCGAGAAAGAAGCATGTAGACTTGTGCCGTTTTGATTGTAGGTCATGCATCTCGACAAGTTGTCTGCACAACTCCATGATGACCAACTTGTTGCTTGGATATCTGGGCAACTTGATTGGCTCTCCTGAGAAGCCAGTTATCCTGAGGTAGGTGAAGTCTGTGAACTGGATGAAGATGCAACCATGCTGGGATACAGCTTCCCAAGCTTCTTTGCTTACCCTGTTGGTCTTTAGATCACCATTCAACTTGCAAATGAATTCGTAGAAGAATCCATCGTTGACCATCTTGTAGTCTTTATTGCATTCAGGCACAGTAAGCTGCGGATAGCACTCAAAAATAGGATCCTTCGAGAGTACGCCCCATCTATCCAGCTTGGAAAAGATACCCTGCGAGGCTGTTGCATATACCAAGTAGGAAGTCATCTTGAAGCTATAAGTCCGCCTCACACTTCGGAGCTGCTCACCGATGTTGTCACTGATGATCTCCGACCAATTGATTATTGAATCTGCTTTGTTGATCTCAATGGTCCTGATGAAGGCATACATCCATGAGCGGAAGTTGTGAGTGTTAGCTTCTCCATTTATCCTGCATAGCAATTTGGTAATATCATCCACTTCCTGCACTAGATTGGATCGTGGAAGAGTCCTCGGGAACTTCGATGGAGATCTGGGCTTCTTCATATACTTGTTGTTCATTATGCCCACATAGTCATATTATTTTTAATAATAGCCTTTCCTATTTTTGCAATTTAATTAATAAACAATGATGTTTATTCATCCAAATAGGGCGCCAAAATATGCATGCTTTAGGGCTGCATTAAATAAATAAATTTAATTTATTTTTACCCTCCTTCTTTCAGTTCTCTTTGACTTCACATCATGCTTTGACCTCATGCGCCAAAATTAGGAATTAAATCCATTAATAAATATTAAAAAGTATTATTTCTCTTCCAAATGGGGCACACTTTTTAGCATGCTTTAGGGCTGTATTAAATAAATTAATTTAATCTATTTTCAGCCTTCCTCTTCCAGTCTTCTTTGACTTCACCTCATGCTTTGACCTTTCTTCTATTTATGGCGTCAAAATTGGGTGAATAAATCATTAATAAATTTAAATGCATTATTATTCTCCCAAGGTGGGTCGCACTTCTTAGCATGGGTGATTTCTAAATTTAAGAAGTTAACTATAATGGGATTATTCACCCTGCATGGCAGCTCCAAAAATCCCATGATCCACTTAAGCTAT
The DNA here is from genome assembly GCA_018340775.1 of Taxus wallichiana var. yunnanensis. Classification (NCBI taxonomy): domain Eukaryota; kingdom Viridiplantae; phylum Streptophyta; class Pinopsida; order Cupressales; family Taxaceae; genus Taxus; species Taxus wallichiana. The sequence continues at coordinate 749,995,813 of CM031238.1, forward strand.
TTGACTTCCATAATGAGAATTTTTACCCTCCAAGGCAGGTAAGAAATTCCCGTGGTGCCTTAAGTGATTTTTCTTTTTATTTCACAATGGGAATTTTTACCTGCTGCAAGGCAGGTAAGAAATTCCTACCGCTGCCGCCTCTAATTTTCCCATTGCAGCTTAAGTGACTTTGCCTTCATGGGAAAAAGTATCCTGCAAGGCAGGTACAAAATTCTCACCTACCTGCTGCTACCAAAAATCCCACTGCAGCTTAAATCTATCCATTCCCAAAAATGCGACTTGCCTGGGAGAGGCTTTTTGTGCACGACTTCGTCTTTTTCAAGAGAACCAGACTTCCCGAGGATGATTCCTTCTGACATGGCGGCCGTAGATAATCTCCAGATACTCTAGGCAAGAAAACAGACTGTACTGGCGAAGGAATTGACCTAGGGAAATTTCATAGAGAAAAAACACGCAAAAATAATAAAAACGAAAAAACGTTGCCAGAAGTCATAGACAAAGCCCAGGATTAATTCCTGGTGAAAACCCTACTGGTATATGTGAATATTGACATGCAAAACTTCAACAGGGTTAAACCGGAGCACAATTTACCTCAAACAGGTTTTAAATAATTAAATAAAAATTTCCCGTAGACCAAACTTGGCGAAGGGATAAAACGAGTTTTGGGTATTTGTTGAAATTGGCTCATATGACTCTCTGGGAATATCTTAACGCAATACAAGCATCTTTTGGCAATAAAAACACAAAATGACCCGTTATTTTAAAAGAATGAAATTTTCGACATGGGGTAGTCCCAGATTTCAGGGTGAAATCTGGGGACACCAAGACAACTGGTCTCGAAGATCTTTCATTCAAGTAGGTGCTTAGATAGCGATCCACCTTCTTGTAATTTTACGGAAACGAGATATTTTTTAGGTATAAAACCCGATTCTTTTATGATGTTTGATATTTATCCTTCAGACTAGTCCACAACGTGCTTGCTGATGGCATTCCGCATTTCCGGTATCAAATCATCCGACATCGACAACTTGAGGAGCAATAACGCTTATGACGTTTGTCATAATCCGCGAAGTTTGTCGTTTGTCGACTTTCACTACCCATGATTATTTTATCACAATCGTGAAACTCCGTGACCGTTAAAATCTTATGACTCCAAACATTGGAATTAGTGCCCATTAATTTTTGTCTCTGACAAAGTCAAATGTGATATATTTGCCATGTTATTATTCCAAAGGAACGGAAATAATAAAATAAAATTTTGCCACACCAATAAAGTAATATATTATCCCACCAAGTATTACTTATTCCAACAAGTAATATTAAAATTAATTGATCCAACAAATCGTATGAAATTAATTATGCAAAGGTGAATACCTTTGTGGTGGCTGAAAAATAATATTATTCCAACGTATTAAATCACCGACCTTTCAAAAGGGAAGAAAAACGACTTTGCCTCTGCCGTCTTTGCCAGGATTTGCGACTGGTTATTTCGAACCATGATTTTGCCTCACGACTGGTCACGTTTTTGCTTGGTTTGGGCACACAACTCCACGTTTGTCTTTGCCTGCAACAGGGTTTGCGACTAGGGTTTCATCCACGACTTTGCTTCACGAAGGGAAAGATGAAACAGTTTGTGCCACGATTTACTTCTGCCTTGTCTTTTTAATGGCGTTGCTCCATGATTTTATGCCACGTACCACGTCTTCTGGACTTCGAACCACGGTTTTGTGTAAAACCGACTGTATTTTTGCCCTTGGTTTTTCTTCACATGACAGGTTCCAGGAACCCACGATTCTCTTGGTTGCCTTCAAACAGCTTCGAACTGCCCACGAGTTCTCCTAAACAGACAGGATAACAACAACGAACAAGAATAAAAGTCTTTTTGTCAAAGCAGTGACTCGAAGATCAGTCTTCTTTCCCTCAAATGCCCTAACCTCCCTCCAATTCGTGCCCTGTTAGGGCTTCCTCGAATTCTGTGTCAAACTCCTATACCCTTCAAGGGCTTCCTCGGGTAAATCGCTCTGATACCAATGTTAGCATATGCAAAGAGAAGAAAGAATACAGAGAAGGCAAACTGCACTGCTCAAATGAAACAGGCAGGTCCAATTTATTATAGGAGGTGGTTACACTTCAGTTGAACAGTTACCAACCGTATCATAACTACATAACAATTTTACATGCTATATAAAGCACTATATTTTAACAAGGTGAAGTCTTATATGATATATCTAAGTAACCACTTGTATTGACTCTTATGCGAAGCATTTTGTTTTCACAATATTTTGTGTATGAATGGAAAAAATGAAAGAAAGGATTTTTGAGAAAAACTTTCAGCAATAAGACGTATAGGATTTAAATGTTGTTTTGGGTAAAAAATGAGGAGAGTGCTGAATATAAGGCTGAAAAAGACAAGTGTTCACAACCATCTTCTCATTCATGTTGGTATTGCTGCGTTACTCTTCGAGTCAAGTCATAGAACTCCTAGGGTTTCATTTATGAGTGACCTAAGATGACCCAATATAGATTAACTACCCAAAACTCTCGAGTCCAAGCATGAGAGACTGCTGTTTGAAAAAGAGGAAAATATCTCATTTTAAGTTCAAAAGCTCATTTGGAGTTGTTTTGCCAAGTCCAAGCTGGTTTATGTTATGGTGTTATAGGGTCTGAGCTGATTCTAAGACTGGATACTAACTGTTAGGAATTATATAGTGTGAACATTGATTTGATATATATTTTTGTAATGTGAGTGATGTGAGTAATTATATTATCCTAGAATAATATAATTATATGTGTGAGTGAGTTGTGATAACAACTCATATATGTAATTGTGTGAGAATAATAATAATACATGCTCATATTGAGATGTATTAGTTGTACGTGAGTTTAACTCACCATTAGAATAGGAGATGTGTGAGAGATTTTTGGTTATATGATTGAGTGATATTTGGGATATTGAGAGAATAATGGAGTGAGAAATCATAGGAGAGAGATATGTGGGATTTGAAGATGAAGATTGACTCCTATTATATAGGAGCTCATATTTGTATATATATATATATATATATTTAATATTTATATCAATAAAATTGTCCCGAATGTATTGAATCTATTATCATTATTAAGCATTATTTAATTTTTAATTTTGTATAATTTGTGTAAATCTGAACCAAAGTTCACACTAACTTGGTTGTGACAACGATACTGTTAAATCTAGGACATTATGACAAATCATTTAAGAAGAGAAGTTTTATGTGATTGTCTTCCTTGCCAAAATCTCACTCTGATCTGCATTTGCAAAATAAGTTATAAGCTATATTTGTTGAAGGGACATTAGAAATAAAGATCTCGACGGTAAATAAAAGAAGACAAATTTTTGAAAGATGTTTGATTTTTCTCCAGAGGATTTCTGGTTGAATAGGCACTTAATAACTAGATGGTCCAAGATATTAAGCTAACCGTTAAGGAAGCTGGTTGTATCTGTCCTTCAAAATCTCTATAGTAATTTTGTTGTTGGTCAAAGGTTGCATCTGTCCTTCAAAATCTCCATAGTGATTTTGTTGTTGGTTAAACTGAAGAAAGATTCTATTGGATGTGCACAATCACTTTGTTTCTGCTTGTTGATTGGACATTATAAAAAATAGATAGAACTTAGATGTCATCAGATCGAACTTTTAAGAGCAACAGTGATCTAAGAGTAACAGGTAAGCTCATATAGCATTTATGGACTTTTTAGCTTGGTTAAGGCTCCTGGTATCATTTGAAGAATGGACATTTGTAAACATTTACTGATCCAGGTGACAGTTCGGGACAGTATTTTGGGTAGAATACTGAAAGAAACTAGTATATCTCTAGTACGTCACCTTGTCGGGGTCATATATCCTAGCCCGTTGATTGGAATTTGAAACAGCAATGTGTTAGACAGCTCATCAAGAGAACTAGTTTAAGTTCCCTAAATACATGCGTATGGGAACTATTTAGGACACTGACTAAAGTTTAGGGTCCAAAAAATGCTCTAGAGTGCCTAAAAACACAGTACAAAAATGTATAAAGTACTTATGCGTAGTAAAATTGTATTTTTGTATATATTATTTTAATGAGTTTCAGATTATACGACAAAACTTCTCAACTGTGCGAGGCAACACTTGTCATGGGACATTTTGGATTCCAATTAAAATCATTTTATTTTCTATTTTTAGACTGTTGATTTCTTGTTAAAAATAGATATAAAGGAATTGACATTCAAATGTAAAAATCAGAATATTGTAGCTTCATTCTCTTCTCAGAGATTGCTACCTATTATAGCTTCACATCTCTTCTTAAAGATTGTTACCTTTCTTGTATGCTACTCTTGGCTTCATAAAAATTCATTTATGTTGCAGTATGTTGCCGTTTGTTGTGTCCGTTTTGGAGACTCAGTTCACTGCTTCTATAACACAGAATTTCTGCAAATTATTGTGTTGTCCACCAGATTTCAATTAAAATCTGGATCATTTATGGTCATATATGGATGGTTGTCTGACTTAAAGAGAAAGGAGGGGCATAATTTACATTTGCATAGGTTCCGGACTCTTTCAATGGAAAAACTTCCCAGCAACTTCCCCAAAAACAAATTATAAAGAATGTTAGTGCACTATTCTGATACAATAACACCAGTACTTCTTAAATAACAGTTGAATCTTCCTCTTCTACAAGAGCATTTAGAGGAAGAAAAGAAATAAAGAGGAAGGTGCTTGTAAACATTTAACAATTTGTAGTAAGTGCTAATTATATTCTGCATAAGCAGATGATTTCTAGCTCTTGCAGCAAAATGTCAGCGTGTTTATGGTAAATGACATTGATGTGCTCCAAATGAGTCTGCTGTTGCTTCTGTTATAAAACTGGACCATCCAGGATTTGAAAGACATGGTTTTTTTGCTTTTCCTACTAATTTTTGTCTGGTTTTGAGGCTAGATGGCTCTGCATGAATGTTTACTACATAATGCAGACATGTTCTTATTGTATTTCAGAGAGAGAGGTTTTGATAGATTGGCTTCTTGTTTGAGTCACTTCAATCAGTTAGAGTTCGAAAATGTGTTGTTTAGAATTCAGGATTCTAACAATTTTATATTTTTTCCTGCAGAAAAATCTTTCAGAAACTCTGAAAAATTTGCAAATCGAATTAGTGGTGAGTATTCATTATATAAACCTCTATTAATTTGTTGTGATGTTGCTGAAAAATGTTTTGTGGGCATATCTTTATAAACATAATGAGTAACATGGATCATCAAATTGGCTTCTGATCTCTGAATCAAAGTACGTTCTTATTCCATGCTGTTGCAATAATTCTCACAAGGCATTGAGTTTACTATACACAATTGCGACTTGACATCACTTATCAGTTGTTTATTGTTGTGAGTTTAACTGCAAAGTATGATTTCTTCAATTTCAAAATCTTCAATAAAAATGGGATGGCAAAAGTACAACAGCTAATCAATCAGTGGTTCTGGTGTTCTAGATCCTCTCCCAAAGTTTTTTCTAACATCTATTGTTGTTCTGCATCCAGCATTCTCTGATATGTATCATTTAATTTGAGGTTGGCACTGCTCTCAAACTTTCTTTAAATATTATTCACATTCCTTGTACAAAGTATTGCTTTGTTAGATCTCTTTCAAAAGGATTTTTTAACATCTATGCCGGATCCTAAATCAGTGATCTCTCTATGGAGCAATTTGAAGCATGTAGTCTCTCTTCTTTCACCTACGGCCAAAATGGTGGAAAATTAATGTCTATGGCAATGGTGTAAATTGGCCACATAACAAGGAGTATTGACGAGTTCCATGCTCATCTGAAAAGCCCTTTTTGACACTATTAAATTTAGATTTTTTATTATTAGCATTAATTTTACCAAAGAAACAGAATAGGATAGTTCTCTTCTTTTCTTGGGTGCGCTACTAAAAAGAAGAAAGGATGGGGTTTCTTGCATGCTAGGTCTACAAGAAAAACACACATACGGGTTTTTATTTACATTCTTTGTCCCATCAAGACCTTTCTCAGACATTTTCGTCAGAAAACTGGTGTCCCTAAAACCCTCGCAGCTAGAGCCCTCAAAATTATGGATGACAAAAATATAGATCAAGTAAAAAAACATTTGTCAAAGTTTTTTGAAAAGAATGGCTACAAGGCCAAACAAATAATTAGGATCTTCAACAATATGCAATGTAGTCCTCCACACCAATATGAGGAGAATGCAGCTAGTCGACCAAAGGCTTTGCTAGCAAAACTATTCAAAAGGTAGAACATAAAATCAATATTTCTTCCTCAAAGCAAGATTAGCAGGATTCTAAAGTCGAAGAAGGATCCTCTTGACCTAAAAATGTAGCTGTGGGGTTTATGGCATTTGGTGCTCTTGTGGTTGCCCATACATTGGAGAAACAAGGAGAGCCATTCAAAATTGAACCCATGAACTCTGTCCAGGCATCCTGTACAAGTGCTTTTAAAGCTCAACATTGGAAGGACATTCTCTACTCGTGAATTCTGCATAACAGAGGCAAAAGTTCTAGCCAGAGAAAATCACTTTTTAAAGAGAAAGCTGAGAGAATCTATAGAGATTGGTAAACATCCAAATTATTTAAATGGGGATGAAAGCTTAGATTTGAGTGGATTCTTGGAGGACCTATTGTCCACTAGCTTTGAGGTGTTCTAGGAACCATCCATGAAATATCTAACTCATTGTTATAATTAATGCATTTAAACTATTCAATGCATTGTAATATTTTAATCTGCAATGACAATGGGAGCAGAGCAGCAAAGTGAAACGAGTGAGCGGTACAACAAGAGGAAGGAGCAACAAAGTGAATAGGAGGAATAAAGAGCAAAATATTTTGGACAAATTCTGCATGGATGGAAGAGGACAAAGTTGTAGTTGCAATAGGAAGGCAGAGACAAGGTGTGATAGCAAAACAGAAAAGCTAGAAGCGGGTTGAAACCTTTAGCAAAACATAGGGCAAAGTGAATGGGAGTGGAAAGCTTTAGATCTTTTGAAGGATTAGACGAAAATAGTAATCGAAGAAAACAAGAGGAAGAGCACTACACCGATGCAAGAAATAAACCAATAGGAAACCATTGGTTTTGCCAAAAGGAGATTGGGTGGGATGGATGTTGGATTCCTAAAATTTTTGAAAACTTGCCAACTGCTGGAAACCAAAGCAATGGGTATCAAATGTAAAATGAAACCCTAGTGTTGGTGATTGAAGATGAGATGGTGGAACAAGTGAGGCACCCAAAGAACAAGGCTTTGATAGGAAAGTTCGTGAGGTATTTTCCAACAAGTGAAGAACTATGCCAATAGATCTAGAGACACTGGGCTAAAACATTGGGGAAGACTTTTTCCTAAAGGTTTTCTCTTAGAGTTTTTTTTTTTTTTCCGAAAACAAAGGAGATAGAAATGCTATTTGTGAAGGGGATCGCTGGTTTCTCTGAAATGTTTGATTGTACTTGAAAGTTGAGGCTATGGACACCCAAACGTGATCCTAATTAGGAAATGCTAAACAAATTCTTTGTTTGGATACGGTTTGTTGGATTACTCTCTGAGTTACGGAATGAGAGAATTCTAGCAAATATGGGGATTATAATAGGAGAATATGTCTACTTAGTTAACTCAGTGCAAAGAAAAAACCCTAGTATCTTATGCAAGTCTTTGTTTTTGTATTGATTTATTCAGAATTCTCCCTCACCCAAAAGTTTATACATTTGGGCAGTTGGACACAAGCGATTGATTACAAATGGATCCCAATCGGGTGTCACCTATGTCTTAAACTAGGGCACTTGGGAAAGGATTGCTTAAAAGTAGAAACCCAGAGGCAACAAGGCAAATATTTGAAGCCTTAAAGCAGTCCCAAGTTAGGATCTACATACTAGGGTTGCAGGATGTACCACTGTTGCAACTTGGGCAAGCACATATACATGCCAGATACATATATAAACACAATGTGGTTCAGATACAATCTGGATAGTGCACTCAGCTGCATCCACACACGTCTGTAACTGGGCCATATTGGATATGGTCAGATACGGTATGGAAGGCATCCATAGCTGTATTGGATTTAAAAATAAAAAAACATAACTTGATAAAAACCCTCAAAAGGCTGAAAAGACAATCTAAAATACTGCAGACGATCCCCTTCAATGCATTTTAGCAGCAGCAATTGAGGATGTGGAGGTGAATGAATATTTTAAAATATAATGTGTATATATATGTCGTATCCAATCGTATTCATATCAAAGGTCTAAAAAATTATCCGTATCCATATTCGATACCATATCCGTATTTGTATGCAAATCCTATCTATGCAACTCTAATCTACGCTCAAGTGGTGAGAGACGAGTATAGAGATGAAGGAAATGAGAAAAATGAAAAGTGTGGTTTGGAAGAATAATGAAGTAGTAGGATATGGGGGAGAAGGATCAACAAGAGGATTTGGCGGTTTTATGGAATCCTAATAGATTTTAAGGAACAAAGATTCATGCCAACAAGAACCATCATCCTTTATTCAACGACTTGATTGGCAATGTCGTACCCTTAGCCAATATGTTATTTTTTAGTCGGCATGGAGAGACGACCAGTCACGTCATGTATTATGTATGGGCTATGATTAGTAAGTGTATATTTATATATATAACCTAAGTTATAGAAAATCTAACTATATCATACCACATATCTCATTTCCTATTTATTATTTGTTTATCTAGAAGCAATGTGCTTTTAGGAATTATTTTGTGCATAGTAGAGTAATCCTACCCTCAATATTTGTATTTTGCTTTATCTATCTCCCATGCTTTGTTATTAATTATATTTTTGCTAAGTAGCCGATACGTTTTGGATAAAGTACGGAGTATCTGATACGCAGATACGGAAATTTTTTTTGGCCCCGGATACGGCATTGGATACAGCCGTACAATATATATATATAAATTAAAAAATGTATAAATTCCAACATGCTAAAAAGGAATTAACCACATATTATTCATATGAAAAACAAAACAAGCTAAATAACCACAACAAACTACTCATAAATTCATAATTTCATTTGTCCCTACCATATCTAGTTGAGGTGTTTATTACATTTATGATTTATCTCATACATGCTATTTTTATCCATGTTTATGATGGCTTGTATTTGGTACCTTCTGTAGAATAATGGTGCTGTGAAAACTGTAATTTCTGTTGTAATGATATATTAAATTTAAACTAGAAAAAAATTATAAAAAAACACAGTTTTGGGCTTGGAAACGGCCAGGCAGGTCCGGGTATGTCTGTAGATGTACCTGGCCATACCCAGACCTGCCTGGCCGTATCTTGGTTGTTTCTGGGCACATATCCGGGCCGTACCCGTACTAGGTACGTTTCGTACTGTACCAGGTGCCCTAGGGGTGCCGTATTGACTCCTTAGTATTTTTGTGCTTAGATCACATCAAGAAGTCTATTTTTTTAACTACAAATGTGTAGGGACCAATGGAGAAAGTGTTGGGACGAGAGAGTTCTAGAAACACACAAACATATGTTGGGTAAAAGCAGGAGACATTAATGCAATTTTAAACCCAAATGTAAGGAAAGGGGTAAACTGCTTCTTTGGGAACAACAATAGTCAATTTCAATAGCTTTTATATGGCATAGAAGTTATGGGACACATTAAAGTACATTGTATTCTCTAGAATCACTTTGTAAACAACCATAAGACAAACACCCACAAGTATGCATACATAATAAATTTATGAAAGCTTAAAGTAAAAACATAACATAAATTTATCAAGGGTAACATGACTACCACAATTTTATTAAGAAACTCTGGCTTGAATTTGCCAGAGTAAGAATAAGTCTCTTCCACAATATATGATACACTAATACTAGCTCTCTATGCATTTATAAAAACAAGTAGAGACTATTTTTAGGGTTAGAGAGTAATTTCTTGTAAAACAAGTTTGTTTTAATCTATTAATAGTGGAAGTTAATCAAGTCAATAACTTGGTTGATACTCTTTTCTATTAATAGATGTGGATAAGTGTGCACCAATGGGTGAATTATCCACATATTAAATTGCTATTAATATTACAAGTTAAAATTACATATAATAGTGTATGGTTAATAACTTAATTATATACACTAATATCCCTCCCCAAGATGTACTTCGATTGAAGCAAAGGATCGAGGATCATTGAACTGCCCCCCTTGACAAGACCTTCCTTCACTGCCAAAAGTTGCTTGAACTTAACAAATCTAGCCTCAAACAAGGGCTTTGTGAAGATGTTGACAACCTGATTTTCTGTTCGGCAAAACTTAAGGTCAATGACCTTGTCTTGGATCAGCTACTGACTATAATGAATGCGTATCTCAATGTGCTCTATGCGTTCGTGCTCCATTGGGTTACTAGAAATGTGGGTGTTACTCTAATTATTGCACCAAAGCATTGTGGGTTGGGACTGTGAAAACCTGAATTCAAAATGCATGCGTCGTATCCACACCGACTCATGTCCTTGAACAACTGCACTCTACTCCGTCCTATAGTAGACAAAGTAATGGTGGTTTGCTTTTTACAAGACTAAGTCACGGGACCTTCCCCAAGATGATAGATATATCATGCGATTGACTTGCGATCGTTTGGATTTCGTGCCCAATCACTATCTAAATAGCCTTCATCTATTGGTTTACAAAGAGAATGATTCTTAACTAGTTTTCCGTTTGAAGTGTAACCATAAATTGAGGTTGTACCACTTGACTTGTACTCAAATCTGTAATTAGAATTATCACGAAGATACTATAGAATGCGTTTTGCAACTTGCCAATGGCTTTTATGAGGGTACAAACAATAACACAATATGAGATTTATAGCAAAAGAAATATCAGGATGTGTATGAGTCAAGAAGAGTAGACTTCCAATCAACTGCTTGTAGAGTGTCCCATCAACTAGGGGGTAGGGAATTTGGTAGAAAGCTTGACCCCCAATCGAAAAGGAGTTGGTGTAGACTCACAATCTTCCATGTTGAAGCGATAGAGAATGTCTTGAGCATATTTGGATTGATGGATGAAAATACATTTGTCAGATTGTAAATTTGAAGACCTAGGGAGAAATGTAGAAAACCCAAATTAGCCATCTCAAAAGACTTCTTTAAACATGCTTTCAAATCAAGAATTTGTTGTGTGGATGCTTCTGTGATGATTAAGTCGTCAATATAGAGGCCGTACATAGTGTTGCCTAATAGTTTGAGTGTTGGGGCAATGTCCCTCACATCATGACTTAGGTAAAATTGATAACCGGTTTGCCTAGAATGACAACTTCTGAGGTTTTAAACCACTGAACATTGTTCTACCTAGGGGAGATTTAAAAAAACCCATATATAAACCCTAAGTAACCCACCATTTTCACCAATTTCTGATCAACCAAGATCCCACAAAGGGAAAGGTAAGAGCATAAGATTGGTTAATTGTAGTAAGCCACCTGATTTGGATAGTAATTATAGAGAAGTACTAAAAAACTACGATAAATCTGTATACTTGTAGATTTTGTTTTGAAATTTGCAAATCTAATTTGGATACCTGTAGAAAAAGACTGAAAAACTACAAATATGATATGTTAACCTATATGTAACATGAAGTGAAACTTCTATTGCTTTGATATCATATTAAAGTACGTTGTATTCTCTATAATCACTTTAAACAACCATGAGACAAACACCCATAAGCATGCACACAATAAATCAATAAAAGCTCAAAGTAAAGACATAACACAAATATATCAAGGGTAACATGACTATCACGATTTTATTAAGAAGCATTGGCTTGAGTTTGCTAGAGTACAAATAACTCTTTTCCACAATTTATGATCCACTAATATTAGCTGTCTGTGCTTTTATAAAAACAAGTAGAGGCTATTATTAGGGTTGGAGAGTAGTTTCTTGTCAACAACTTAGTTAATAGTTTTCTCTATTAAGTGTGCATCAATGGGTTGAATTATCGACATATTAATTTACAATTGATATTGCAAGGGCATCTTAAAATTGATAGTGCAAGTGCATCTTAATGACATAAAAATAGTGTATGGTTAATTAAATACACTAACAAGACTTAGATCAACAAAGGCATATATACATGGAGCAATTAAAAGATTTATGGAGAAGCTGCAAGCCATTATTTACATTATAAAGAGAGCCTAATAAATAGGCAAAGAAATCCAACAACCTAACAATGAGGAAGCTAAACAATACTAAAGACAAATCTACGTGAAACCTCCTAACTACAAGCCAAGGTTGGCTCAATCAAACTAACAAGATAACCCACATAACATATTATTGTCATGTTATTACATTCATATTATAAAACTATTCTAACACCCTCCCTTAATGACTAAATCAAATGTTTTAGTCATTTTTACAAAAGAAATGATTATTTATGGGGCCATGGGGAGGAGGCAGTCTAGGTTTCATTGGGGGATTTGAAATATTCAAATATGAGAGAGGTAAGCCATTGTTGATGCGTGCCTTTAGCCTCGACAAGATATGAATAAAAGATCTGAAGCAAAGGTGCTGTTAGAATGGATAAGACTAGCTAAACCTTGTGGTTGGTAAGAAATACAAGGAGACTCAAAATTGATAATCAAAGCAACAAAAAATGGATTCTTTCTCGATTGTGAAATCAATATCTTAATAAACAAGATTAAAATCTTAGAAGAAAAAAATGTTTCCTATCAACATATTTGAAGAATGGGAATCACAATGGCTGACTTTGTGGGGAAATGTGGGGGCAAGTGTGGATCAAGAAGAGATTTTTTAAATTATATTTCCGGTAGAATTCCTCTCTAATTAAAAAAATGATAGTTTCGTAGATGTGAGTGGTGACATAGTTGGGGATCAACTTTGCATCTTGTATCCAGTAAAATGCATGAGTACGGTGGACGATTCAATTACGATTGGATTGTTTGAAGGTAAGGGAAGCCTTTTGTGAAAGCACTTGGTGACATTCACATCCCACCTAGATAGTTAGAAATATGGTTCACCCAAAGGTAGAGAAGAAGAGGAAGAATTTGGCTGCGTCAAATTGAAAGTAGGGGATTCCAAATTTGGGCCATAAGCCATGCTAATTGGCACATTTTTGCCTCCTTTTCCATGTGGAGACTACCTTTTTATTTCCGAGAGTTGTCTCAATTGGCTTTTTATTATTGATCACCATATGGAATATTGCTTAGGTTTATTAACCAATGATGTGTCGGTCAACACTTTCTTGCCCGATTGTGATGGTCACCGGTTTGGAGTTAGATATGTGATGATTGACACTTGTTCACTATATTCTAGTGTTCGTTGGTTTGGAGATATATATGTTCTACCCAACACTTGTTCCGTAGCTTGACCAATTTGTTCTTCCTTGATTTTAAATGAATTGAAAGTTGGTGGGGCTTCATTTGCTCCTTTCTTGTGCTAGATGGCACTTTTGTGCTTCTAGAATGATGACTAAAAATGTTGTTGGTTTTTTTAGATGATATATTTGATGAGTAAGTTGTTGCTCCAGCCATAGTTAGAAGACTCGGCGAGTACTCGCCAAAGAAAACTACAAACGAATACTCGCTGAAAAAACTCGCCAAAAAGGACTTGCCGAGTTTTGGCGAGTTTTTTTTGACAAGTAAATTCATATTAATTGGTAGTGATATTTTACAAGTAATAAAATTGCCCCTATTACAATACAATTGCCAACAAAATGAAAGATGACACTGCTTGCAACAATGTTTTCTTTCAACCCGAGGCTTGAATTTTCCTTTGGCTTGAGTTTATCTCTTAGGATTGAATTAATGCTTCACCATTCGTCCAAGATTATTGTAGTTAGTATCCTCCTTTCAGTGCTATTATTATGTTACAAATCTTTGTATTGAATCCTAGGCCAAAGCTCTTTCCTAGCTAGTCTTGTGGGATTCTCTAAATCTTATGGAAATTTATAAGTGTGTTTTTGTGGAATCTATTGCCTTCTCTAATGCAGTGCCTATATAGAATGTAATGATCTCGTAAGTGGTTGACTTTCCCATGTGGTAAAGCACGATATTTGAAAACCCGAGGTGAGATCCATTGAGTTATGTTGAAATTTCTTGTATGCAATAGTAAAAGCAAGTCTGCTGGAGTCATCAAAATCGTTCATACAAAAAACAAAAGCTCGTAATTTAGAAACTACCTCCCTGATACTATAACAATGTGGGTAAAAGTTATCAGCCGGCTGTTGTATTCGCATGATGATGCGATTTTGTATTGTATTTGTATTCAAATCTAATAGAAAACACTTCTTGCATGATGACTTTGTTGTGATGGTCTTGTGCCAAAGGATATATACTTAGATCTTTTCCAAGTCCCAGCTACTTAGAATTTGACCAAATCGATCCTATATTGATCGTGCAATGTGATGGGGCAAAGTTGGTCGACTAAACGATAGACAACCACAACCTTATCAAAGTATGTAGTTCACAATGGCAACTCAAGCTTTTCACCCAAAATAATTCCTCATTTATTCATCAAGACCACATGAGGCTATTTCGCAACACCTTACTAATCGTCTCTTTGGCTTGGCAGAGAGCCTTCTACACCACTCACAACTAAACCCCTACTTCCCTACTATGAGCTGCATGCCCAAAGATATAGTCCCAACGTTCTGACAAGCTATTGATCCCATCTTCTTGTAGGTAATGGACCCAAGAAGGGGTGGATGGCGTATAACACACCCCTGAGGTAGTCTGCAATGACGGGGACACTTGGTGTGCTATGAGATTTGATCCCTTGGTAGGGAGGTGCAAATGTTATTTGCACCTGGAGGTACCACATTGTACATGTTGGCCTTGATGGCATGGTCCGTCGTTGTCTAATGACTTGAGCAAATCACAAGTGAGACCACATAAGGTGAGGCACTATTCTAGATGGCACCACGTCTTAGTGGCCCCTTATGGGGTCACATAATGTGAAAGTGTGTGCAACTTTGGTTGAAGTTGTGTTGTGTTGATGCTTTTTGAAGTACTATGGAACTCCAGAAGTGGTTGTGTGATACCGCTCACCATTTGATGATACTGAACCTATCTTTTAGCTCTGAGACTTGGCCCCAACGGGACTTGTAGCGCTCAAGCTACCTAACTCCTTCAATACTCAACAAGGATTTCTCGGATACAAGATAACGTTGAGATCTAGCGATGCTCTTGCATCACAATGATTGTAATGGATACTCGATTAAGTTTGCTGAATTTGCAGACTTAATCCTCTTGGAATAAGTCGATCTAAAAAATCAGTTAAAAATGTCTATCTCTGTGTTTGTTAGCCTTTTGAAAAAATGATTTTCTATTTGCCAATTTTAATGAATAACTTTATTAAATGGTAAATGGAATTTTTTTCATACTACATGAGTAAAACTAAAGAGATCTTGGGAAGTTAATAGCGGCCATGTAGGTGAAGAGAATGGTAAACACCAAGAGCACTTTACTTCATTGTTGTTTTGGGCTACATACATCCACAATGTATAGTTGATTTGTTGTGTGGGACTTGAAAATATCCACAATGTGTATTTGATCCGTTGTGTGGGACTCAAAAACATCCACAACATGTCTTATATAGTACTTTATTTATGCCTTGATTTATCAATCGGTTTGAGGACGATAGTTAGTATTGAAATTGAGTTTCATCCTAAAATCTACAATTGGTTCTATTGGTGAAATAATTTGTCGGGGACAAAATATGGCTTCGTCAATGCTTGTGAGACTAGGTCGCTATGCTTCAAATGGGGTGGCTCCCATTTATTGAGAACTGAAAACTATATACACTAATCTAACCTCTTGGGTGGTCATAGATTGGGGAACGTGTAGAAACAACCTAGTTGTGAGTGCAACAATATTTTAGAGGGAAATTTGTAGGCATGTGAGTACCAAGAAATGAGAAGGGGAATTGTATTAATGAGCTGAACTCATGTTTCATCAACTACAACTCAGAGGACTTTCTAAAAGATCCCAAACCATGTTGTCTGATTTTTTTAATTTTTTATATAATACTTTGGCTTGGATCTATGTTGGCAATGTCAATAGAGAATAATAGGAATACCTTTCATACGCTACACATAATATAATTAAAAGCGAGTCCTGTAGAACTGGATAACAATCAAGGAAATGTGCCTAGGGTTTATTTGGCAATCCCTTCACAAATATCTCATTAATAATCTTCATTTCATTCACAGACATGATTAAAATCAGATTCTTAATATTAAATTTTGACTGCAACAATAACCAGAAGTCTGCATATAAAAGACTGAGAATTACTGCTGAAACCCTTCCTAAAATTAATAAATATTGAATCGATTTGCTCTATATTAGCAGCTGAAAAGAGCAATACAAATCTGATTGCAAATACCTTTGAAAATAGAATAAAACCTTCACAATATGAGTCGCCCCACACTGGAAGAAGTCTGGAATCTGCTGCTGCAATTTTATTTCTTCTACAACACTGCTGGAATGATAAAATCCTGTGCATAACAATGGAATCTCCTGAATAGAAATTCCTCTCACTTCTCTTGGGGTTTTCGTCCACAAGAGGTAAAAATCCAGAGGGTTTTCGTCCTTGGATTTGTCTGCAAAAGCTTCAAGCTCCAATTGTCGGGAAGAAGATGTCGAATAATCTGGAATAATCTTTTTGCAAGTCGACTTCCTCTTTAAAAGAAAAAACCCCAAAAGACCAAGTCGCACTTTTCCCACGGCAGTGGGAAATATTTCTTTTTTTATTTTTTTAATACATGGGCAAGTCACACTTTTCCTTTAGGAAGCACATTAAGTGTTTTTATTTTTATGTGCTTTCCTAAGTCTATGTCAATATTAAGTCTATTAATTTATTATATGTGCTTTAGTGATATTTTATTTTAATTTTAGCACAATATAATAAAATTAATAAAACCTAAGTCACCCTTGAGCTCCCCTTTGGCCGTCGGGTAGACAAAATAGGCCAAAGGTCTTCAATAAAATTATTCGAGAAAGAGGGACATTACAGTCCTCCCTTCTCGAGATTGCTTGCCCACAAGCAATAACAGATCTGCATTCCAATCAAGTCCTGGATCCCAAATCAACCGAAGGTTTTTGAATGATCTTAGATGCACGATGCTAAATTGCTCAAGGCCTTCAAAAAAACTTGTGCAACTTACTCATGAAAAGTGCCACAATCCTCCTCAAGTATGCCCCCAATTTGCCATACTCTTCATCATGTCCTTGCTGTCCCATACTGATATGTAGTGAAAAATCCTCATAGATGTCTTCATGAGATGATTTCTGGTCCATAACTATCATAGACTTGGTTGTCATTTGATGGGGCAGCGTGTATTTGAGTGCTCTCATGGTGACTTGTTTCCCTTCATGTTGGAAACTCAACTCCATAGCTTGCAAATCTTGGGTGACTCTTCCTAGTGAATGTAGCCATTGCATACCAAGCACAACATTGTTATCCTTCAAGTCAATAACATAGAAGTCATCACAAAGTGTATACTCACCAAATAGAATGCTAGCTTTGTTTACTTTCTTCTTGCAAGGAATAGTGAGACCACCTGCTGTAGTTACATCAAAGCCTTCAAAATTATCACAATGCAAACCTCTTTTGTTTACCAAACCTTCATCCAGGAAGTTATGTGTAGATCCACTATCAAGAAGTGCCATGACCTTACACCCAAACATTGTACCTTCAAACATGAATGGATTATACCTTGGTGCTCTTGAAAGATAAGTGAGGCTACCATCATTTCCACTTTGTTGGCGCTGGCTGTCCATGTTCATTTTCTGAATTAGTATCATCATCCACCACCTCAATGAGATGTACCTTACCCTTTCCAAGACACCTATGACCCGGTCCCCAAGGATCTTTGCAATGAAAACATAAGTTTTTTCTGCGAAGGTCATTCTTCGTTTCAAGGTCCATCTTTGGTGTAGATTCAACCTTTGAAGAAGTGGGCTGCTCACTTTCATGTTGTTCTGATTTTTCATTCTTGACATTTTTCTTTTGGGGCTGAAATGGAGTAGTGTCTAAGTCCAATGTTGTCTGAATGGCCTCATGCAAAGTTCCAGGCTTAAGAGCCTTGACAAAACCCCTCAATCTATCATGTAGTCCCTCTATAAATAGCATCACTACCCTCTTCTCGGGCATCTCCGAACCATAACCGCTATACACTGAAATTTGTTGATGTAGGCATCAACATGACCAATTTGGTGGAGTTGTGCCAAATCCCCATAGTATAGCTCCATGTCCTTGCGATCAAATCTCACTATCAGTCTCTCACTGAACTCCTTGTAAGATCGCAGAAGATTATGGTTCTGTGTAACCAGCCCAGGATGCCACCAATCATATGCTACTCCCTTAAGGTGCAAAGTAGCAAATCGAATAGCCTCCTCCTGCATAGGCTTGAGGGTGAGATATGTGTCGAGCATATGAATCCAAGCTCTGGCACTGATCTTCCTACTACCATTAAAGGTGGAAAGAGTCATCTTGTTGGTAACCTGCTTAAACTCCCTATTCTACTGTGCTCTAAACCGCCTATCCTGTCTAGCCCTCAAGCTATCCCTCCTCTGTGCACTATACTGCGGAAGGGGAAAGGCATCCCTCACATGTTGTGGTAAACTCCTCCACTCATCGCTAGCTGCCATAACATTGTCCTGGAAGGCCACTTCCTCAAGTGGAACTTTTACCTCTGGTGGTTCATTTCTAGGCAAGAAGTTGGGTTGCATATGCCTATCTACTGTCCGGGTAGGCCTCCTCTCTTTTGTATAAGTGTGCCTCCTTTCACGGCGAGAAGATCCCCTCACACTACCAATCTTTGAAGGTGATCTACTGTGCCTCCTGTGACTATTGACAACTGATATGGATCTGTCTCTCCTGTCATATCTATCCCTTGGCCTATCCAAGGCCAACCTGTCAAAGTAGATCCCATACGTTCCATGGACTGAATCAACCGTTGCTGAGTGACTACCATAGTCCTAAAAAGTTCTCTGTCCGGATCCACCTGCTCATCCTTGGGAGGGCTCTCATGTCTATCACCCATGGTTTCAACCCTGACACCTGTAGTCATGCTCGTCTTCGGGTGTAATATCTGTGTGGACCAAACTCTCTTGGTTGCATTCAAATTTGTTACTTTAAAAAAAAATCTCTGGTTCCTTCTTAGACAAGCTGGGAGAATACATTGCTCTGATACTATTGAAAGATCCCAAACCCTGTTGCTTGAATTTTTTTTTTTATATAATACTTTGGCTTGGATCTATGCTGGCAATGTCAATAGAGAATAATAGGAATACCATTCATACACTGCACACAATATAATTAAATGCGAGTCCTACAGAACTAGATATCAATCAAGGAAATGCACCTAGAGTTTATTTGGCAATCCCTTCACAAATATCTCATTAATAATCTTCATTTCATTCACTAGACATGATTAAAATCAGATTCTTAATATTAAATTTTGACTACAACAATAACCAGAAGTCTGCATATAAAAGACAAAGAATTATTGCTAAAACCCTTCCTGAAATTAATAAATATTGAATCAATTTGCTCTATATTAGCAGCTGAAAAGAGCAATACAAATCTGATTGTAAATACCTTTGAAAATAGAATAAAACCTTCACAAAATGAGTCGCCCCACACTAGAAGAAATCTGGAATCTGCTGCTGCAATTTTATTTCTTCTACAATCACTGCTGGAATAATAAAAACCTGTGAATAACAATGGAATCTCCTGAATAGAAATTCCTCTCACTTCTTCTTTCCACAAGATGTAAAAATCCAGAGGGTTTTCGTCCTTGGATTTGTCTGCAAAAGCTTCAAGCACCAATTGCTGGGAAGAAGATGTCGAATAATCTTTTTGCAAGTCAACTTCCTCTTTAAAAGAGAAAACCCCAAAAGACCAAGTTGCACTTTTCCCACGATAGTGGGAAATATATATATATATATTTTTAATTTTTTAACACATGGGCAAGTCGCACTTTTCCTTTAGGAAGCTTAATATTAAGTCTATTAATTTATTATATGTGCTTTAGTGATATTTTATTTTAATTTTAGCACAATATAATAAAATTAATAAAACCTAAGTCACCCTTGAGCTCCCCCTTTGGCCGTTGGGTAGACAAAATAGGCTAAAGGTCTTCAATAAAATTATTCGAGAAAGAGGAACATTACACTTTCCCGTTTTAATCAAGAGAAACAAGCAAACATACATAATTAAATAAGGATTGTGAAACAACAACACATATTGACACGAAATCCAAACAGTGATGCTCATTTCATTCCAATAAGCACAAAGTCTTTGTTTTCCTTATAAAATTGACTTATGCTTGGCTGAGTAGCAAGAGAGAATGGAAGAAAATGTTTGTGCAAGAAATAGAAGAATACAACATGCTAGAGAGAGCAAAAACTGATCCCTTGGAATGGAGAAGCCATTCCAATATATAGCCAACTGAAATATCCCTTCACCTCCCCAGTTGACTTTTCATACAACTTTTTTCTTATTTTAAGAAAAGTACTTTTACAAAAGTGGAATATAAAGTCACTTAGGTGAATAAGACAAGAATCCAAAAAAAGTGCACCCCAACAAAGAAATAGAAATCACAAAGTTACAGAGATGATTCCTCCATGAAGAAATATAAGCTAGGGGAGAAGAGAGAAGCTTTGGTTGCGATCAATCCAATCATTTGTCAGCACCAAGAATCCATTCCACCAAAGCACGTTTCAACTCAATTTGGTCTTCAACATATCCTTGTCCATGTCGGATCAACTTCTAGTACCAATCCTCCCTTTCAACTGCTAGAAACTGGGTGATCACTGTTGCCGTCACTGGTGGTGAGAACAAGGTCAGAACTCAATTTTGCCACAAATTATTTTTAAAATGTTGCCAAACCATACTATAAGGATCCTTTCCTGATAAGAAAGGTCTGGGCAAAATTTTACGAAGGTTTGACATGTGGAAATTGAGTTGTGCCTAAAATAATTGTCTTCGTGCGAACAAAATAGCATTTGGAAGATGATTTCTCCGAAGGGCACAAAAGTTGTCTTGGAGCTCTGAAACCTCTGAAAAACATGACCTTGATTCCAATATTTTTCCATCGAATCCAATGGTGCTAAAAACTGAGCCCATATGCGGAAGTTATGACCCTGACAACACTAGTTACCATTCCACAATTGCATTTGAGAACACCCTCTCTCGAAGAGACAATTTACAAGGAGAGGAAGGTGAGAAACGTGTTTCATGATGAAAAAAAAACAACAAGAATCATATTTATCTCAATTAAATCCTTCGGGCAATGATATCGAGAGAAAATGAGAGCAACATGTTGCAACTTTCAGAGTCTCTTGGTGAAATTTGGTGGCAATCCTCCTTACTAAATGAAAGTTATGAGCATTTCCTTCATTGGAGCACGTGTGGAAGCCATGAAAGTACAGGGTCAAAGCTTGGAGAACATAAAAAAATCATTGGAAGCAAAGAAGGAACACAATCCATGTTCCGTTCCTTCATCATCGGGAATTTACATGGGTATGCTTGTGAGATACAACTGCACTTGAGAGGAGTAAAATGGAAGTTTGTTGAATTTTCCAATGGAGATGGTAGAATATGATGAAAAACACAGTCATGCATATCTCCTAGAACACTCCACCTCACCATGCAAGAGATGGATCAAATGAAAGGTGTTTTCAAGAGGAAGCTATGCTCCAAATTTCAAGTCATTTGGTGTGCTAAGCCATTGATAAAAGCAAAATGATTTTTTGAGATTCTAGGGCCAAAAATGGTTTGCTACAGCTGGAAAAAAATTTCCATCATAAAGAATAAACTAGTCCACCATTCAACATGAAGTTGGATTCTTTTCAAAGGCGTTTTGGAGTAGAGGAGTTTGGCAAAGTTTCAAGCTTTTTCACCCATGGTATCTCCGACAATGAGCAAAAGAGTGTTTTTGAAAGCTAGGGCATGGAGCTGGTTTTAATGGCTTCCATGGAGAAAAAATGGACGAAATGGTGTGTTTCCCCCTTTTACTTTTTCTATTTTGGTATTAAGGTTCTTGGAGGGAAAATTGGAAGTTTGAAAGACAACTTAAGTGAGGGAGATTTGATGTGGAGAATGCAAAATGAGTTTTGCAATCTCTATGGTAAAAATGTGCACTAATGAAAGGGCTGCACACTTTTTCTATGTCATGGACAGTCAAAATGTGCACATCATTGCTTGGGGCCTTCATGTGGGCAAATTTTTCCTTGTAGGAAGAGCTTGCTCCACAAAATAAGGAGAGGGAGGTGAAAACTTTGACTTTTAGTCAAACCAAACCCACCAATGAGGATGATGTGCACATTTGAGAGGGAGATTGCAAAGTTTGAGTGCATAACTTATGCATGGATCACTTAAAAATTGTGCACCAATAGGATTCATTCACTTAAGTTGTGTTGATGTCATCATCCTAATGGAGAAACATAACACAAAGGAACTTTTTGAGCCACAAACCAAAACTTCGAATTTCCAGAGGGTATAATATATGATTTTTGCTTGGAAAACACCCATTGAATCCATTCCAACCATTTTCAAGAGCTGAAAATACCTCCCTTTTGATTTTTGAGCCAAATCACTCTTTTAGTGCAAGGAGTAACAATGCTTTGGAGCAAAACCAATGCTTGTGCCATGAAGAGGATCCCATGAGTTTCCATTTGACCATTTGTTTGCCTTTTCAATCCACACAGAGCTCCTAAAATGTTCAGTTGAAGATGACCTTTTCTCCCGAGGCCAAAGCACCTTCACAAAAAGCGCCAGGAGTGAATGTGTTTCCAAGACCAGTCTAGAGCTTCCAGAATCTGACCTAAACCATACAAACATGAAGTAAATTTTGAGACCTTTCCAATGATTGCAATCAGGTGCTTGAAACCATTCGGAGCTCACTTGACACTACTCAAAAGTTGACGCTTGCAAAAGGGAAAAACTGATAATTTTGACCGAAACTTCTAAACAAGGCAAATTTTTCTTTGGGGTTGTCAAGCAAAATGCCTAGACATTTTACATGCCAATAGGTTCCCTCCAAAATTGAGAAGAAAGTCCTAAATGTTTTTAAGGAGATCATCTTCTTGGTAATCCCATGTAGGTAAAAGACTTCATTTTGATCACTGCGATCTTTGGTTCAGTATCAGTCATATGCATTGTTACAAAGTTGTTACAAGCCTATCCCGTTTCTTATTGTTGGGTTATGGGGTGTGGCCACTAATGGATATTCATAGCATATAGGGGCATCGATATCCTCCTTAACTTTGAGCACTTCGTGAGAGATGGTTGTAGATGAAGTCAAGATGGTGATCCAAAACTTGGGGTTTTGAAATTAAAGGACAAAATAACAATTGTCCCAGATGTAAACAATAAAGATATCTCTGAAAAGAGATGTATATTGTTCAGAAGACTAAGATTACAATAGCTATCTCTGCAAGGAGATGTGTGTCCTTCCCTTTCGGGTTACATATACTTATATACCTAATTATAGAAATATGAAGAGACATATAGAAGAATGTGGAAGGTCACCAATCTCGAGGGAGATGAGGTGGTTCACATTCCATGAATTACATATGTGAAAATTTCATGAAATTACTATTTTTAGACAACACTACAAAAATTGCATTTTGAGGCCTTTAGAAGCGGATTTCGGGGTCAAACTTTGCCAAATGGAGTTCCGCACCCCTTCACCATATTCTACGCGTTCCAAGCTTTTCGACACATTTTGAATGGAGTCAATCGAGCTACAATGCAAAAGTTATGACTCCCGGAAGTTGCCCCACTAGAATTGCTTCTTGGATTGTTGTTTGGATCATTCCTCCCTCCTTCAAAAGCAATGGTCCCCATTGCGCCAAGGAGTCCCATCAAGTGTGGAAATTGTTTCTTGATCTGGTACTTGGTGAGCCACTCACCTTGATGACTGAACTTTCCTTTCTTGATCACCCGATAGAGCTGAATAGGACATCCTCTGGTGGTCTTGGTCTAAGTGTCCACAATTTGATCTTCTTCAACTGGAGAAAAGATTTCTGGGTTGAGTTTAGAGATGTCCAATTGTTCTGCTACAACTGAGGTGTCCAACAGAGGTGGGTGATATGGTTTGAGGAGGTCCACATTGAAGATAGGATGCAGACCAAGGTAGGGTGGAAGATTCAACTCGAAAGCATTTTCTCCTACTTTCTTGGTGATAGTGTAGGGACCATACCATAGAGGTCAAATTTTCCTGTGTGGACTTGTAAGTCTTTCCTTTTGAAGCCACAACCAAACCTTATCACCAACCTTGAAATGATGTGGAACCCGTGTTGATCATGGTGTTGTTTATACTTTTCATTCATCTTCTGTAAAATATCATGGACCTATTGTTGAGTGTACTGGATCTATTCAACGAACCTTATTTCCTTTTCTGCTTTAGTTCTTCCATGAGGCGTGTATTCCATTGTATGCACTAGAATGCATACATCAATGGGTGCCATAGGTTGGAATCCATAACAAACTTGAAATGGACTGTGCTTGGTGGAGTTGTGCAGGGCCCGATTGTATCCATGTTGTATGTAGGGAAGAGCCTCATCCCATGTACGTGGGTGTTTGGAGTGATACATATGAAGCATGTGGACAATCAGGTGGTTCACCACCTTTTTTTGTCCGTCAATCTGCGGGTGGAAGGTTGTGGACTTCATCAACTTAGTGTCCATCATTCCCCATAGGGTGGACCAAAAGATGCTCAAGAACTTGTTGTCCCTATCGGAAATGATAGACTTGGGAAGCCCAAAGGTGATCCATACATGACTAAAATAGAGTTTAGCAATGTCTTCAACAAAAATAGTCTTATTAGCTGGTTTGGCAATTACACAAGGGTGCAAGATTTGATGTACTTAACCACATCATTTTGTAGATTGGGCGGTAAAAGTGCTTTTGAAGTATTGCCAGTGTTTTGTCCATGCCAAAGTGTCTAGTTGTCCTGTTAAAGTGTGCCTCCCATATCATCTTCTGTTGTTCAACAACTAGAACACAGATGTGTCCCATGTGGCAGAGGAGGTTATCCTGTAGATAGAAATCCGGGACATGCTTGTCTCCTCGGAGAGGGCCTGATATGTATAAAAAAGTTAGGATTTGTCCCATATAGAGTGCACTAACCAAAAGTCTCATGTCTGCAGAGGTCAAGGATAGTTGTGAGGGCTGCAATCAAAGGGCGGCTCAGGCAATCTGCCGTTGAATTGGAACTTCCTTCTTATGTTTTATTATCGGTGGAACTTTTGCAGTATGTTCCTATGTACCTTGGGATATGATAATATAATATATATGGGTTGATGGAGATGCCGACATGTGGCACACATCCCCTTAGTTATATGTATGGGTTCACATGGGATATAATATTATAATGTATATGGTTGATGGAGATGCCGACATGTGGCACACATCCCCTTAGTTATATGGGCTCACATAGGAATTAATTATATTGGGTAATGGGTCGGCCTACATTGGGATTAGGTGTTACCCATCCTATTTAAAGGATGTATTATGAGGGGAGACGTATGTATGAGTTGAGTCTTCTACTTGGTAGAGGTATATTGGAGGTGTCCCCCTCGAAGTGGATTCCCATCTTGGGAGATTGTGGAGTTACTCCTTCCTTAAGGAGCATTGTATGGTGTTGCCCTACCTTAAGGGTATTATTCTGCATATATTGATTATTAGGGCATCTTGGCCCCACATATATCTGGTGTTGTGTTATCTTCTGCAATTTATAGATTTATTGTATGCAAAGTTCTTATCATATGTGGCCCATACGTTAATGGGTCGAGTTGGCTCTCACAGGCTTCGGGTCGAGAGTGATCACTAGTTGGATAGGACCGAGCGGATTTGCCTGCTTTGCTCCCTCCAGGAGGTTGAGACAGAGGAACACTTCATTTTCCGATGCCCCACCTACTATGAGATCAGAGGGAGGTTTCACTATTTATTCCGTGAACGTCCCACATTCATGACCTTCTTCAGGTATTATGATCAGAGGTGTCTCGCTCTCTATTTACAGGAAGCTCTTAAGCTTCGCGACGGGGTCCTCCATCCACCTTCCAAGGAGACTACTACTAGACGGATCACATCTTTCTTTGTTGTGATCCCCAGGGAGAGAGGGGCACCAAGCGGAGACTTGACTCTTGTGGTGACTCTCATTCTAGATCCACAACACTAGAGGTGCTTCTTCCCAAGCTAGAGATTTATGGACCCAGACCCGGCCAAGGGCCCCTTCTCATGGACGTCAGAACACCAGGTTCACCCGGAGATCTCGACTCTCCACGGATCATAGGCGTTTTCAAACACTTCTAGTCCCCGTCACCGAGACACCAAAGACATCACCGGTTTATTTTCGGCTGACCTTGGCGCTTGCAGTCCGAGGGTTGGTGTCGAGGCCGTTCCCTCCACCTTCCTCTCTTCTTCTTCTTCGTACTCTCTTTCTTCTTCTTTGCTGTTCTTGGGGACCCGTTTGGGTTTTTTTCCCTCTTTGCTTCTATCCTTTTGTATGGTGCGGTCCCATTGACCCATTTTTGTGGTCACTTGTTGGACATTTAATATAATTATCTTATCTTATCTTTAGCTTTCTCTGCATCTGAAGGAACTCCAATGGCCTGTGTTTGTGTGGATGATTGTCTCCTTCCCTAGAATGTAGTGTTTCCATTGCTTGCAGGCTTGGACGATGGCATAAAGCTCCTTATCATATGTTGGGTACTTCCTGACTGTGTCATTGAATGTTTCACTATGATATGCAACAAGGTGGCCATGTTGCATGATAACAACTCCCATGGCATACTCAGATGCATCCGTCATCAATTCAAAAGGTTGATGCAAGTCAGGTAAGGAGAGAATAGGGGCTGAGCATAATCTTTCTTTCAAACTTTCGAATGCTCTCTATTGCACCTCCCCCATCAAAATGTAGCCTTGTTTCCTCCTTTAGTCACTTGGTTTAGTGGCCAAGAAATATGTGAAAATCCCAAGACAAACCGGCAATAGAAATTGGCAAGACCCAAGAAGCTATGGAGTTCTGTAAGAGTCTTTGGAGTAGGCCATTTTTGAATAACTTGGATCTTCTTTGGGTCAACATGGACTCCTTCATCCACAACGTATCCTAGGTACTGAACCTTCCTCATCCCAAATGTGCATTTTTCTAGATTTGCATACAACATGTGCTTTGAGGGTTTGAAGTACTTCTCGAACATGTTGTAGATGTTTCTCCCACGTTTGACTATAGATGAGTATATCATCTAAGTAGACAACCACGAAGGAATTGTTGGCATGTAAATGTTGAGTTGTCATTGATGTAAAAGGAACACTAATGACAAAGCAAGATGAAGGAAAGCAAGAGGAAGCTTGGAATGAGTGTGACAAGGAAGAACAAGGCATGACATGAGAACACTTGATTGAGACTTAGCTTCTTGAGTAGCTAATGACTGGTAGAGGCATAATGGTGATGTGAGAGCATGTCAGGATGATGTCTTAGAAAATTCAGTAGGTATGTGATGAGGAAATACAGTGAGCATGATGAATACAAGGGTGCATGAGTAGAATTGGTGTGACTCGCTCAGTTTAGTAGGCCTAGTCAGCAGGATGACCAGGAATGGTGGAGTGAAGACATGAGGCAAATGGAGAAGCATGGTCAAGGCTTGGAAAGCATGAAGAGAGTGAGTTAAGAAGAGATTGAGGCATGACAAACATACACAAAGGTTGAAGCAGGCTCAACTAGGCCTCATTCTGAGACCTAGTACAAGCACAACTTGGGGAATGGTTCCAAGCAAGCTAAGACAAATGAGTTCAAGCATGAGGAGAATGTTGTGACATTGTAGAGAGGATATGGAAGATGTTACAAGTCATATCTCAGTTGTTAAAGGTATGTTTGAGGTATTCTTCATGATTGTTCTTGAGGACAAACCATATAAGCATGGACAAATGATGTTGGTCAAGAAGCTACAGATCTTTTTATGAGCAAATGGATCTTGGGACATGTGAAGGGAGTTGTTCTAGTGCTTTGTAGACCAAATTTCATGCAAAAATGAAGAAGATTTTTCAAGTTATGAGGTTTTTTAGCTCTATCGAGCTTTAAAAATGCTCATTCCCAACTCGAGGGTCAACTTTGAAGTGTTCATTGGTATGTAAAACCTCTGCATGGTGACCTATCTCTCTCATCAAAGTTGGGGCATGGAATCAAGATCATGTTAGAGTTGGATTGAGGTCCTATCATTTATGAACGAACTTTAAGAAGTCAAGTTGCTCCAAACCCTCCCTTTAGAGCAATGGAGAAAAACTCAAGTGTTTGGTCATGAAATGAACTTGGCAAGCTAATTTGATGCTTTGGGCATGTAGAGGACTCATTGTGCTTCAGTTTGGTGGTATTTTGTTGCTTCAGGTGAGCTAGTAGGGTGCTCAAATAGCTTTGTTTTGCAAAATTTTGCATGTATAGTCAGGTATAGAAGGTTTCAGGATAAAGAGTCTGATGTGGAGCAAGTTTGGGATGTCCCCCAAATGCTCATGAAGAGATTCAGGTAGGCTACGTGCATAATTTGTGTGAAACAGAGCAATCAAAATGCCCTACCGCTCAAGGTCTATAAAGGCAAAAACTAGTCATAGTGTTTGAAAAAGTGATGAAGTAAATGCTTGTTGTGGAGGCCCAATATGAACATGGAAGGTTGCTAGAGGTCCAATATGACTTGTTGAAGCACATATCTTGATATGATGTAGTGTTTTAAACTTTTAAGGTCCTAGTTCAAATGACCAAATCAGGCCTAAAATTGCCTTATTAGGACAGTCAAGGTCTAAGAAATGAGCATGCAAACATGTTTTTCTTCATACAACCTATACAGATGAGTGTTTGAAAGTGAAGTATTGGTCTCATATGAAGTGGTCCATGCATTGGTTGCCATGAAGATGAAGTTTGGAGTGGTAAGCCATCCAAGTCAAAACTAGTTTTTTGGTGTCTTAAAACCAGAGATTAGAAGTCTTTGAAAATCAAGCATATCTAAGCTCTATGCACTGAAATGAAGCATGCCATGGACCTGGTGAGTTGCCCAAGACCTAGAGCTTTCTAGAAATGTTCCTTAGGAGTCACGAAATGCTAGATGAGTGAATGAACTTGCTCAATCTATGAAGACTGTTTTTCTGGGCATGCAAATCAGCTAGTACCTTGTTCTAAGCTGAGGTTCATGAAGAGAATGAAGATGATAGTGCTTCTCCACGACCTTGAAGGTGATCTAGAGAGCACGAAAGACATCCTCCATGCATTAAAAAGTCTTGAACATTCATACTTTGTTGTTGATTGATTCTTCTTGTGACTGTACTTTTGATCCTCCATGACTGTGAAACTCAAGCTGAGATGAAAAGAAGAAATGGACTCTTGTGCCTTGATCTGAAGTATTCCATGCATGTGATGATGCGTTGGACATCTTGGAGAGTCCTCCATCTGGTTTGTGTTGCATGAGCCTAGAGTGTGCTCCATGCATCAAAAGTTGCACCTAATTAAGAATATAAGCTCTAATGGAGTCTTAAGGTGAAAATGGCGAGTTGCCAAACTTGTCATGGATGTATAATGCAAGGAGAGGTCATTTGTAACATATGGAGACATCCCTAACACTTGTTCAATAACTCAGGTTAGCTAGAAGACAAAAAGGGTACGTTGGAAATAAGACAAAGTGGAAGAAACCGTTACAAATCAGATGTCAGATGTCAGTTTTGGAATCTTATCAGTTACAACATGAGGGCAGGGAGCTGAGGAAGATGTTTCAATACCTAATAGGAGTATGAAGAGTCTTGGCAGTTCATATAAGGTCTGTACCTGCAGCTGACACACTTGCAAGTATAATGATGACACTATGATCAGCTTTAGATGATGTCATCCACACTTTTGTACGAGTTGAATGGTCAAGAAGGTGAAGGAGTGAATAGCTAAGAAAGGTGAAGTGTAAGAGGTGTAATCCTCAATGTATTTTGTGTGCCTTAGTGTGCATGAGAATGTGTAGTTGATGACCATGTTGTAGAGGTAGAATGAGGACATGAAAAACAAGGTAAATCAAGGAGCATGTGAGAAGACTTCATGATTGCAATTTTTGCTGCAGTATGTATGCATGAGGGTGTAGGTGTTTGAAGGTGTCATCCAAGGAGAGAGGCATGACAAATGTGTATATGAAAGAGGCCATTGAAGTCTGTTATTGCAGCAGTATGAAGTGAAGAGAAGACAATTGAATCAAGGTGAGTGAAGAAGGGAGATGAAGAGAGACGAGGAGCTGAATCAGAGATCACAATATGTTGGTTCAAACAACAAGATGAAGGTGATCAAGACATTGTAAATGTCTAAATGGAAGCTTAGCAAAGTAGGGAGTTGTTGCTTCCTTGTAAGTTGTAGTTTGCAAAAGGTTGAGTAGGTGCTTGACTGAATTCTTGGGAGTTGTTGCTTCCATGTAAATAGAAGCTTGCTAAAGGTCAAGTGGGAGCTTGGCTAAATTTTGGAGTTGTAGCTTCAAGTTGAGTGGATGCTCAACAAATGAAATCCTTGTAATCTTTATAGGAAAAATTGTCCACACTAGTGCATTGATTTCAGTGGGTTTTTCTCCCTTTAAGGGTTTCCCACATTAAACATTGTCTCCATGTGTGCTTGCAAATTATTTGGTTTTGTTTGAATGTCTTTGTTCTGTCATGACAAAAGTTGATTAAGATTGAATGATTTGCAAAGTTTTGAAATGTTCTCAAAGTTTTGAGAAGCACTGATTCACCCCTCCCCTCTCAGTGCTTGTGTTTTCCAACAGAATTGGTGTAGGGCACGCAGGAAGTCATCCATCATCCTCATGAATGTTGCAGGAACATTAGTTAGGCTGAAAGGCATGACCAACCATTCGAATAGACCTTCCGAGACTTAAATGCAATCTTCTAGACATCTGTGGGTTCGATGGGAATCTGGTGATAACCAGATTTTAGATCAATTTTGGTGAAGAATTTCGCACCACGTTGCTGGTCCAGAAAATCATCAATCCTTGGGAGGGGTAGCGATTGTTCACAATAATTTTTTTCAAGGCCCAATAGTCAATGCAAAGTCTCCATGTTCCATCTTTCTTTGGTGCCAAGATAATTGGACTTCCACAGGGTGAAGAGCTCGGCCTAATGTGTCCCTTTTGAATCAACTCTTGGAGTTGCCTCTTGATCTCATCATTTTCAAGGATTGAAAGGAGAGCTCGGGACCAAATCAATAACATGTTTTACCTCACACTGAAGTGGCACTCCTGATGGGTGACTGGAATAGATCATCATACTCAACTATGATTTGGTTCATCGATTCTTTTGTTGTACTGAATGTGTGGTCATGGTAGCAAGCAACAACTTTCTTGGTGGTTTGTGGCCTGATCATTAGGATGATGAACTGCTTTGTTTTCGCCACCAATTTCTTACATTGCTTGACACTAATGAGGGAAACAAAGTTGGAGGGGATGACCTCGGGTATCTGATAACGCCGACTCCCAATGCTAACAATGACCCTTTGAGGTCGTGACTCATAGATGCCATGTCTCTGTCCCACATGAATGGCTTGGCCCAGAGCACATCACAAACATATAATGGAACAACATCACACAGGACTTCATTGTGGAAGGGTTTTATTGCATATGGGAGGAGACATTGTTGTGTGACACAAAGATATCTTCTTGGGTTCAACCACTCGATACTATATGGTTGTGGATGTGACTTTACAGGAAGATTCAGACTTTTCACAACATCAAGAAATTAAATTCTTTTGACTTCCACTATCAAGAATAAAATGCAAAGGCTTACCCTTTACCCAAAGCTTGGAGTGAAATAGCCTTTCCTTTTCATCCATCTTCTTGACTTGTAAGGTGGAAATGATCACATCTGGTTCAACATCTACAATTTCATCTTCTTCATCTCTAACCTCGGGTGTGTCACAGGTGGAGCAATGGGTGCTGAAGATGGTGACTCGGCGAGTAAGGACTTGATGGCTTGACATTCATCCTGGAATGACGATTAGTCTTGTGGAGGTCGCACCACTTCCCTGTCTTCTCCTTGTGTTACTTATTTCCTTGTGACTCCTTATGTTTCCAACCTTGACCTTGGGTTTGACCTTCCTATCATTTTCCCCCTCAGAGGCTAGTTCTTTGTATTTTTCTTTTTATGCTTTTGTTCAATCTTGATCGCGAACTTATACACCTCGCCGAGGGTATGAAATTGAAAGAGGTCCATGTCCTCCGTATGTACCATTGTAGGCCATTGCGATACTTGAGGATCTTGTGCTGTTTTGTGTCTTGAATGCCCAATCTTGTAGACAAAGAATGAAAAGTATCGTATAATCTTGAACTAACTGGCCCTTACCTTGGCGGAGTTCTGCCACTATATGTAGAGATCATCATAGGCTCCAAGTAGGGTAGTATTCTTCCTTTATG
Source organism: Taxus wallichiana var. yunnanensis (assembly GCA_018340775.1). NCBI lineage: Eukaryota > Viridiplantae > Streptophyta > Pinopsida > Cupressales > Taxaceae > Taxus > Taxus wallichiana. Next base: position 750,028,245 of record CM031238.1, read on the forward strand.
GCATGTACTAAATCATCTAATGCGAGTTCCTCTTCAATGCCTTGTTCGTCCTTATTGAGTCCATTCTTGTACACCCCCACCAATTTTTGACAAAAAGTGATGATTTCAAAAGAGCAAATGTTATTTTCTCTTTGTCAATGAACTTATTGACAAAAAATAGGAGGATAATTGGTCCAACTAGTTTTCTACTTGCATCAGAATTTATTTTACCCTCAAAATAGGAATATCAAAATTTACTTGAACCTTGAAGGGTGTCGGGGCACTGAAGGGCTGACTCGCAAGAGGAGGCATGATTTCCCATTTGTAGATGTTGAAGGATCTGGGTGAATTGTTGTAACATCTGCTCCTTTTGCTCCATGAGAGCTTCATTCACCATTCGCTTGAGAGGATCATTTGTCTCGGTGTTGTCTACCATTTGAGGTCTCCTGCAACGAGCAATCAAGTATTCTGAAGGATCTTGCGTGGACCACCCAAGCTTCTTATATCCCGACCTTGTTCTGGGAATCATACACTCTCAAGACAACTTCACTCTGATACCACTGATCCAAAACTCAAGGGTTTTGGGATTAAAGAACAAAATAACAATTGTGCCAGATGTAAACAATAAATCTATCTCTAAAAAGAGATGTATATTATTTAGAAGACTGAGATTACAATAGCTATCTTTGCAAGGAGATGTGTGTCCTTCCCTTTCGGGTTACATATACCTACTTTTAGAAATATGAAGAGACATCTAGAAGAATGTGGAAGGTCACCAATCTCGAGGGAGACGAGGTGGTTCACCTTCCATGAATTACATATGCAAAAATTTCACGAAATTACTATTTTTAGACAACACTACAAAAATTGCATTTTGAGGCCTTTAGAAGCGGATTTTAGGGGTCAAACTGATGCAGGAGCATCTTCATAAGGCATATTGGTCATGAATAAGTCTGAATAAGCCTTCTCAAGGCATTCATAGCATGTATTAGGATATTAATACTTTCCCTCCTAAAAGTTGATGTTTGAATATTTGAAATTGTGATGTAAAAACTCTTGTGAAGGAGTAAAAGGTTAATGTTGGGTGTCTTAGGTGTGTATGAGTTGTCTTATCTCCACCAGCTACGTAGAAGGAGAAGTGAAATGGTCTAAGATATTGTGTTATCAATTTTTAGCTGTCCAAGGTCATAGTTGACCAACAAACTCCTTAAATTTTGCATTTGTAGTTGAGAATCGTAACCAAATTTGGAGTTCTAGATCTTGATAAGGAGTATCATAATTAAGTCAAGCTATTCAAGGACAGAGGAGGTCGAATGCAAGTCAAGAGAAGGACAGAGAAACAAATTTTAGCATCAAGGAACAGAATAGTGAAGGAGTGGAGAAGGAATTGTGTAAGAATAATATGGAATGACTGGTTTTTCTCATGAATGAGATTGGTTTAAGCTTTCTGAGCTCTTATTATCTTAGTTCTTCCTTATGGGATGTATATTCAATGGTTTATAATGTATCATGTATGATTTGCACTTTAAGAACCTCTGTTTTACATGTTTTTAGAAGACTGTGTATGAAAGGGTTTAACAGAACAGTGAGGAGGAAACCCTCAATCTACCAAAACTTATCCTTTGTTCTTGACTGTCAATTCCAATAGATTAAGGAGATGATTCTAAACACCTTCACATTTTTTAGAACTCTTTATGATTCTTTATAAGGTTCTTATAGCTAAATGAGTGTTCTCAGGCCTGATCCAGGGCATTGTATAAGTTTTTTTCCACCAGTGAAAATCTTTTAAACTTTGTGACAAGTTATGTCTTAGCTCAAAGAAGAAGACCCCCAAATTTCATTTGAAATGGATCTATGTTTGAAAAGATATCAATGACTGTGTTTGGCTGTGCAAAGGAAGAATTTCAGTATGCAGAGTCTATGGGTAAGAGAGAAAATTTGATAAAATCTCATTCACTATGCCTCTAGACTTGTCATACAGGTTGTTTGAGTGTATTCAGGGTCCTTAAATAGATTTTAGGAGTACACTAAGAGAATCACATAATTCAAGCTTCAGGTATGACTGTGCATATCAGGAAACTTAACTAGGTCACTGTGCAACTTGGAAAAGGGTGAACTGGGCAAAGTGGATAAGGATCTAGGTTATGAGCGTCTATGAGAACCTTGGATAATATAAAGAGTACCTGAAACACACAATATTATTGTATGATAACTCTTTGTTTGTATTTTGATACTTAAATTGTGTCTAGAAATGACTACAAGGGGAACTAGGCAGAGTATGAAAGAGATTTAAGAAGAACCTAAGCATCCTCAAATCCAAGTGGACACATCCCTCTGAAATGATACCTCTACCATGAGAATCCAGGTATTAATGACCTTATGCATCCTCAAATCAAGGTGACAACTTTTCTAAACAAGACAAGAAGGTGTAAGGTTTAGAATTACACATTTTGGTTTAAAACCCAGAGATCGTGAAAGTGTGTGTAACTAAGTTAGAATACCTGCAGGGATGGAATAAGTGATCTTTTGGTATGGAATTTCATCTACTGTTAATATTGTTTATACTCCTAGTCTCTTCATGCACCTAGTAGACAAGATACTATAATCCAAGGAGTACAAATCTGAATATATGATCTTGACAGGGCAGATAATGGTATTGAATGATTCTAAATGATGATTCCTAGTTACATGCATGTGAAACAGGGCCTGCAAGAGTGTATTGGTTCCTATAAGGTCACTAAGATGGTTATAAACTTAAGGTGATAAAGTAGAACTCTTTATCTTGTTCTATATAAGAGATAACTAATACCATTGTGGACTGTGACAGAGCAGGATAGATGAAATATATGAGTTAGAGAGTCTCTATGCTAGCATGACATCATCCTTAAGGTGACAGAGCTATTGAACTTGAGGATAAGGGGAACCTAAGTAAGTGATCTTCATCTATGAAATGATCATGAGTATATCCTCTTTAGTGAAAAGTCAGTGCATGAGGTCTTTAATTCAAGGTAATTGATGACAATTGTTACTTGGGAGCTAAATCAGGTATATAGTTCAGAGGTTATATGCTATAGTGGGAGATTTCAAACACTCTATACCGTGCTATACTCTTCATCTAGTTGTTAAAAAGGTGGTATTCCTCAAACTTGGTATGGTGGCCTTGACTTACTAGTAGAATCTCATTTTGAACATAATGGATGATTGATGAGATTTCATGATTTGTTTAACATTGTTCTAAGCTTCTTACATCATAAGGAGGTTACATTACTAAGAAAGGGTCAAAGCTTTAATCATTTGTAAAAGAATGAGATCTAACCTTGCATGGGGTCTGAGAAGGGTCATTGAGACTGAAATCTTGAACTTGCACTATCATGAAAAGGATGATCTGATCAAGATCATAAGCTGAGTTAAGATGGTACACCATTGTGGTATTAGAGCACCTGGTGCACTTGTATTTTCTTATTCTTTTGCCAGTAAATATATGTGATTCATGATTAAGAAGAAGTTTTGTGCATGTTGCTGCTAATAAGGGTTGGTGAATACTGATATACAGAGATTGTAGGTTTGTGAAGAAAGAAGAGAAGCCAAGAAAGGCTTAGAAGAAGAGCTAGTGAAGCTCAAGTGAAGGAAGAGAGAAAATGGAGATAGAAATAATGTGGAGAGTGATGAGAGAACTCTCTAGAGAAAAAGAGAGAAAGAGAAAGCAAAGAGAGGTAGAAGAAATCAAGAAGATTAGAGAGAGAATTGAAGAAAGAGTTGGATGGAGGATGAGGAAGAGAATAAAGTGGCCAGTGAAGCTACTTATGAAGAAAAGAAGGCAAGAGATGATTGCCATGAAGAGAGAGATGAAGAAAAGTGAATCACCATGTGAAGATGAAGAGGTGATAAAGAAAGTTCTCATTGTGGAGAACAAGAAAAAGGAAAAAGTGAAAAGAGAAGGTGAAGTGCCAAGAAGAGCACTTGAAAAGATGAGAATGTCTATGAAAGAGGCATTCATGGGGACCTTGTGGTCTCTTGTTTTTATATCTAATGTTGTCTTTGAATGGGTACATGCAGGTATGAGCAGCTTTGTAAAGAAGGTCAAGAGAAAGGCCTTAAGAAATGAGAAGAGTGGTGCAGGAGAAGTCACCAAGCACACAAGTGAATGTGCAAGAAGGATGGAAGAGGAGATTGTTGCTGTCTACCAAGAGGAAAAGATGCATTGCCTAATACATGAGAAGTGTCTTGAAGACCTTGAACCAATAAATGATGAAGATGAGTTCTATGAAGCCATGGAACATTCAGAGGAAGCAAATGAACAGCCAAGCATGCAAGAAAAATATGGTGTAAACAAGCAAGAAGGAAAACAAACCAAAGAATCCATGGAGCAGCCTGGTAAGAAGGTAAAAATGAGTACAAGTATGGATCTTTCTAAACATAGAGTTGTTGATATACAGGAAAAGAAGATGATGAAAACATCAAATAAAGAAATCAATCATGGATGCATAATGCTTAAGTGGATAGTGAAGCACACACCTAAGCAATAAGGTTTGTATAGCTAAATGAGTGTTCTTGGGCCTGATCTAGGGCATCGTATAAGTTTTATTTTGCCACTGGTGAAAATCTTTGAAACTTTGTGAAAAGTTTGTCTTAGCTCGAAGAAAAAGACCCCGAAATTTCATTTGAAATGGATGTGTTTGAAAAGATATCAATGGCCGTGTTTTGGCTGTGCAAAGGAAGAATTTCAGTATGCAGAGTCTAAGGGTAAGAGAGAAAATTTGATAAAATCTCATTCACTATGCCTCTAGACTTGTCATACAGGTTGTTTGAGTGTATTCAGGGTCCTTGAATAGATTTTAGGAGTACACTAAGAGAATCACAAAATTCAAGCTTCAGGTATGACTGTGCATATCAGGAAACTTAACTAGGTCACTGTGCAACTTGGAAAAGGGTGAGCTGGGCAAAATGGATAAGGATCTAGGTTATGAATGTCTATGAGAACCTTGAATAATATAAAGAGTACCTGAAACACACAATATTATTGCATGATAACTCTTTGGTTGTATTTTGATACCTAAATTGTGTCTAGGAATGACTACAAGGGGAACTAGGCAGAGTATGAAGGAGACTTAAGAAGAACCTAAGCATGATCAAATCCAAGTGGACATATCCCTCTGAAATGATACCTCTACCATGAGAATCCAGGTATTAATGACCTTATTCTTCCTCAAATCAAGGTGACAACTTTTCTAAACAAGACATGAAAGTGTAAGGTTTAGAATTACACATTTTGGTTTAAAACCCAGAGATCGTGAAAGTGTGTGTAACTAAGTTAGAATACCTGCAGGGATGGAATAAGTGATCTTTGGTATGGAATTTCATCTACTGTTAATATTGTTTATACTCCTAGTCTCTTCATGCACCTAGTAGACAAGATACTATAATCCAAGGAGTACAAATCTGAATATATGATCTTGACAGGGTAGATAATGGTATTGAATGATTCTAAATGATGTTACCTAGTTACATGCATGTGAAATAAGGCCTGTAAGAATGTATTGGTTCCTATAAGGTCACTAAGATGGTTATAAACTTAAGGTGATAAAGTAGAACTCTTTATCTTGTTCTATATAAGTGATAACTAATACCGTTGTGGACTGTGACAGAGCAGGATAAATGAAATATATGAGTTAGAGAGTCTCTATGCTAGACATCATCCTTAAGGTGATAGATCTATTGAACTTGAGGACAAGGGGAACCAAATAAGTGATCTTCATCTATGAGATGATCAAGAGTATATCCTCTTTAGTAAAAAGTCAGTGCATGAGGTCTTTAATTCAAGGTAATTGATGACAATTGTTACTTGGGAGCTAAATCAGGTGTATGGCTCAGAGGTTATTATGCTATAGTGGGAGATTTCAAACACTCTATACCGTGCTATACTCTTCATCTAGTTGTTAAAAAGGTGGTATTCCTCAAACCTAGTATGGTGGCCTACACTTCCTAGTAGAATCTCATTTTGAACATCATGGATGATTGATGAGATTTCATGATTTGTTTAACATTGTTCTAAGCTTCTTACATCATAAGGAGGTTACATTACTAAGAAAGGGTCAAAGCTTTAATCATTTGTAAAAGAATATGATCTAACCTTGCATGGGGTTTGAGAAGGGTCATTGAGACTGAAATCTTGAACTTGCACTATCATGAACTCGTAAAAGGATGATCTGATCAATATCATAAGCTGAGTTACGATGGTACACCACAATCTTTTCCTCATAGAGTATTGCACCCCTTCACCATATTCTCGCATTCCAAGCTTTTGACGCATTTTGAACGGAGTCAATCGAGTTACGGTGCGTGAAGTTATGACTCTCGGAACTTACCCCACTAGAATTGCTTCTGGATTGTTGTTTGGATCACCTGTTGAGGTTTGATTAAAATTCATCACGATGGCTTTGAACTTGTGGAGGGAAAAATATTTTATATTGAGTAGTATGGAGAGGGGGGGATGAGCTATTAGATGAAGAAGACGTGTTATATGAAATAATTTCGAATTCGTATGCTTTCATCTCTTGTGATGCCTTACCATGTTTTGCAACACTTTGAAAAAACCCTTAAGGTAGTGAGGTATATAAAGAATCGGAAAGTGTGTTATAATCGATTTAGGTAGCATCCATACTTTCATCCATTCTCAATCGGTAGGGCGATTCAATTGCTCAAATATCCAGCCCCATAATTTTAGGTGACGATTTTACAATCAAGTGTTAAAGGAAGTGTCATAAGATTTAGCTAACTGGTGGGAACTATCAGTTTACCATCAATATTGGAGGAGTCAATGTGGTCTTGGGTGACTAATGGTTGTAGTCTATTGGAATAACGTCTGTGAATTTCCAAGATCGATTTATTAGGCTCATAGTGAATGGTAATGATCATGAACTCAAGGGTATTTATTCAAGGCTTGGCAAGTATTTTTTTTTGATTCGTAAACGAGGGTTGACGGGTCCCTCTCCTGATTATATTAAAAACCAAAAAAAGTTTTACGAGATAGACTATTACAGTTAGAGGACGATTGCCAATGGTTCTATGAACCACGTAAAAGGAAATGAACAAAACCTAGCTATTCATGCAGGAGGACAAACATACAGTCACTCCACTTTAGATTACAAAAATTCGAAAACAAACCTCAAGGGGGAGGGAACATGGCAAAGCTATGCAAAAACCAAAAGGGGATAGTTCAAATTATGTTGTGGTAGCTTCCTCCACCATCATTTCCTGTGCTAGTTTCTAAACCTTTTGCGAGTCTATTGGGGTACAGGGGCGAGAGGATCCATTCGGCCACCCAAGGAGACATCCTAATTTGTAAGGCCGGCCATGCGAGCAAGGAATTTGGAGGCCCTTGCAGCTCTCTTCCTCAGTGTTACGAGCCTCAAGGCCACAAAAGTGATGGGGGTGCACAAAGAGACCAAATCGAGCTGTAGGAGAAGATACCTAGTGGATGCCTTGTTGCGACAATGATCAACCACTCTTTTTGCGAAATTTGCCACAATGTTGAAATGCCGCTCCAGTTCCACAAAAGTCTCCCTAGCCACAACACCATCCGCGGTAAAGCTAGTTCCAAAGAGGAGTCCAGGGAATTACAACTCGAGTTCGTCAACCACAAAGCCGAGCCCAACTCGATGAGCAAGGTGAATGAAGTGCATACTTATGGCAACAATGACTTGTTTGTCGGGCTCAATCCAGAGAAAGTTGTCAATGAAAAATGAGGCAATCTCAAAGTTCATGTGAGGGCTCACAAAAAGCTTGACATACTCTACTGAGAGCATTGCCTTAGTGGCGGTCAACACTAACCCAAATTAAATGATGAAAATTTGATGCAATCGCTTGTCAGTCATGGCCGAGAAGAAGGCCATTTCCCTTTTGGAACCGGCCAGATAAGGGCGAGGGAGTAATGGGTTCATTGCGGGCAACCGAATACGGGGACAGAGCATGAGTAGAGCTATTAAACAAAGAGTGAATGAAACCAGGGTGGAGTGAATGAAGGCAATGATCACCAATAAAAGGTGAAGGATACATGTGAGGGGACATGGAGTCACCATCCCCTAAGCGTGCGACATTCAATGGGAAGGATAGTGAAATCCGATCAACGTGCCTTAATGATGTGCGGAGATGGGGATGAGTACGGTGATGTTTTACTGATGATTTGCTGAATTTTCTTGAACTAGAAGAGTCTTGTATTCGGGCCGCTCGGGGGCAAGCGTCGTCTCGAGAGGATCAACCCCGACTCTAGGTTAGGCCGGGGAGGACCACTAATGGATACCTGCAACTGATAGCTCCAACAATACCGATCCCTCCACTTAAGGTTAGAATCTCCAGGAATACTCCTGGTGGAAGTCGTTAGGCTCCACTGAACCATATGAAGGCCTTACAATGAACTCCCCTGTTGTTGAGAACAAGGGCCAAGTGGAGGAGAAACTTTTCGAGCAGTGCACCTAACAAGAAGGCTTTTCCCTACACGACTGTGTGTCGATTGACCCTGAAGTGGAGTGCAAATCATGAAGAAACAACTCCTAAAGACCATGCCATGGCTCTGCCAAGTTGTCAACCAAGTCATCCAAAGTTTGGGAGGCTCCATGATTTACGAGGAAGTCTACCACCTTATTAGCCCCCTTATAACAATGTTGGATGCTCCATTTGGTGAATTTGTAGAGGAGATGACGGGCTTGGCCAAGGATATTATCGATTCTCCATGCCTTGGATTTCCCGGATTTGATAGCCTTTGTAATGACCATGGAGTCCCCTTGATACAAATTTGATCTATGCCATAGCTAAGGGCCAGTCAAAGACCATGTTCTAATGTGGATGCCTTCGCAACATTACATAAAACATCCAGGAGGTGGAAAAAACCAATTCGAATCAAGGTGTTGGAGGAATCCCTAATGATGCATTTTGCTCTGTGAGACACCCGGATTACCCTTGGAAGCCCCGTCATAGTTTAGCTTGAAAAAACCAGAGTCAGGGGGAAGCCATTTGGTGTTAAGCCTTCTTACTTTGCTATGTGATGAAGACAATACACTAGGCCCATTAATGGGAGGGGCCTTGGCAAGTAATTAGTTCCCATTGCATGGAAGAATTGTTGAATATAGGAACACATGGAGTCATTTCTCATTGCCGTGCTATGACATAAGCTCCTCTTAATAGTTCAGCCCATAGTTCAAAAAATCGTGTCGGCGATTAATCTAATGAACCAAATTTTGATTCGGAAATTGGGAATCAGCAATAATCGACAACTTTATCGCTACTTTTAAAAACATTTAAATTCATAAAATATACTTAAATTAAATGTAAAAAGAATGTATGCTATTGCTCACAGTCACGTTATAAATTGTATAAAATTAAATAACATATAAAATACAATAGTATAACTGTTATTTTATATAACACATAGTTAACTATTAATTAAATATATACAAAGCAACAAAAATGAAATAATATATTAAATAAATACTATTAAGTTATTAACTATTTAGTGTAAACTCGTTAAATATATACAGTAGTATGTTATTGTTAACAGTTAAAATTTTTATTGTAAAGTCTGGGTATTGTAATATATATTATAATATTGAAAATCTTAAAAAAAAAGGAAAAAAATACCATAAGTCTGTGATTGTAATACTTACTTGCTAGGGCACGAACTGGCCACGAAATGGGCACGAATTGGCCACGAACCCAGCCACGAAATGGGCGCGAATTGGCCACGAATTGGCCACTTAATTGGAGGAAATACAAGTCGCCCTCAAAACCGAGTCAAATTGGCCACTGGCTGGAGAAATAGCAGGAAACCCCAGTGATGGAAAAGTGCCCTCGAAACCAGGTCGAATGCCCTCCTACGTGAGTCGAAATGGAGGAAATACAAGTCGCAGAAGCAAAAAACGATTTGAGCAGAAGAAAACAGAGAAAAAACAAATCGTTTTGGTCATTTTTCGCATTAAAACATAAGCCATGTTTTCACTGATGATTTTCCACAATTTTGGAGGGTTTTGTATCGCCAAAAATTGCCGGTTAATCGGAAAGCCAAGAATCGCGATTTTTGGAACTTTTAATCGTTTTACCTGCAAAAAACGATTAATCGCGATAAACTTCGATTAATCGCGATTTTTAAAACAGAGGTTCAGCCACTAGATTTAAAGAACACTACTAATAAGCATGTCTAAGATTCTTCCTCTACAGAGGTATTATGACCATACTATTAACCTTATTTTGTGAAGCTGGCCACCTAATCTCTATGTCTGCAAAAGAGTGCGATTGAGAAGACGGTGCAAAAATTGTTGGAGGCAAACATCATTAAACCTACTCAAAGTGCCTGATCTTCATTGGTGGTCATAATTCACAAAAAGGATAACACTTAACAAATTTGTTGACCTTATCGGGAGCTCAACGAAAGTACAATCAAAAATAAATTCCCATTCTTGTTCTGGATGAATTGCATGGAGCAATGTTTTTCACAAAACTATATCTTTGATTGGGGTCCCATCAAATCAGAGTTAAGGATGAAACTACTTTTCGCACAAGCGAAGGTCACTATGTCTTCTTGGTGATGCCCTTTGGCCTAATGAATGCCCCATCCACATTCTAAAGTTTGATAAATTGTCTTTAGGCCATTCCATAGGAAATTTGTCTTACTTTTCTTTGATAATATTTTGATTGACAACAAAACTCAGGGGGTTCATTTGAGGCATTTAGACAAGGTTGTGCAGATCTTGGAGTTCATTAACCGTATGCGAAACCTTCTATGTGTGCTCTTGGAGTAACGTAAAATATCTGCGTCATATTGTTTCTCATGAAGGGGTTAAGGTAGAGCTTGCCAAAATCAAGGCTATGTTGGAATGCCCTACTTCCAAATCACTGAAGAGTTCTTGGTCTCATCAGGTACTACCATAAATTTGTTAGACATTATGGAAGAATAGATGCTCTTCTTGCTGCCTTGCTTAAGAAGGGTGCATTGAGTAAGTTGGAGGAAGCTTCGCAAGCATTTCAGAGGTTGAAAGAGGCAATGTGCACTATACATGGTTTTGCCAAACTGGATTTTAGTAAACCCTTAATGCTGGATTGTGATGCTTTAGGTTATGGGATTGGTTTAGGTTTGATGCAGGAATACTTCTATTTGAGAGTCATCAAGCGAAATAATGCAGTCAAGTCAACTTATGCAAAAGAAAGAATGTTATTTTGCATGCATTTAAAAAATGGCTACAAGGTAAAAACTGACCATGATGGTGTTACATATTTTTGGAGCGGCAACTCTCTTTAGAATAACAAAAAAAAATGGTATCTGTAATGACAAGTTACGACTTTGAGATCATCCACAAGAAAGGAAAGGGAATCTTGATGGCTGATGCCTTGTCCCGGATAGAAGACAAGTCACACCTTTGTGCCGAGTCCGTTATAGAGCCTGATTGGATCGAAGCAAATAAAGTAGAATGGCAAAAGGATCCTAAAACCCACCAAATTATATAGAAGTTTACTCAGTATCTTGACAACATTGAATTTTGTTCTGTCAAGGAGATGCACCGTGGTACAAAGACCGCCTATTTTTATGCATAACACCATATTATCAGATTGCATGGTTATTCTGATTTCCTTGAGACTTATCACATGGTCAAGAAGGATTTCTTTTGGGAAAGGTCTTAAAGGGGATGCCCTTAAGTTTGTGTCATAATGTTAGATATGCCAACAACACAAGGTGGAAACACCCAAAGGCCTCGGGACAACTTCAACCTTTGTCCATTTTGAATCAAAGGTGGGAGGAGGTATCTATGGATTTCATCATTGGTTTATTAAAGTACGAAGGCCCAACTCGTGTCATGATGGTTGTGGATCAGCTCACCAAGTATTCACACTTTGCAGGTTGGGTCATCCAACTCCAACATGGTGGCATAAGTATTCACAAAGAGCGTGCAAAAGCTCCTTGGGAACATTGTTGGGAAAAATAGCTAGGTTATTCCATATAGTTGATGGTATTGGTTTAATATGTTGAACCTATTAGATAGGTCGGGTAATTAGGATGTTGTTGGGTGATTGTAACCACACCTGTGGAATAGAAATACGTTTAGTAATAGGGATAGAGAATCATGCTAAGGTGATAAGTATTGTTTCCTAAATAGTAGGAACAAAACAAATCTTAATATTGTATAAATGTGTTAAAGTTATCAATGAAATTATCCTGGTACAAGTGTTAAGAAACTATCAATGGTATCAGAACAGGTTTAGCCTACAAGAATTGAAGGAAAGATCTAGTCGACATCAATTTCTATTTTCCCAATGTGCTGCTTGCATATTCTCAAGTATTTTTTTAGAAACTCTGCAAATTTCAATAAATTTCAGAGGTCTTTCTAAAGTGCGATTATTAGTTTTTTGAAGCTTGTTTGTTTTGCGAAGAGCATTCACTGTGATAGACAGAGTTTAGGAGGTAAAATGTTTAGTTAGAAGGCACAAAGTCTGAAGTTACAAAGGTTTCTAATCAAATATTAACCAGTTTGGCATGATTAGGGTGTAGAAAAGTATGAATCAAATATAAATTTATGCTGGGGCTCTGAAGATTTCTCAGAGACTTCAATGGTACCAAACAAAAGATCAGTTTGTATGTAGAAGCGTGACAGCCAGGTATTCAAAGTGCTCTGTTTTTCTTTCTTTTATCATTGGCTTTGGCGTCCTACAGCAAAATCACAGTTTGAGCACCCGAGCAATAACATCTTTATTTTTAATAAATAGGCATTTGTTTATAAAGAACAGCAGCTAGTCTGGCAATGGGGAGGGAGAGGTGTTGATCAGAACTGAATTAAGCTGTTACACTTCTCTTTATCAAGGCATTTGGCCCTTTGGGAGGTCACCCCCTTGAAGTGGCTCTCCCTTCATTCTGTATTTCAGCACTTGTTATCTGCTATTATCTGTTTCAGATCTATGATCTGTGTATTTCATTGATTTTATTGCTATATGAAAATCTTTTGTGTCATCTATATGCTACATTATGCTAGTGATATTGTGCGAATCTGTTATGCATGCTATTAGATCAACTCTGTTTTGCCACTGACACCGGGAGAAATCCATTATTTTTGCTTGAAATATTTGTGACTACATCATCATAAATATAGTAAGATCATTTGAAAACTGTGTTACAGTTGAGGAATCTATCCATTTTATTTTTCAAGTGTCCAGCCTTCCCAATTTCGTATTTACTAAAGTTATTGGATTACTTTTAGGAGTACATCGATTGCCTTCTGCTAGTTTGGTTAGCTAAAAATTTACAGATGAACTGCTTGTCGTGCATGGATGAATATTCTAGCATTTCTGGGATTAATGACTTTCCATATCATCTGTGAAGTAGATATTGAATCTCAAAGGGATGATGGGGGCAGACGTTATAAGCCCTCATTTATGCAATCTTTTGATCAGCCAAAACTCTCTCATGAAAACATGTAAGCTCTTGTCATGTTTGTAAGAGGGATAGTTGTCAGTGAGTGTGTAGAGGAAATTATACAGTTGTTGACCTAATAATAAGATTAAGGAAATCACTTGATGAAATTTATATTAGAGAGATTCCACATAGCCAGCATGTGTTCCTGGAGGAATGAGGCTCTGCAAGAAATCCGATTTATCCACAGTAGTTTATAAGTTGTGCAAATCCAAGAATGTGCATTGTAACATCTTTATTTTCCATCAATAAAAATGTGTTCATTCATAAAAATGAACCTTTTGGGTAGGCTACACCAATAAATACGAGAAACTTATTAAGGAGAAAGTTGATATATGTGCTTTTTGTGTCTGACTTTAATTTAACTTGTTATAGCACTCATATGCAGGGTACATTTGGCCATATTGTCTTGTGAATGGTTCAGTTTTGTGAGATGCCATATGCTAATGAATAATACTAAGGCTATGTATGGATTCAGTCCTATTCAGTAAAGGCTATCCATGTATTCAAGTGACTTGACATCTAATCTTATAACAACATACAATCTTGATTGCTTGTATCAGGACTAGTTGCAACAGCTACTTCATCCGGGCTTAGGAATTCTTAGTTGTAATTCTCTTTGCAGATTTAGTGTGACCATTTTTTTTATTCTAATGTTGAAATTGTATTAGTATAATGACTTGCTTACTGATGTCTATAGTTCTCAAATTTATGGCAGTCTATCCTATTACGGTTGATTTGGTTTAATCACTGGGCACAGTTTTTCACTGTGAGGGCTGATCTAGGGTGTGATGATGTTGTACCCGTTCAATTCTTTCTCATCTTTCATGTTCTTTAGGTTATTTGTGGGTGTACAGATTCTGTTTTTGGCACTATCTTAATTTATTTTTCTGTTTTTGGCTGCAGCCAGCTTTCTATTTCTACAAAAATGGTGTATGCGTTGCAGCTGTTATTGGATCAGGTCCTACTAAGCAGATAAAGGATATGATTAAATATCTATCAGATTGATTATTTTCTATGTTCCACGGGGACGCGTCCCCTGCCCTTTTAGGGCCGTCCCCGTACCGGGGACGTTTCGGAAACTCGGGGACGGGACTTGCAGCCCTTGGGCATTTCAGTGTAATTATTATTGTAATTAATACTTCAACCTTATGTGAAATCTCAATTCAGCTCCAATTTTATGTATTAAGGTTCTATATTTGAAATTTTGTTGTGTGTGATGAATGATTTATCAATGTTATCATATAAATATTTGAAATTTCCTATATTTTTTATATTTTCCTTTATTTTTAATAAATTAATAGCCGTCCCCTGCCATCCCTAAAAAAAGGCCTCCAAAAAAATCCGTCCCGGAAACACGTCCCCCCGTCCCTTGCCGTCCCCGTCCGGAAACTTGGTGGAACATAGAAAAAAGTAGTTGAGTGAAATTTGAAAAAGACAGTGGAGCCTTTTTCAAAGAATGTAGATAGCTCATTATGTAAAATTAAACCATCAAGCAATGTTAGCTCTTATTTGATTCGAAGTGGATGAGTCACGTTAAGAGTTGGTTATTATCTTTTGAAGTTTTGTTTCTGAAAATAACTCATTTAAGTTGTCCACTTTTAATTCGTTTTCGTA
This sequence comes from Taxus wallichiana var. yunnanensis, assembly GCA_018340775.1. Lineage (NCBI taxonomy): Eukaryota > Viridiplantae > Streptophyta > Pinopsida > Cupressales > Taxaceae > Taxus > Taxus wallichiana. The sequence continues at coordinate 750,043,288 of CM031238.1, forward strand.
CTGGATACGATATCATCATATGTTGAACACTCCATAATGAAATGCCATTCCGTTTCAACAACCCCTTTGCTGCAAAAAAGACAAATTCTCCTTTCCCAATCCTCTTTGGGAATAGTCCATCTACCGGTTTCACAACGAAGATGATGTGATCCGGTCCTCAACTGAGCCACTAAAATCCTTGCCTTACTTTGATAACTGCCCCTAGATAAGCTTTTTCATCATGCTCCCAAGTGGGGTTGAATTCTTTGATATATTGTGCTTTCTTACGACCCATCTGTTCTATCCACATGGCAGTCCTAAACTTCTCCATCACATAATTTTTTATTTCCTTGTTGTTGTTAGGACACTCCTGAAAATTGATGCCCCATTTGTTCATCCATTTGTTGTTTTGTTTCATCCAGTTTTCTTTCTGCGCTCTAGATTATCCTCTATAACCATTTTGGGCCAGCGAAGATCGTCCATGCTTTCAACTTTTTTCAAATAGCTTATCAGCCGAGTTATTGTCGATGCTTCCATCGGGAAGGTACCCGCTTCAGCTAACAAGATCTCATAAGGAACTGTTGATTTAACTTTAAGAGTGCTTGTGATTAGATGTTTCTGGATTCTTTCTAATTGTCGCCATCCATGCTTTGACACGCTACTTCCCCAAACCTCACAACCATAAAGAGCAACCGGAGTAACCAACAAACCAAAGAGGGTTTTCTTAGTTTTCCAGTCCCAAAGCTCAACTTTCCTACACCTATTTTGAAGTAGGTAAGATGCTTTCCAACCTCCCTGTATCCTTTTTGCTCTGCAAGTCTCCCAACTCATCTTGTTGTGGAAATCAATCCCAAGATATTTATATTCTGTAACAATTTCCAATGTACTCCCCTCAAAAAGAAAGTTAAATTGCCTCTCTTTTCTTTTTAGGGAAAAAATCATGATTTTTGTTTTGCTAATGTTCACTTGCATCCCGACTTCTGGAAAAGAATTCTAAAGCTTTTAGATGCTCCCTCAATCCTTGAGTTGTTGTTGAAATTAAGATAAGATCATCGGCATATAAGAGTAACTTCACCACATACTCGGCCAACTGAACACCCCCTCCTTCGGTTTTACGTAACCATTCTTCAAGCTTATCAATGTATAAACCAAACAAAGTGGGAGAAAGAGGGCAACCTTGTTTGACCCCAATGTCACTACCAAAACATTCAGACATACCTTCTCTGTTCTGATTTTAGCTCTGACCTACTCATAAAGTCTATGTACTGTTGCTCTAAGCTCGTCTGGAATCTCAAGTTCCTCCATCCTGTTCCAAAGTTTGTCTCTAGGAACCGTGTCAAAGGCTTTCTTAAAATCAACAAAACAACAAAAAGCTTCATCCCCTTGGGTATCCCATACCTTTTCAATCAAGTGCCTAAGAGTGATGCAATGATCAATGGTTGAATGTTTAGATCGGAAACTTGCTTGTCCTTTTGCTCTTTTGCCCTCTCTTTCTGCCCAACTGTTGATTCTACGCTCTATCATGCCCCCAAATAACTTACCAAAAAGAGGATTGATCATAATAGTGCGATAGTTAGAAGGATTATTGATATCCCCACTTTTAAAAAGAGGAATAACCACACTAGTTCGTCCACTCTAGTGGGAACCCAACCTGAGTTACATCATTGAAGATTTTTTTGATATGCGGAGTGAGCACCTCAACCCCCCACTTTAAAAATTCAGCTTGCAACCCATCAACATCTTGAGCTTTACCATTTGCTAGATTCTTTATGCCATGTTTGATGTCTTCCTCTGAAAAAAGTTCGATCGAAGTATGAATGATGGGAGGAATATCCTTCTGTTGAGACCGCTCGTAGAGAGTCTTCACATATTCTAACCAATGAGCTTCTGTGATATTGTTTTCTATGTGTGTTTTCTTTTGTTGTAGCTCCTTCCAAATCCTTGGGATTGTGTTTTCCAAGAGAAATTAATTCAGACCTTCTTCTATTCACATAGCTTTCTTTTTTTTGTTGTACCAATCTCTCATATTTCTTTTTATTTTCTTTTTGTTCACGTCACTTTCCCTCATAGCTCTCTTGGCAGCCTTACAATCTTCGTCATACCACGGATTTGTTGGAAAAGTATTTGCAGCCCCCTTTCTAGGCTTAGATTTTTTGCAAGCACTTAATGCCTTGTGAATTAAAGGTATCAACAACTTACTACAAACATAACCCCTTGCCCCCTTGTTTGTATTGCTCTCGATATCATTTCTTGCCATCTGAAATTGTTGTTCAAGGGCAACCACAAAAATTTCTTGATTTTCTTTATTTAAAATGATTTTGCCTTGTTTTGGAGATGTCTCTTGCATGTGATGAACTTGTTTTCCTTGTTGCTGATTTGAAATGGTACCAAGCTTGACCAAGAGAGGATTATGATCAGATTTGAGCTCAATAGGACAATCTCCAATTTCAAACTCGAGCAACCTACAAATAGAGCTCTGAGTGCATATTACATAGTCCACTACACTTTGTCCATTGTAAGTTTTGCAAGTGATATTGCTAGATCTGGGCCAAGCCTTCATGCCATTACAAATAACCATGTCGTATAAGCTACATAGACCTAGAAGCTCAACCCCAAATGAGTCACCCCTCCATTACCATCTTGAGATAGTCTTTCCCAAAACTTGTCCTCTGCTTCATTAAGCCAAAGCGGATTGTCATCTCCACCTTTTTCTGCCCAACTGAAGAGATTGATTATTTGCAGTCCTTGCATTAAAGTCCCCCATCAAAATAATTTCCCCAGATGCACTAAACACAGAAATGTCTTTTTTAACGAAGCATATGGGTCTTCCATATCCAAATTTCTTTTCTTATATGTCTTTGAGCCTTTCGGTGCAAAGTAGCAAGCAACCAATCTATTGTTGCCTTGTTATCTGATATTTTCAGCCAAATGTATTGCTTATTTGCATCTTCCTTTTCCACTTTGATGATCCCTAACCATGCTTCTTTGATTAGCATTGTAATTCCCCATGTCCTTTCCCTGTTTCACTTCCTTCATTCCAAACTGAAATTTTCTTGTACCCCTCAAAATCTGGGACTTTGCAACCATCATGCTCATGTGTTTCTGTAAGAATAATAATATCTTTCCCCTCTGCTATGGGCCCAAACCGGGTCCTCTTCTCCACGGATACCCCCTGCAATTCCAACTTACTATGTGCATGGGATCCGTGGGGCCCCATTCCTATTTCTTGTTTGACCAATGATCACTGATTTGGGCCTTTCCATTCCTTAATTGTGCCCATTTTCCTGCCTCTCTTGCTTTTTTCACTTTCTCCCATTCCTTCTTTCGGTCTTCTTGTTGAGAAAATGTTAAATCCTCGTCTAGATATATGTGTGTGTGTCTGTGTGTCGAAGAAGTCCCCTACTTTTTAGGATAGCTTGCTTGTCTTCTACGGTTCTCATGACAACTCGCACATGCGATCCTTTCCTCCCTCTATTCTCCTGCCAATCCTATTAGCTTGTTGTATATACCCTGTCCATTTCAACTTGTCTCTAAGGAAGTCCCTTGCCAATATGTCAGTTCTCTCTTTTTCACCAAAATCTCTTAAGCCTTTGATAATAAAATTTACCACTTTGTCCTGCTGGTCTTTTTCTTCTTTTATCTGAGTTTTGATGTGCTTCTCTATGACTTGCCTTTGTTCGTTTGATGATCCACTTACCACTTGTGACCAAGTTTTGGCCTCTTCTATCCGATCTCTTAGCTGGTTTTCTTTTATTTCCATGTTTTTAATTGTTGATTGGATTTCATTTATCTGAAATGTTTCATTTCCTTTTACCGTTTCGATGTTTTTCTCTCCGCTGCTTTCAAATGTCCTAAGTCGTGTTTTAGAACGACTAACTCTTGTTGTCCTCTTTCCATGAGGTTTTGAAGATTTAACACCTGCTCTTTAAGGACTTTATTTTCCCTTTCCAACTTGTGTCTATGTGTTGCACATTCTTTTCTCTCGTTGTCTTCTTGCACCTTCCGATTTTCTAAAGTTCCAAGTCTCTCTTTCATGCTCATGAGCTCATTTACATACAATTTTGAAGACCACATCAAAGGGGTAGATGTAGGGTTGTATAGTTGTTTAGGATCTTGCACTACTTCCTCTCTTTCATCCTTGTTTGTTGCAATTTTTTCTGTTTTGCTCAGTTTTGGATCCTCTCTACCCTCCTTATGTATTGATTGTTTTCCTTGTATTTGATAATCTTTGAAAACAAAATTCCCTTTGTTGTTCGTTGTTTTTGGTAGAATCAAAGTAAGATTTTTCTTTTGAGTCTTGCCTTAGCTTTTTGGCATGCCTACGTCGTAAGATCCCCTTATATTGCTTTGCATTCACAAAAACCAGCTTTTTCCCTATTCCCAGTGCAAGAGTTTGAGAGTTTCCTGTATTTCCATTTTCATTGGTAAATGTGCCTCTGAAACAATGTACCTTTGTAACTCCAAGTTCGGATCTTCGTTGTTGCCTCTGCCATAGTTTGTGTGTGGGACCTTTCTTGCCTCTCGGATCTTGAAACGTTGCCTCTACACGTTTGCCTCTAGGACCTTCAACGTTGCCTTCTTACGATGCACATTTCGCGAACTTGCCTTTGAAACCCATGTCGTTGCCTCACGAAAACAACATCGCTCTACTCTCTCAAAGCAACAACCTCCTTAGTTGATACCTAAACGAGACTCACGATCGAAGCGATAAGGCCCGCTCAATGGATTATGCTTGGAACATATGCCCAAAAAGAACAATACTATAAATCTGCATTTTCGGCAACGCTTTTGTGGGTGCAAGATCCACTCTCATGGATTTTTATGGAATAGACAACCAATAAAACACATGGGGCGTTGTTTTCAAACGGGAGCTTACTATTATCGGGTGTTATGACATGTGCGAAATGGCATAGCATTACCCTTGCACGAGAGGGGTCAGTGGTTCGAACTCACCGCATATGATAAGAGCGATTTAACACTCAAAGTGGGGTTATCTTTGTCCTGTAGGTCACGGGTGTATGCCGAGGTCAAAGAGCTTGCGATCTCGAATGGCATCGATGATCTCCTTAGGGCTCTTTTGTCTCGTGACCTGTGTTCCTTAGGAGCTCTTTCTCCACGACACACATGTGTTCCTTAGGGCTCTTTCTCCAAGTTGTTATAAAAGAAACCTAATCCAAGTTGTGAATTCTTATAAAGCGAAGGAGTAAAGAAGTCAATTTTGTTAAGGGAAGGGAAGGGAAGAAGTGAATTTTATATATATATTGAATCTTATATCTGAAGACTCAATGATGGTAGATACCTTAACTTGAAGGAGTACAAACACTTCTGCATAAATTAAATGTGTAGAGAAAAAAGTGATAGTAATCCACGTTTATAGTAACAATGCAATAAAATGATTCATTAAGCTTATATCTCTGAATAATGTGTTTTGATGGAATTCAAGCTAACAAACTAGATAAAAAATTCAAACCATTCATGTAAACAACATTAGTTCAAATGCACAAACAAAACAAAGAAGTTTTTAGTTTAAGCAAAGAGAAATGAAGGATACAACCTTAATATAGCAAAAGCTCAAATTGAGGCTACACCACAGACACAAACTCTACGGAGGGTTCGTTGCGTTGTATTGAAATCCATGTCGTCTTGATGTCTCTTTACAAAGTTTTTTCACAAATTTGTGTGCGCTTATTATTAAGCTACAAATTATTTTTATAGCCTTGCATATTTTCAATGCTCTCTCCCCAAAAGGGAATACAAAACAATTGGATACAAGAGTTAGCTAAACTTTTATAGAGTAGACGAAATGGCTCCGTTTGACATTTTCAAAGCTTTAGAGAGAATCTTGCATGGCCATCAAAGGCTATTGAGATAACAATTCTAGTGAAGGAACGGGACTTGTGCACTCCATGACTCGCATGTCAAGCAATGTAATCCTCCTATAGGACTATCGTGTTTGAAACACATTTGATGTTGTCTCTGCAATCACGAGCTTAAAACCAATCATCGATGCTCCTTTCTCCATATCAACGGGTTTAGAACCAATTTAATGTCCTTTGAAGCCACTTTGATGCGTGTGTCTTTAGGAAATATTAGCCTTGAAGAAAGCTTGAGACACCATTTACCTACATTTGGAAGGTTGTTGGATCAAAAGTGGATGGAGCTTTCCAACTCATACCAACCTTTGCATAATCCTTGCATATTGTGCAAAGCTTTATGTAGCTTTGTGATGATTTTGTGGTTATCCAAACCTCCCTAGCTTGTAATGCTCTATTGCCTTCATAGTTATGTGAAACTTATTTTCCTCTAAATTTTGTGATGCTCTTTTGACATTGCAAAGCATTAGTTTCTTTGTTTTATAGAAGTCCTCACAACTTTGCAAAGCTTTCACTTTCACTTTTAGTTTTTATATTGTGAACCCTTTATCACATGACATGCTTGTGCCAAAGTCGGAAGACAACATATCCTTCCCAACAAATCAAATTGTATTAAAAAAGAGGAGAAATAAAGAATAATATCATAAAACAAGATTTCTAAATTGTAAACCCATACGACTTAGAACAACGATTAATTAATGGAAAAATCCAAAACATTGAGAAAGGTGTTTGTCAAATGTAATGATCAATTAGATTGAAAGCAATCTTATCATTAATTCTATTTTATTTTAAACCTTGAAAGAGGCGTGGCCTTGAAAGAGTAGAATGATTCACAACATGAAACAATGCTTCATGTCTTGACAAAGGCATTAAAACAATGCATGGGTAATAGAGAAGCACAACAATGACAAACACGACTATGCCAAATGGTTTGCAATATGCAATATGAAAAAAATGTAAGTAGAATATGTAGAGTTTACAAAATGAGACAAGTGTTTGAGAGTTACGGGCTTTTTAGTACAAGGTTAACAAAATGAGCAAGGTGTACATTTTGGTTTACATTTCTAGCAACTCATGGGGACACTTGCCATACTACTAAGGTGTAAAGACCCAATAACCTTTTATTGTCCATTGGGCATGGAGTCTGCATGAGGTGAATTCAAAGTATTTGAAACCTTGGAGACCCCTTAAACTTTAATTATTTTCTCCTTGTTTTGTCTCCTTTCTAAATATGCAACCTCCAAAGGGCTCTAAACATTTGTACAAAACTTATAAACACAAACACATTCCAAGGGGTAAATCCAAAGCGTGCAAAAAACTTATTTTTCTTAAAATGAAACCTATTCTAACCCAATCTAACTAATGTATAGAGTTGAATCATACAAATCCATTGACTAGATGGGAGAAGTAATTGTTTTCTCTGATGATTCTTAGCCATGTAATTAGCTCTATATCAACAACAATGACTCATGGGGGAAGGAATTTTTCTTGGAGCTATTCATCCCTTTCCTTTGAAATATCAAGCATTTCCATAAAATACACCCCTTCTTCATTTATTCTTTGTTCAAGCGAGTGTCTTTTAGTTGACGTTTAGCACATTAAAGCTCCTCCTCATGCTGAAAAGAGCATGACCGGAGGAAACTCTTTTTTGGTCTCCAAGAACCTGATAGTTCATCCCTCTTTATATCTTGGAGGCCCCACAATGATTATCCTCCATGTAATCTTCTTAAATGAATGAAAAATCTCCCCATCATGCCTATTGTAAATATTAGACCATCAATGTCACATACTTCAATCAACTATTCCCTAATTTATCTTGGAGTCATGGTTTCTTCAATGGCAATGTGTGTGTAATCCTCCTCATTCGATACCACCCAATTTGAGATCTCCACCTTTGAAAGTACCTCCCTTTGGCTGCTAAGAAGCTTATGTTTTCTACGCTCCTCAAGAGGACACAAAACATCACCCTCAGAAATGTAATGAAATAAAAAAATCATGCATAATGTCCACCTACCCAAATTTAAAAATTGTTGGGAATTGAACAAAGTAGGTATTTAAGTGTTTGTGGCCTTATATTATTCCTCCATGATGATTTTGGGAGGGTTGTAACACTTTAGTTTGTGGTAGGAGAGTTTTATGAAATTATTCAAGTCTAGGGAAGATTGAGACACCAATAAGATTCTGTGTATGGGGCAGTTAGGGAGGGTTCTTAATAGAAACATGCAAACATGAGGAAACATAAAAATTCTTGGGAATAAGGGGGAAATGGGGAAGTGATTCATCTACTAGCCCAAATAAAGCTCCTATTTGCTTGAATAGCTATATCATATGCCCGAGGAAGAGCATTACCTCCAAGAGACTGAATCATCATAATAATATCAAAGTTAAAGGCTCTTAAGAGAATAAGAATGCCATACCTTGTAGGGGTATGCATGTCTAGGATATTATTTCCCAAGTATTCATGAATCTGGTATTGATGTCTGAGACATACTCTGTGGGAGCCCTTTTGATGGTTCTAAGGTGTTCCATGAGTGATATGATGTTTTTTTCCCTTTGAACTGGTTGTTCAACTTTTCTCCTAGCTGATCCCATGAAGAAAGTGACTATGCTCCTAAGCTTCTAAACCAATCTAGAGCTCTTCCTTTAAGAAAGAGGCAAGCAATATGAGAGCTATATTCTCATTTTTGATATTATGCATTACTCATAAATTGGTCACATCTTGAATGTGATTAATAGGGCTCACATAACCATTTCCATAAGAAAAGGGCACAGATTTAAGGAGTGGTTTAGGGATGTCATCCCTTTACTACAAGTGAATGGGGCCACAAGAGATCCAAGAAAAAATAGGTGGGATATAAGGCAAGTCATGGAAGCCTTATTGTATTAAAGCATAAAGGGATCGGTCTACAATCCTGGGAATTGGTCTTTTAAAACATGGAGTCACTAGGTGATAGATATTTGCTTTAAAGCGAGGATAGACTGAGATTCTTACCAAAAGCGTAGCTAAATTCAACATTAGAAGGATTAATAAAACTCAATGTGAGTCCCATCAATTGTGCAATAATATTGGCAGTTAAAAGTGTTGCACGTAAATTTGTCTTTGCTTTTAACACACGTGAATCCTTCTCGAGAATGTGGACTTACAAATTTAAACAAATCCCTAGAGAGAGATGGTTGTCATTTAATTCCTACTCCTAATGGTATCACTAACCATCCTAATCTAACAACGGAAAAGGGATGAGGGAAATAAATGAAAGAGTTGATGATGCACCAAGAGTGAATTGGGATCAATAAGGATCCACTCCTACACATGATTTCAAAACAACATTACTCTATGGATACACAATAAAGGAATAAATACATTCCTATCTTAAGGAAACATACTAGAGATAAGAAACATAATGGATTAAGAGGGAAAGCGCGAAATATGCCACAATATTATAGTAATGCGAGAAGTATGCCTGAGTCCAAGAGACTTAGCACAAGAGTTAAAAGCTCATATATTCAGTTAAGTAAGGTTAGAAGCAACATGAAACAAAATGTGGAACAAGCGGGTTCAAGGAAGAGATCTTAAAACTCCCAAAATATGAATAAAATCTATTATACAACACAAAATAGAAGAGAAGGAAAGGTGGAGGAGAGCTCCACATTGAAATTCAATTACTTTGATCTCATCAATGTGCCCATACTTCTACTTAAGATAAAATACTGAGATACTTGGCCAGAGCCTGTTGAAAGTCACCCCAAAGAAGTATTTGGCATTAAAGAAATCAAAGGCTTTTGTGGTGAACAATGGATCTTGAGGGAACAAACAACCATATGAACTAGATGTCGGCTTAAACAAATCATAAAAGTTTCCTTGACAAACCACTTGGACGTAACCAGTCCGACATTAAACTCTTTAACCACTTGAAAATTAAATAGGAAGTCTTCAGTGTTATGTGGTGCCTTCACTCCTTGGGGTGCTTAAAAATACAAATGTGAATTGACATGATTGGGTGAAATAGTCCATAACACTTGGAAGTGATCTCATCAGTTACGTGCCAATATATAGTATTATGTAGCCTTACAAATGTCTTGCTGCAGAGTGTAAGTTAGAGTAGGGGCGAGTTTGGATACTTTAATCCCTTTGGAAACACCATTGTTGCCTTGAGAAAATATTGGTGACGACTTGTGGGAATACATAAATAGTAGCAGCATGGATGATGTGATGTGATAGAAAGATTTATGGCAAAAGAGATTCATTATGACATCATGTATGCCTTAGAACTAAGCGATCCGCGTGTGAAATGTATGATGTAAACGTTGAAAGGGATATAGTGAAGAGAAGTGAAATTTGGATGAAGAGAGAGAAACAAAGGGAAGAAGAGGGTGTAGAAGAAGACATTTGAGGGTGGAAGAAATGCATGGGAAAGAGAAAGAGGAATCGAGGAGACAATGTGAAAATCCATCGTCTAAGAAGTTTATGACATGTTTGTCGATCGTAGAAAAGAGGAAAAAACCCATTATTATGGAAGGCATCGTCGAGAAAATTGTTTGGGGAGATATGTCCGAAAATGTAAGTAGGGGTTGGAAAATGTTGTTGAGGCGAATACGACCCAAAGGTAGATTAAGGATTTGGATTGCATGCCCCACACGTATTCCACGGATCATATTGTTCCCACCCAAACCATGTCGGTTATCATGCTCCACATAGCGTTTGATCTCACGAAAGAGGACACGATTAGAATTTGGGGAAACTCACGCAAAAAGTTTAAGAAGTTTGAAATCCAGAGATGAATGGATACATACGCAGTAGAAGTGGTAACCTCCCTTTGAGTTGTGAGAGCTCAAGAAGTAAGTGTAGGAAAATAGATGGTGGGAAAAAAAACACCACTAATTGAGTGCGAGGGCTTGATAGCGATGAACATGTATCGGTGAAATGTATCTTTATGCGGTAATCAAGCTTGTTTTTTTCATGGCATCAAGGTTTTTGATTAGATTAAATTTAATTGGATAGGTAAGATGTATACATGAATGGATTTTTGTAAAATAAAAGGTGGAAAATTAAATAATTGCATGCCCTACACCTATTCCACGAAGCATATTGTTCCTATCAAAATAATATCTACTATATGTGCTCCATAATCATCGAAATCTCATCACGATTTATTGGCGTGAGTGAAATATAACAGCA